>JAJKFI010000052.1:6998835-7031763 GCA_029204185.1 Lerista edwardsae | reverse complement strand
CCCCCCCCCTCCAAGTGCCTTGATGAGGAATCAGTTCAAGTATGAAACACAACAGTAGCTGCTTGGCTACTAGTGGAAGAACCCTGGCGGGAAAGGGAGGGGTCAGGGGATTCAAAAACCAGTCAAGTTGAGTTGGCCACTGCTCAGATTTGCGAGGCAAGAGTCGAAGAGTGGGAACCGGCATGTGGCGTGCTGGCCATTGGCTGGAGTCTGACGGTGCTTGCTAGACAAGCAAGGAAGTTTCCTTCTGGAAACTTGCTCTTGGATAGGAGATAGTTGAGGACGGACAAAGCCACCCTGGCTTCTTGGAACTTCTTGAGCGTTGCAGCTGTGGCTTTTCTGAAGGCCTGCATGCGTTTAAATTGCCTGCCTTGGCACCTGCTCTGCTGCCGGGAGGGGGGCCTTCTCTGCTGAAGGTGAGATCTTCTGCACCTAGTGGTCAGACCTGAGACTTCAGAATGGGTCCTACCTTATGTCTTTTTTTGGGGGGTGGGGGAGGTTCATGAATATAATGTGGGTAAGATTAGGTCAGTAATGATGGGAAAGAAGGGGAAATAGGCACAAGGTATTGGGCGCCATGCAGAAGATCACTTAATTTGAAACCCATTTTACTTACAGTGCATGCGCGCACACGCACGCATGCACACACGCGCACACACACACACACACACACACGTGCATGTGTTTGGTGGCTGAAGTGTAGCAAGACAGTAAACATTTTCCCAGTTCCTGTGCCTGCTTGTGTGAACACATTGATTGCAGTCTGTGTAAGTGCTTAAGCATCAGTACCCAGCAGTAGTTATTTTAAACAAATTGCATAAGTGATGTTCAAAAAGCCTTGCAGTCTGGAATGTACCATGGTGAAGTGCTGTTAATGGCATGAAAAGCCAACTGAATGTATATTTGAAGTTTGCTTAGCTTTTTTTATTTGCTGTATTGGTGTGGGAAATGCAAACACATTCAGATCATCTGTGAAAATCATTTTTCTGTGTTATGTGTCATGTTTATTTTTTTTATCTTTATGCATGCAATATTGACTATTAACCCAAAAATCACAAAATGGAGTTTAATCCACCATAAGCATGTGCCGATTGCTATTTGTTCTTATCTATCATGATAAATTCTGCTCTTCTTAATGAGGCTGTCTTGATTGCTTCTGGTCATGAAATCCTGTTCTGAACAATCTTCTGGCTTGACTTTAGGATTTCTTATTTCTGGAAGTGACAATGAGAAAGCAGGGGTGTGTGAGGGCAGCACTTGGGGTTTTCGTGGTGGCAAGGCAACATTGCTCAATAGGATTCTGGATGTGTTGCACCCCGTGACAGCTTCTCTGTTCCCCTTTCTTTTTGCACAGCCATAGTTCAAAGTGCAGGCCGTGAAGGATGGAAGCCAAAGTTGCATGGCTAGTAGTTGTGGGAAGCGCTTAAAAAAGATGTTCCAGAAATTCCTCATTTAAAACTTGTATGGTTTAAGAGGCTCAAACTGTGGTTCACTTCTAATGATCATTGGATGGGTAAAATGTGCAAGACATACATTTATGCCTGTATATGCCTACCCCTGCTAACAGGGCAAACAGGCATCTTTTAAAGTGATGGATCATATTTAGCCTGAGGAAAACCATTGTTCTTTGCTGGGGTAGCATCCCTCTCAGTGTCCCCTTTGTACTATTTTTAGACTGTGAGATAGGGAATAGGAACCTGCCGTTCTCTCTCCAATTTGCTACATAAGTCACTTTGGGAACATTTTTTGTTGACAAATGGTACATCAGTATCATCATACTATGAAGGATACTACATAAGTAGGGTTACCAGATGCAAACTGGGACAGAGTGTCTATATCTTTCACCATTGTATAGAAGAGGGAATTGGGGCAGGTGCAGCTTTTGAAACCCTTCCATGATGAGCTGCACCTGCCCAAATTCCCTCTTCTATACAATGGTTAAAGGTATAGGCACTCTGTCCCAGTTTGCATCTGGTAACCTTACACATAAGGACTTTCCCCACACAAAGGCAGCAAGATGCATAACATTCAGGCCTGTGTAAAAAGTAAAGTGTCTGTGTAATGTAGTACAAAATGAACTGGATATAGCAGCAACTGTGGATAGATTGTTATTTGCAAGACAGACGTGCATTCCAATTGCAGCATTATACAGAATGTTTTATAACCCTTAATGTTTATAAAGCACTTCACATGTATTAGCTGTTGTTGTCCTACACTATAATAAGCCTCCATGGTAGGTCAGTATTGGTATCCCCAATATTGCAGCTGAGAAGATGGGACAGGATGGCTTGCCTAAGATGGAGCACAATCCTGAGGTGCTCTTTGGCCTGCACAAGTCTCTTTTGCTGGCCCAGGAATGTTGCAAACATGCCATAAGACACATTTGTGCCACCTTTCAAGTTGGGGAAGCCACTGCACGGAGGTACTGTTTCCCAGACCTGCACCAACAAAGGAAGGCTGGCCAAGAAAGGCTGGAGCAAGAGGGTGGGGGGACAGTGTCAAGAGCCCATTTGGGTGCAGGGAGGGCAGACCTGTGGGTGGACCAGTCCGGGAAGAGGGTGGTCCCAGACCGACCAACATAGGCTGGATCCAAACTCCCATCCCTGGCCTCGAACCCATTTGGCCTTACATGGGGCCCTTGGTTCTGTGCTAGTGATTTTGCTGGCACAGATCCAAATAACCTTATTGTGGTGGCTGCCATGCAACATGGGGTAAAGGGAATTATTAATTGCCCTTACTTCGAGTTGCACAGTTTCCAGCCCCAACTCCGTGCTGAAATGAGGCCGGCTGGCTTGCCTTCCTTTTCCAGCGCATGTTAGGATTGGGCCGCCCATGAGTTAATGGTAGAGGTGAGATTTTTGCCAGGGAACTACTCTGCTGCTACTCAATTTCATAGCCACTCTGTTACACCAGCTTCCACCAGCTTTCTAGTCAATACCACTTAAGAAAACATGGGGAAGGTCAATTGGCATCCACACAAGTATCCATTTCTAATGGTAGACACAACCCAACCAACCTCATTTCACCCCCTCAGTTTGAAAAGAAACTAACCACATTGTTTACCTTCACATTTTAAATATGTGACAGGTTCATTCATGAAACAGAGAGCATTTTTCCTTATAGCAGCATGAAATACTGAGAAGCATTCATGGTTCTGAAAGCTGTGCATTTTTATCTCGCCCTTTCTCCAAATTCATCAGGGCAGTGTACTGTACATGGTTTCCCTCCTTGCCTCCCTCATCTTTTATCTTTATGGCAGCCCTGTGACTGGCCTAAAGTGACCCAGTGAGCATCATGGCTAAAGAAAAACTTGAACCCAAGCCCAACACCCCCACTGCACCACACTGACTGGGTATATATGGCAGAGGGGGTTGTATATGTGATCTTTGCAGGTTGTTTCCTATATCTCTTCCCAATAGGATATATAAAGGCAGATTTATTGAGCAAGCTGATTGCTCATATGTAGGCATATTGCAAGTCTGGCCATATGGAACTGTGTGCGTCTTCTGGGTAGACTGTATTTTTTTAACATATGTATTTTGGTTTTAGAACAGGATTATTAGATAATATGCTAAAAGCGGATATCAGCTCAGAATGAGGCCTAGCTCAATGGTAGAGTTTTGTATGCGAAAAGGTCCCAGGTTCAATCCCCACCCTCTCCAGGTAGGACTGGGAATGACTTCTCTGTGAAACCCAGGAGAGGTGCTCTTTGTCAGCGCAGACCAGGGATCTCCAAACTTGTCAGTACAAGGGCCGCATTGTATGTTTTACACATTTTCGCTAGTTAAAAACATCAATTTTATAAATGAATGAATGACATTTGAATGAATGAATAAGTTTTTACTTGGATCATTTTTGAAACCAGCATATGATATGATTCAGAACAAAAGGTAAATGGCACATTTACAAAGAAACAATGCCATGTTTAAACTGAAAAATGATATGATGTATAATATATAGGTTTACCCCATTACCCGGGGGGGGGTAGGTTCCTAGCCTCCCCATGGATACCTAAAAACGTGGATAACAGGGAACCCTATGTTAAGTATAGGTTTCTCCACTGCTCCCCCACCCCAGGCAAGAAGGTTTTTTTAGCAACCCTAAATAAGAATGAAGGAAGGTAAGGGAGGCCCTGATCCATGGATACTTGAAACGATGGACACCGGATCTGTGGATACAGGGGCCCACCAATAATGTCAAATATTTTAAGTTGCTGTGGGCCAGATAAACTCTTGTGGTGGTCTGGATTTGGCACCCCAGACCATAGTTTGGAGACCCCTGGCATAGTCAATTCTGAGATGGAGGAACTAAAGGTCAGACTCAGTAGATTGCAGGGTACTTTGTGGAAGAAAGTCAGGCGCAGTGTTCCATATTGCAGGGTGCCAGGTTCACTGCCTGAAAGATGCTTTCCCACACCACTGAATTTTGCAGGGCAACTCGCAAAGAGGACAGCAGAATGCTTCCTATTCCAGTCGTACTCCCATCTTGGTAAGTTAGTAAATACATGTAATCACTGTTGATGAGCAAGCATGAGTCAGAGCTGTGTTTGCACAGAGAGAAAGTCAAGGAAACAAGCCAAATCTTCAGTTGGGCAAATCTAATGTAAATTCATGGATTTCCACAGGCGCTTGGCAGATTGAACCCACAAATTCCACCTTGAGCACAAGGGGCAGACGTATTCATGAAAGAGGAGGAACTGTTCCCATCCGTAGGAAGGAGCACTGGGGAGATTTTGTTCCTCTCTAATTAAAGCATTTCCCTTATTCTAAGAACCCTCATTTCTTTTTTGTGGTTTCCTCTGCCTAAGCACAGAGAGTGGCTTTTTTGAAAAGGCAGCTGAGGAGACCATCCACCTGAAACGCAGGAGGCGGAAATTGTACACTCAGTCCAACTCCCTTTATCCCTTTTGTCTGAAAGCTACAAAAAAAGTTTTGTTTGGTACACCTTTCAGAGCTCTGCCTGCCAGCATTCATTCATTTCAGGCCATTTTTGTGAGTGATGCTTTAAATCGGGTCTTGCATTTCTCGTGTCTGTAAATGGAAAGAAAACCTGCATTGACTAGAAATGTACAGTTCATTTAAAAGTGTCTCCCTCTTTTTGTCCTGCATTAAATTCACAGTCGACACATTTCAGAGTAAAGGGCACTGCCGTGTATATGGGAAAGCACTTGAAGGGGAGCTTTTGCTGCACCACTTCCAACATCCAAAGTTATATTTTTGTCTCTGAATAGTGTGCAGTGCCATGCTTCCAACAGGATATGTGAAAGAACGTGCTGAAAGCGTCTCCTCTCTTTCGTGGGCATGTTTTTGTTAAGTATGTTACAAGAAATTGCTAGAAGCATGCCTTTCAGAAGTGCCTCTGCGTGCTTGGCAAAAAGCCTATGGCAATACAAAAATCATAGGTAGATGTGCTGGTCCATTAAGGGAAAAAATCCAAATGCCAAAAGTAGGATAATACTTTTCTTAGGACCTACTAAAAAAATTATAAAAGTGGTGACTATAGGGATGCTAAGTGCATGTCTGTAACTGCCCTAAATTGTGCCTGAAGCATTACAGATTGCAAGAGAAATATAGGTGCAGAACATGTGAGCCGACCGTAAATTTTCAAACTGAATTGGGGTTCTTCAGTGAATACTCCTATTCCAGTGCAGGAAATTTTGCCATACCAACAGATCGGTATCTGAGATGTGCTTGGGGCAGTTTGTCATATAAGACTTCAATAATTGGCTTTTCAGATATTTGGTGATTTCCTTTCACTTTGTGACACAGTTAGAAAGCAGTTAATTTTTATTAATGAATAATGAAATGGACAAACAATGAACCCATTACGCAACATGATTTCTGCATTCTTTTTTAAAAAACGATACATTATATTTGTTGCATTGAATTGGAAAATTTGCCTAGAGTAAATAATAATAATACTTAGTATTTATATACCGCCTTTCTAGGTCATTAGATTGCTCTTTTGACTTTATTATTCAAGGCGGTTTACATAGGCAGGCATTTCTAAACCCAAAGGGTTTTTACAATCACAATAAGTTCTAATCTCACAAGAACTGCTACATTTCAGATGACACTTTCAAGTCCAGCCTCTCTTTCTTAGCCGCACGATTGCTCTCCTGCTGGCTGATAAACGACTTCTTGTTCTCACCAAGAAATAGCTGGCCGGCACAATTCCTCTCTCACAGGCAGTCAGACACAGACAAATATATTGCATTCTCAATTTACTTTAAATATGCCTTTCAGCACCTGAAAAATACAATTTAGTAATCTGATTTTAGAAGTAGAATTTTCAGATATTCTCAGACTTATGGCCAGTTTCCTAAGTGGTCAGCAGTCAATATGCGGAGCCTCAAACAACATCCCAGTAGCACCCACTGAAGGCTTTTGCATGGCCCGTGTTTCATGCGGGATCTGTATCCACATGAGCCTGGGGTTTCCATGTGTGCGTTCAGTGCAATGAAGCAGGTTTATGGATTGCCCCCCTCTGTATTTGGCCACATTCAAAGGCATGTCCCTATTCTACAAAAACAGGATGGGGCCACAAAAAGCTGATTTCAAGGATGAGTTCAAAGAGGCGAAGCAGATTTCATTAGGGATGAACTTAGAAGTAGACTGGAAACTATCAGAGTGAGGCAAAGATTGAGGGCATGACTAGCCCAGGTGAAACATCTGAGAATACCACTGTGAAGTGGAATGTTGGAGACAAGAGTCAAGGTGGACCCAGCCAGGGAAGGGGGAAGGTGGTTTTCATCCCTTTCTTTTGTATTTTTCCAAAGACTCGGCTTATCCTCCTTAAGCCCTCTGCTGTGGTCTATGGCTTTTTATTCCTATGTGATTGCTTTTCATAACTCATGTAGGGCTAAAAGCCATGGGCTACACAGAGGAATAATCCACTTTCTTGGGCAGGTCAGCAAAGCTGCATGATATACAGTACAGAGATTCCTTATTTCCATCCCCCTCCACTTTAAGAAAGCAAAAAAAAAAAAAATCGCCTGTATTTATTTTGTAACCAGGGACCAGTCAGCGAGGCCTGATGGAGCAAGCCTTAGCAGGATGCATGTGGCAAAGGCTAGAAGCAAAAGAAACCAGACTGAGGTGTGGCGATCTCTCTGTCTCTCCAGGGCTTGTTCTTTCCAGGCAGAACTGAAAAGAAGGTTGCTTCAGTGCTCAGGGTTTCACTGAGTTGTTGTAAGAAGTTTCTTTTTTAAACAGCTCTGCCTTTCAAATACAGGGGGTCAGTTTCCCTCACCTCCAACCCAGCAGAAGACAAGCTAGAAGCACAATGCCTCGCCATTTCCAAGAAAGGTATACACAGAGTGATAGGGGACCAGGCATGCAAAGAACATCAGCTCCGAGGTAATTAGAGGCACTTTCTCACAGTCAAGTCACACAGGTGTCTGGGCACGAACGGGGCCGAGGCAGGAGTCTGAAAAGCTGGGGGCTTGCTTCTGCCTGCACAGCTGTAATAATTTTCAGAACAGCTTCCAGGAAGATACACATGAATTTGCTGTGACTCTGGGGAGTCTGCAAATGAAGACTGACATGTTTGAAAGGCTGGCCTTGTGTGTGTGCTCACTATCCAGAAAGGCCCTGTTCTAACCATGTGTGCCACTCTCTACTATGGCTATGTGCAGAGTGCTGATGGCTGCACAGTACAGAACAATCTTAAACAAGCCGATTCAGAAGATTCACTGATTTCCTTACTAATAAGGATGTTTTGGAATGCCTCTTTTTCAGAAAGATTCCACAAAACGTTATCCTGAAACTGCAGGATGAGGGCACCTTATTAGAGATAACCACTTTGCACATGTACTTGAATGTCTAGTGGGGAGGATGAGATCCCCAAATCTGCAGACTCTGACACTGACTGGGGTTTTCAACTTTTCAACCAGCTCCTGTAGCATTGCTTTTGCCAGTGGCCAAATCTGAGTAAGCGCATGGTCATGCTTATCATCATGCTTATCATCGTCTGCTGATTTTTGCAGGTCAAACTGTTGTTCTAAAAGCACGGCATTAATCCAGGAGGGATTTTTTTCTGGTCAGTTGGCAATCTTAGCACAGTCAGCACATGTACGAAGTGTCCTTATAAATTTAGGACACGTTGTTGTGGCAAAGATATAGCCCTTCTTTTCTTTCAACAACTTCCAGTTTTACAATCAAATGATCCAACCACTATCTACGTGTGCGTAGACACAATATTTTGAATGATGGGTAAAGGCAGATGGAACTCCTCCTCCTCTTCTTTTAAGTACACATTGTATCTATGTATATGATATCTGAGACTTCTTTTTGACATAATCTTAGAAATAATTCTCAGTGACTGTAGGAGATGCTCCCTTTGTGTGCTCCAATGCCAACTGCAAAGGACATACCACACACCTGCTTTCCTTATTGTCTTGCCTGTAGTACTGAATGTGGTAGGACTTGGATGGCCGGTACCTAATTAACTAGCAATAATAGGAATAGGGATGGAGGGGATAAAGAACCCATTTAACCAGCTTCTTTGTCACAAACCAAAATGTTTTCTTGTGCTGGGAAAGTAATGAGCAAAATCCCCTTTGCCTTTAGCTGAGCCTGAATTGGAACAAAACCCCTATGGAATGCACAGTCCTGTTTTTGCTCTCTTTTCCCAATTGAATCCCTTAATGATCAGGGCAGCTGCAACGGAGGCCCAGGAGCTTTTGAAGCTGTGGTCAACATTACTAACAGGGATTGAGGAACTGCTCTCCAAGAACCCCATCCTCCCTGTATGGTTCTTGCTCAGTTCTGCCACTCTCTGCTGCCTTAATAGATAGATGTGGTGGTCAATTCCCTCCCTCTATAAGGATCAACCAATATTCAAATAAAAGTAGTATTTGAATTTTGGAATGACATAGAGCTAGTGGTATTCCTGGGGGGAAGCTAAGTTTTGCAGGAGCCTGAGCTCCTGTGTAACATGATCCTCCCTTCATCTCCATTAGCAGCAAAACCTTAGCATTAGCAAGAGCAACAAAGCCTCAGAGCTAGCTCTTGGAGCCGCGAATGGCTCTGGAGGCAAGGGGGAGGGACCACAATATATAGGAGCTCAGGCTCCTGCAAAACTTAGCATCCCCCCCCCCAGGAATGTCAATGCACAGAGCTCAAATTAACAAGGGAGGAAAAATGTCATTGCTCGGGGGGTCATAGTGATAAGCTCTGCCTGAGTTTGTTTCAGTTTTAAGATGGCAATAGAGGAAATCTTGGATGCTAATTAGGATCAGAACAGTACACTGTGTAAGACATTTCAGACTACACAAATGTTTGCTAGAATTGGATGCTAGGATGCAGAGATGTATGCTAAGATTGGGGATACCAACTAACCAGAAAAAAACAGCTGGATTTGCTCTTCTGCCTTTAGTAGCAGTTTGGTCCAAACTGCTGACCAAACTGTGAAACTCTTTGCAAAATCAGCAAGCAATGCTTTGTATGCCATGGAGGTAAGCTAATGTCTGCAGATCAAACTGCTGTTTAGAGAAAAGCCTCCTTTTCTCCATTCAAGAAGTTGGCAACCTTGATTTGAATTTGAGATGAGATCAAGCCAGACTGGGGCTTGAAGTGGCATCCATATTTTCATGCATGTGCCCCCCCTAACTACCACTGCCTCTGCAGTTACCATTCAGCCTTCAAAATAGGCAATCACAGCAGCCGGGTCTGATTTTAAGAAATAGCTGGCAAGTGGAGAAGGAAAAAGGTGGCAGTAGGCAAGTGTAGCCTATCCATTAGGGGAGGTGATGTGGGTTGCATCAGTAAGAAAGCAGCCTTTCACTCCAACTCTGCCGCTGCCTCTAACTCCTTCCAACTTGCCACAGATACAACCAGCTAAAAGCAAGCAGACAGTAGATCACCCATCTCCTTAGCTTGCTCTGGGCAGGGGTTTCTTAATTCTAGGCAGGACTTCTGATTTGCTTTACAGGGAGAATGAACAAAGGTGCTTCTCCATTTGCATAGGCTCTTTTCATCAACCTGGAAGTTCTGCACTTCTGCAGTTGAGGAAACTGTGTGAGGAGCATGCTAGGTGGCTGTGTTTTGTTTGTATGTAATTGTGCAGGGGTGGTGGACCCAACTTGGGGCCATCGGGTGGCATTCCGGGTTGCCTGCCACTGACAGTAAGGGCAAATCCACTTTCCCCAATCCTCACGGGGAAAACAACGCTGCAGTGTTGTTTACTAGCTACTGTGGGAAGGGAGAGGAGCGATTTACACAGCAAAGTAAGGCTCCTTGCAAAACTTAGTGCTCCGCCACGCCATAGGATGTGGAGCCTCCCCCTGCCAGATTGCTGTCTTATCCAGCAGTCTCTTCACCCAGCCTAGTGGCTGGCTGGCTCCAGAAGAAAGTGAGAACCTTCCTTGAGAAAGAAAGGAAAAAACTCAGAGCTAGCTGAGTCTGTAGTACTGCTTGGAATGGACAGCAGTGGTGTCGCTAGAGGGGCTCAGAACTATAAGAGCGCAATCCTAACCTGGAGTGACTTAGGCCAGCACAGTTAGTCCAGCAATGTTTGGCTGACACAAGGGGCACTGTAAAGCACGTTTGGACCACTCTCAGAGTCACTGTGTGCCAGACTGCCTGACTCTGAGAGTGGTCCAAACATGCTTTACGGTGGCCCTTGTGCCAGCCAAACTTTGCTGGCCTAACTGTGCTGGCCTAACTCCAGGCTAGGATTGTGCTCTGTCTTTTATGGCTCTGACCAAGCCATGTAAGTAGGCTTTACAATTTGGAGCGCAATCCTAACCTGGAGTTAGGCTAGCACAGTTAGGCCAGCAAAATTTGGCTGGCACAAGGGCCACCACCGTAAAGCGCTTTTGGACCATGCTTGGGGTCAGGGAGGATAGCGCACATCTGTGTACTGGCTTCTCTGATTCCAAGAGTGATCCAACAGTGGCTGAGTGGCGGCCAAACTTTGCTGACCTAACTGTGCCAGCCTAAATCCAGGTTAGGATTGCACTGTTGATTTCCTATTCCTTACACTATTGATTTTTCTTTTAGCAAAGCAGATACTCAAACTCCACTATCTGGATTTATGCAACACTTTCATTTGACTGCAAGAAGGAGTGCACTCTCTCATGGAGCAAGATAGATTAGTTTTGCATTGTGCCAAACTACACGTTATATTAATCTGACCATCAGTTGGCAAACTTAACACAGAAAGCAAACTATAAGCATCCTTTCATTTAAAAAAATTAATAATAGCCAAAGTCACCTGAAACAGCTCAGGACTGTGGGGGCGGGCTTTCTCCCTTTGCACTCTTACGTGCACACTGGAGACTAGAGGCCAAGCTCCCGCAAGGATCTCAGGGTCTCTGATTACTGTGGTGCTAGTCCCTCTCTCGTACTGTCAGGCAGTTGCCACACAGTGGTGTTCCTAGAGGGGAAGCATTTTGCTTCCCCTCTAGGTTTTTGAGACCGCAATCCTAACCTGGAGTTAGGCTGGCACCATTGGGCCAGCAAAGTTTGACCAGCATGAGGGACACCGTAAAGTATGTTTGGACCACTCTCGGAGTCAGAGAGGCCAGCACACAGATATGCACCATCCTCCCTGACCCCAAGAGTGGTCCAAATGTGCTTTATGGTGGTCCTTGTGCTAGCCAAACTTTGCTGGTCTAATTATGCCGGCCTAACTCCAGGTTAAGATTGCGGCCTCAGGCTCCTGAAATCCTGTGTAAGGTGGCCCCTCACCATCAGAGCCATTCAATCAGTCCCATATACAACAAAGATGAGTTTTGTTAAGAACTTTACTGCAACAAGGAATGACCTGCAGCCATTGTTATATGGGCAGAACAAGAAGACAGGAAAAAGAAGTGAATGAGAAGTATGATCAAAATAGAGCAATCAGCAAGTAATTAAACTGCTCCCCCTCCTGTTGGGGATGTACTGTATACATATACACACACTCACTTTTATTACATAGGTTTTGCTTGCATGCCATTGCTCTTCCAACAGGACTATGGCACCCTGCGGATCAGAGGTTCTGAGCACTGATTCACATCTGATCTTAACGCTATGATTACATGCTGGACTAGTATAGTACTAAGAATCTCTTTCAGGCACAGGGGTTATACTGTGGAGGATCACAGAACATTCGGTGAACTGCATGAAGTAAGCTTTGAGTGAACTTCCACTTTACAGCTGGAATGCGCAACTGAGTAGATGCCAAAAAGCAAAAGGGATGCTGTAATTGTAGTCATGGTGGTAGGGGAACAGGATGGTCAGATGGGGTTGGCTATGTTTTTCTGAGAAACTTGTACAGTGAACCACTATGGGCCAAACTAGGTGTGACAATAGGACTGGTAAATTGTGCCCATGTACAGCCATTGTCAACCTCAACCTGGGTACCATTAATCACTCGTTCCATTCAGTACAGCTACTGTCTGTGGTCATTCATACAGAAACAGGTGCCTGGGTACAGACAGCTATATACAGGTACAGTATAACATGTGAACAACCCTAGAAATAAGAGGTGAGCGTCAGGGAATGGATGGGAGAGGGTGTGGCAGTCTCAACTTTTACTTGGCAGATTCAAAAGGCTATGGTTGTTGACAAAGCTTCAACTACATTTTTGCTGTGAACTCTCTCGGTGGCCTCAGGTGAGCCACTGTCAGTCTACCCATATACAATGTGGAGGTAATAACACCTATATTGTATGATGGTTGCAATGATTAGTTAGATAATTATGCAAAGTACACTACACGCTCCAAAAGTGCCATGTAAATGCTCATCATTCACTATTTAAAGTATAAATGACAGCCAATCACAGGAGCAATGTACTTCATTGCTGATGTTAAGATTGGCATTGCCCTCCATTGTGAAAAGGGGTCTAACCACATCTTCTTATTTGACTGGCAAGCAGGTGCATGCACAACTAAGTTGTTGCTTACTCACATTATTTACTCAGTTTAGGCTCTTTTTGGCAGGAGAGATTAGTTGTGTTGGATCATAGAAAAATCCTTCCCTCTTCTGTTAGAAAATGGGTTATTAAGTAACAGGCTACCGCACTGGTGCTGACTCAGGCTAAAATTAATGAACACCCTGGCTGGCCATTTGAAATTTATTGCACCTATTAATTACAACCATTAGTTGCAGCCAGTGAAATTTTTATAATGAGGACCCTTGCGACTTTGCTTTCCTAGCAGCAAATTAACTGTGTGTATTTGAGGGCCGAGGAGGGGGGAGAGGGTTAGAATCAATGTGATCAGCATCCTTTACAGAAGCAATGTTTTAATTAGTGATTCTCTGCAAACATTGCAGCCTGAAACAACAGCTGTATGCATCATTATTTCCTTTTAAAGGGACAGTGCTTCCTTTGCTAATTGAGTTTATTTCTCTTTAATTTTTTTTACGTGGCAGTTGGAAATGACTGGCGCTCTGTGTTTGGGTGTGCACACGTGCATGCCTACTTAGGCTTGTTCTCTAACAAGAAATAGAAGTCATCCTAAAATGGATGGAAAAATAAAAGTTAAAAATGGGACGGGTTAGATAAAAGGAAACTGACACAAAACTATTCCTCATACTTGCATGCTTTTATCCTTTGAAAAGTTTCAGCAGCATCTCATTTTATCCTCCCAGCAATATGATGAGAGGGTTAGGCTGAGAGAGCACAACTATTCCCTTGTGACCCAGTGGAGATTTGAACAAACTCTCCCCAGACCAAGTCTAGCACTCTAGCAACTCCCTTTCTTCCTGGGCACTGTTATCACAGTATCTCATTCTTTAGCCACTTTCCCTGCTCCTGTTGAATAGAATCAAGATGGCAAGACTATGGGCAGCTTATTTGGGATGGCTGAATGAAAAAGAAGATAAAAGTTGGGATTATGAATAGACAGAAGAGAGAATTTCAGCAGATGCCGCATGTCACAGCAATGTATGGCAAGCTGCATCTGCCAAAATTCTTTCCTTTTCATTTAGTCATCCTCATTACAAGTAGCTAAAAGAGTGCATCTCACAGTGCTAGAGGTGTCAACATCATACCACATATATGGCTTTGTTGCTTAATAGTCATCTCAATCTCAGCCTTATAGGAAAAATTCTGATATAGCATAATATATGTAGTATGAACATGCAGGTTTATATTTATGGAACTTTGGAAATGCCAGGTGTATGAATGCACCCTTAAATTATACAGGGCTGTTTTGTGAGACTTCTTCATACTGGGTACAAAATGCAATCATTTCAGAGTGATTGAAGGGCTCTATCTGATTTGATCCTAGGAGCATGGATCTTAGAGGGATCAATGCAATCCTGTGATCAGGGCTATTAAAGAATGTTTGAATATGTGATGATGAAATCATGCTCTATTCAATTGCTTATGATTTTGTCAGAATAGGCTGATTTGCGTTCATCTGGCTGTATTCAAGTGTTTGCTGCTGCCTTTCCTGAATAGGTATGCCCTAAGAAGCCATATTTCAAAGGAATCATTCATTCACTAGTACATATTATGTCAATAGTCAGAATAGGAATAAAAGTCCAGGCAGCCTCTTTGCTACGTATACATGGCTATGTTGCCTCTGGCCACAGTTCCCTGTGTGGTAGTTTAACAAACTAGATCCTCTCTGTTCCTTAGTGCGAATTGAGAGTGTGAAAGCATAAAGATTTCCAATTTCAGCAGCAGGGACCTAACTGTTAAGAAGAGCAAAAACCTGGTGAAATTGGTAATTGTTGGTCTAAGGAATTGGTTCTGTCCAGCTGGTTCAGAAAGACATTTATTAGGGCTCAGGGAAAGTGACATTATTAAAGTGACCATGCTGATTTCAGACAGCTCCCAATTCATCACTCTGACAGTGACAAACACAGCCTGAGGTTAAGCAATTGACTAAAGAGAATTCTCTGGCTTTACATTTTTAATGTTCCCCGCATTTTCTCGGCTGCAGAGGGGTCTGTTCAAAGGATCCTCTGCCTTGAATAGAAAAGGGCAGAGCAGAGCCATGAAACATGCTTGGATTTTGCAAATCAAGTAGGGCCTCTGTCACACCACTAGCGCAAGTTCATTTATTTTTTAATTATTCCTCACTCCTAAAAGATTCTTTTTCTCCATCCTCAAGCAGAACAGGAGCATTTGACTCGACTGTGCCGCTTTTATTTTTCCAGGCTCGTT
This sequence comes from Lerista edwardsae, assembly GCA_029204185.1. NCBI lineage: Eukaryota > Metazoa > Chordata > Lepidosauria > Squamata > Scincidae > Lerista > Lerista edwardsae. Next base: position 7,016,658 of record JAJKFI010000052.1, on the reverse strand, counting down.
TATCATTGTCTATCCTCTGAATGGAAAGTAGAGGGTCAGTTTTAAAAGGCTCCATGCTACAAGCTTTCCTAAATACATCAATAGCTCCCTAATGGAATTGGGACTCTTGTCACTCAGACCACCCAGATCCTGAGTCTCTGTTATGTCAAGCAAATGTGCTCCAGGTACTTTTGTACCCTCCCTCCAAGGGCCACAGAAGAATCTTATACAACTATGTAAGCAGCTTATTGTCTCCAGGGTGGCTTCCATCTCAACAATACTCAACCATTTTTGGCAATGCTATTGTCATCTCGTGTTAGCTTCTAGTTTACCGGTATTGTGGGAGAACACAAGAGACAAGAGGGAACCATGGCACGATGCATGGCGCTTACACAATACCTAATATCACACAGGAAGCCAACTCAGAGCGCAATCCTAACCTGGAGTTAGGCCAGCAAAGTGTGGTCGGCACAAGGGCCACTGTAAAGCACGTTTGGACCACTCTCGGAGTCAGAGAGGCCAGCACAAATGTTGCGCCATCCTCCCTCGAGAGTGGTCCAAACGTGCTTTATAGTGGCCCTTGTGCCGGCCAAGCTTTGTTGGCCTAACTGTGCTGGCCTAACTCTAGGTTAGGATTGTGCTCTCAATCTGTTACTGGTTACATATTCCCCAGTTCCCTAAGTGCAGCTGTAGTAAACTGGGTCCCTCTCTTCTTTGCAGAGATACACTAGCAGTGTCTCTTAGTCTCCCTCACAGTCCCTCCATCTCACTTCCAAGCAGCTAATCCTGCTTAGCTTTTTCAGGCAAGGTGAGAGCTCAACCTTCAGACCACACCTCCTGCCTATGGCAAATAGCACATGGACAGAGCCCTCTGTCCGTATATGTGGGAGGCTTGTTACAGGTATTCAATGATCTTACAGGGATTGTGAGTGGAGGAATGTGTTCACAAAATGCTTGAAATGCACCCCTTTTGCACACGCTGCTGGCTGAATAGGGCAAGATACACAAGCAAAAGAGAGTAACCTCACACTGCTGGAAAGAGCAAAAAGAAAAAAAAATCTAAAAACTATTCTCCAGTCTTGAAATCCAAAACCAGGATATCAACCCTGAAGACTTAGTTTAAACCTACATTAACTTGTGAAGCAAACTTCCAAAATTATTTAGTAGGACATGACAGCACATGTCATGGAAGCAATTTGTTTGCACCACTTACATACCACCCTGCTCAGATGAGCTGGGACCGCTATCTCTCTTGATATAAATGTATTTATAATGATACATCTATTTTCAGCGCATACATACTGCAGCATACGGACAACTTGAAATCCACTGCAGAGCGCACTGCAGATTGAAAGAACACCCAGTAAGGAGAGTGAGGCCAGAACCAATAAAAAGATGGGAGGGTCATGAACTATGCATGGACCCTTTGGCTCTCAGTACAAATGGAAATCTCATATTTTCAAGCATTCATTTCCCTGAACCAGCTTTTATAAAGGACAATGGTGGTGGTTTGCGGACAAAGAAATTATTAAAAAAAACATAATTGGAGAAGGTTTTAAAACATTGCAGAACAAGATAAAACTCTCTGTGGGTATTGGTTTTGCTTATGAAATGTAAGCAAAATACAAAATATTGTAACATCATAAACAACCCCTCAGAAAATGCAGAAACAAAACCATGATTTTCTTTCTTTTCTTTTGACTGTTTGGTATTCATTTTTCTTTCTCTGCCTTGCTTTTATTAGTCTAAAGTCAGGTTTTCATTTATTTGCTCTTGCTGCAAAATTAAACATTGAGATGCTTCGTAAAGTATATAACTACAAATCCTGGAACTTTGAGGAAATACGATACATTGAGATATTTTTTCCCCCTTTCATATTATCCTTGTCTTCCTGCAGTGGAGCTAGGTGCGGATGAAGGTATTCTTCTGACAGTTTCTGGCATTGTCACTTACCTAAAGAAGTCACGGATAGCAACATTGCAGGTGGAGGCTGAGGAAGCTGCTTCCTTTCTGGCTGTCTAGCCAGACTCCCAACAGCTTCATTTGGTAGAACTTTGCTCTCCACCAGCCATTACCTCAGGAAACCCTTTTCACATGACTAGAATAAAAGCAGCCCAGAGATTCATGGAGCTGGCAGGCTGCTCACAGACCTTGCAGACAGGAAGCCTCATTAAGGAGTCTCTAGTCATTGTTTTGTGGGCCTCAGAGGAAGCCTTATTTAAACCTGGAGTCTGGCTGACAGGTATATGGAAACCTGTCAAAAGAATCTCTCTTTCTCGTGTGTGTGTGTGTGTGTGTGTGTGTGTGTTGTACACGCACGTGTGCAGCTGGAGAAGTAGATTAAATTGTTTGTGTGCCTCTGTTGCGCATCTGCACTAGGGCTGTTTTGTGCTCAAGGCAGGGTCTGTCACTGGAAAGCCAAGGTCAAGCCGAAGCAAAGAGGATAAAAGCCAGCCTCCTCTGGTTCCCAGGTTTATGGATGGGAGGGATGTAATTTTCATTGCCATGTGGAACTGACTGTTCTGAGGTGCAGAAGGGCTCTTTAATGAATGCCGAGCGGCTGTGTTTGAAGTCGGAAGGTCAGTCAAACATTCCCTATAACCTTGGAAGGCTTAAGTAGGCTTGGAGTGCTCGCTGAGCTATTGAAAAGCAACCATCTCAAACAGGATTTTGGCTTTCCCCTCCTATTTTTTTTATCTGTCTGAGGTGCTGCACAGATTGGAATGTTGTGCTTCGCTGGGGGCAAGAGTGGGAAAAAGCACAAGCCAATTGGACTCAGTGTGTTTGTGGTTTCACCTCGCAACCTTTGTGTAAACCAACTCCAGTGGCATTCATAGAGTGGAGGCAAAACACTAAGTTTTTCAGGAGTCTGAATTCCTGCGTAAAGAAGCCCTTCCCCTCCCCTTCACAATCATTTGTGGCACCAAGGAAAAAGACTCCAAGCCAGCTCTCCAAGTTGTGAATGGCTCTGAACGCAAGAGGGAGAGGCCACTTTCCACAGGTGTTCAGGCTCCTAAAAAACTTCGTGTTTTGCCCCCCCCCTAAGAACAGGCAGCATTTTGGGTTGTGCTGCTCTTATGTGCGTTATTGGAACACAATCAGAGAAAGTGAAGAGGAAATGAGAGAAATCAGGAAGAATCACCTAATGCTTCATTTCAAATATGAGCAGAAGAATTAGGACTCATGATCGTAGAGGAGGGTACCCTTCCACTAGCATCCCCTGAAAAACAAAGTGGAATTGTCAAGAATGTTTGCTCACCAAAATACAAGCTTATCCACAAATAAATTCTACATTTCTGGTGACTTGCTCTTGTTTGGAAGTAACCAAGAAAAACAGTCTTCTGAAAACACAATTTGAAAACACAATCAGAAACCATCTGCCAGGCAGTTCTGCCATTTTCTGGTTTAAATTATGTGTTCTTGTAATTGGGGTTATCTGTATGCACCCTGAGAGTTATATGGAAGGGTGGCTATGGAGGATTAAGCCAAATAATATTCTTGGAAGCATTGATGGGATAAAAGACAGGGGTGTTGACTGAAATGGAAAGCTCTGCATTATGGATGGAATCAGCTGCCAATAGTCTAGACATGGGAGCTACAATTAACGCTAATCAGAAAACCTGCCGATTGAATCATTTTTGTCTGGAATGTTGATCTGAATGCTAGTAAGAAATATACTGTTCTGGGGGGAGGGGAAAAACACTCTCTCTTTTCTCACCTTGTTTTGTGTAGATTTCCGTTGGATGCTCCGGACCCTGGCCTGTCCTAGGGGATGCCCCAGTTCACTTTTGCTTGCTTCTGTGGGCTACATGGCTTCTGCAATATGAAGAGGAAGAAGGAGGAGTCCAGTGCAGAGCAGGAGACTGCAGTCTGAGGAGGAAAGCCTGGTCCTTGGTGTAGCACCTGAATCCATTCTGTTGAGTTGGAAAAGCAGTGCTGTCCCTATGTACTGGTATGCTAATGCTAGCCCTTAAGGAAAAACACCTCCATTCCTGCCCTATCACTGGTCTGTCTTATAATGAGTGAGTGGGATGGATGATGATTCCTGTATCTTTTTTTTTTTTTTTTGCTCTCCTACAAATTTGGAGGTGTCAAAGGGAAAGGAGGGAGCCAAATGAATGATGTGCCCTCAAGAACCTGGGTGGAGGGGAAGATCCTGGCTCCACGTTCATCAGAGATCCTGCCTTACACCTCCTTTCAGCTCCCCCATGGAGCCTGATGGATTAGCTCAGGAAGGCACGCTGGCAGGAAGAGATGAACCCGCTATGTGAATGATAGCCTCTCTCATCAGTGTCGGCAGTAGGAAGAGAGAATGCGGAAGACGTTAATCTGCTTTATTACATTTATTTCTGTCTCCATGTTTTTCTTCCCTAGAGACTTTGCTGGCCTGGAAAATACCATCTCTGTGCAAACAGCATCTTTATTCAAGATCCCGAAAGTGGCTGGGTGAAATGATATTCTGCACAGTTTCTTATCAGGAATCATCCTAAGGCTTAGAGACTGTGGGCATTCGTGAGTCAAATGCTTCCTTTGCTTTGTTTAGGTATGGATTGATTGACTGATTGACTGATTGTAAGAAAACAACCATTCTATAACCAAAGTCCAGAGGCCCAGAGCAGAGTCTGGCTGTGCTCTTGCTCCGGATTAAATTATGTCAAAAGTAGAATCTGTTGTTCCTCATGTCAATAGTCTCACTGCTGTTCTTTGACAAAGAAGGAAACATGTATACGTGATCTCTTAGAGATCCAGCTCACCTACGAGGCTGACCGAGGCAATTGCTTCAGATGGTTGATTAGCAGGAGGTACTCCCCTCCTTCTGCCAAGTTCAGCCTCTGCCATTCTTCTTTCCACTCCCTGCAGTGGCTTATCCAGGGGCAGCAGTGCCTGGGGCTGCACATGATGTTGTGACAACACATGACGCTTCGACATCACTTCCTGGTTTGGAGAAGAGCAGTGATGGTGGCGTCACAATATGGCTGTCACCCCATTCTCTCTACAGCAGCTTCCTGGCTAGAGTTTGTTTTTTGTCAAGCTGTGGTAGTTTGAAACAAATGTCCACCAGGAACAAATGTCCACCAGGAAGCTGCAGCAGTGACATCCAGCGGCGTCATGCAGTCGGAACGCTGGGCGGGAGGAATGGGTGAGCGGCAGCCCCTCCATTGTGTACCGCTCTGTTTCACTGTCTTCCCCGCCCCCGCGGGGGCGGGGAAGACGGCGAAACGGAGCGGTATGCAACGGGCAGGCTGCCGCTCACCCATTCCTCCCGCCCAGTGTTCCGGCTGCATGACGCCGCTGGTGACATTCCCCTCCAAGTGGTGTCCAGGCAGATGTCCCCACTTGCCACACCCTAGAGAGGCCTCTGACTCCCTGGATTAGAAAAGGAAGAGGGGAATGCAGTAGAACAGGAAGTGTGGAGAAGGGAAGGGTCCACTTTTTGGTTACAAAAGGCAGTTGTTTTTCTGATTTTTTGGCTATAACTTTTGATAGAATCCAGAAATTTCAACGTGGTTTGTTTCATTGCATTCTGCTGTACATTCCAGGTCAAGCTCAGCTGCCTCCTTTGGGTAGGCAGGGACCAGGCCGAGGTTACTCAACTGCACCATAATTCCCTGTGGATCTGTTCAGATCTGCACCTGCTATTTGGCTGGTGTACGTTTGATTAGAACCAAGGGGGTGTGTCGACTGGGTGGGAAAGAAGGATATAGGCAGTGTGTTTGCTGCTGATATCCACCTCTGCCCACCCCTGCCATGCCTCTGGAGGCTCCAAGCCCCACCTCGTTCCACCCCCCTCCTGCCCCATTCGGCCCACTCCACCTGTTCTGTTGCTGGCTTATACTCTCAGCGTTGGAGGTAGCTGGGTCCAGCTGCGAGCCTCTGTTCCCACCGCCATTTGCGGCTGTAACTCTAAAATGGCTCCCAGCAGCCCGCTGCGTGGGACACTGGCAATTTTTTGACAGTGGAATCATGTTCCGTAAAACATGAAGGCCAAATTACTTCAAACTAGGGATAGCCGGAGGTAGGTTTTATCAGTATTTTATTCCATCTGCGCAGAGGGCTGCCTCGGAGTCTCACGACTAACTTCCTGAGGACCAGCCTCGAACAACATATTACAAGAAATTATATACTTGAAATGACGCAGGCATCTCATAGGAAAAGAGCAACATTATAGGTCAATGTAAGGAAAACACAGGGCGTTACTTCCTACGTAATTAGAGAAGGATACAGTTTCAATTTAGAATACAATTCGATCGCTAGATGTCAAACTGACCCAAACTCACTTGTAGTTTACATTCTCTCTCTCTCTATCCTTCCTGGCTGGCACAACAGAGAGGCGCCATCCCAAGGACTCTTTGCCCAAACTTCTTGAATCTTGTTTCACCCCAAGCAAAGCAAACTTGTTTACAGAAGCGGATGCAAAGTTTAGGTCCTAACCTTCAAGCTGGGTTCTAACCAAACGCTATCCTGCGCTGCCTAAAGCATAAGCCAGTACAGAAGCAGACAAGCATATATTTTATGAGACACTAAAATCGTCCTGTAACATCCGCAATCCTAATGGGCAGCACAGACTTATGTTGGATTGGGCTGCCAGTTACTTAGCTATATAATGACATACTAACTGGATAAATTAATTTCAGCTTTTAATTGTTGACAGGCTGGCTGGCTGGTTTTTTAGACTCTTTATATTTTAGGATCCATGGGGCTTGTTTTAAATTTTAATTATTTTAATGTTTTTAATTATTGTTTTTAATTGTAGATTGTGATTTTATTGTATTTTATTGTTGTAAGCCGCCTTGGGTGCCTTGGGGCAGAAAGGCGGGATATAAATAAATAACTAAATAATGTAATTAAGCATAGCTTTATTCTGTGGAGCACAGTAAGTTTGTACTAAAGGAATCAGGCCTTGTGAGCATAGGATAGGTTGACAGAGAAGGCAAGGCCTTCCCCTACTGATACACTCCCTTAACCTTTCCTGTTTCCTTGCCTCTGCCAAGAGAGCAGATTGACACCACAGCAGCAAAGCTATACACCCTGGTGACCTGCTCTCCTTTCTGGAGAACTTACTGGGCTTGGCCTGCCTGCCAAGAACTACAGAGTTATTTATTTTCTCATCCCAAAGGGGTAAAGTGAAATCTCTCTCTGTCTTGCAAGGATGACCAACAATGGGCTACGTATGATGTCATTCCAAGGGAGAGCCTTTTTTTTTTTTTAATAAAGCAAACTTGAGAAACCAGGACAGACTTTAATTAATCCTTGTCGGGTACTAGGGATGATGTTGCTGTAGGAGATGGCTGGCTTGCTTCAAACCTGTGACTCCAAAGAGCAATGGAGTAATGGGCTGAAGCCACAGTGAAGATTCATCAGGCACTCACTCGTCATCCTCATTGAATCAATCTGAAAGGTTCACAGGAGAGGTCTTTTCTTTTTCTTTGTATTGCCATGGAGCTGAAGGAAGACATTTACAGTTGGCTCTGACTAGTTCAAATATACACAGCTGACAAAGGAGTTACCCTGGTTCAGTCTGAAAATCAGAGCAAAAGGTGACCTTTGAGGATAGAATCCTATGCAGACTTCCTTCCAAGTAAGACTCACAGAACTCAGAGGGACGTACTTTTGACTAAACATACATGGGATCAGGTGTCATATGGCATTTGCCTTCAGATCACTCAAAAACATGCTCCTGATGCATTTTTGCCATTACAAAAATGGTGTATGATACAAGCTTACTGCTCTTATTCGTTCTTCTTCTTTAAAGATCCAGTGCAGTGAGTACTGCCTTATCATATCAAGGAGTGCTAGCTATTAAGCCCCACCGTTACTCATTTTTTTCCACGTCCAAACTGAGTCATGCAGAAAATCTGCAGAACTGTTCTCCCCCGCCCCCCATTTTCAGAGCACAAATCAGATGTACATTCCTTTGGAGGACAAAGACAGCACTATCAAATCATTTGCATCACCTTTAATATGTTATGTTCTTTACCCTCTCCCTGCCTTGTAAACCCATACATCCTGATGTTTTCAATTGAACTATTTTCTCCCATTTTCAAGGTGCACTTTTGCACTCCAAGGAATCTCATTCCAATATAAGGACAAGTTCACCCTTATTATATGCAAAGTCACAGTGCCAGCAGAGTGCATTCTCACCACTTTCCCCATTTATGCAGAGTCAGGCAATGCTGTATCAGGACTCCTGATCCTGACGGCGATACTGTACTTGTCCTCCTCCAGATCCCCAGAATTAAATCCACAGCTTTTCCGCCAATTCTGCCCAGCATCTATACAACTCCGTAACATCATCATACGATGTAGAGCTACTTCACCTGGTAGTGCATCATCCTCAATTGCTAATAATGTGCAAGGTGAGGGAGATATGCAAGGCTCATGCCTTGGAGCAGTGCAATTCCCTGATGATATCTCGTGCAAATTGAAAGGTATAATAATACCTTACATTTTTAGCCTGGAGAAAGAAGTTTTAAAGTGAAAAAAATACACATCAAAATATATGGAGTCTGGGGAAACTCGAAAGAGTAGAAAGAATTTTAGTGTTAAAAACATTAGCCCAGTTCTCAAGATAAGCAATGCATCCTCTGTATAAATATTAGTCCTCCTCCAAGCCAGAATGACTCTTGAAATGTTTAACTTGCATGACAATAGTGGAGTAGGAGTTTTACAAAAATATGTGACGGGGCTTTCTCCCAAGCTGTGCTTTGTTTGGCTCTTTTTCAGACCTAATCTTACCAAGAGAACTTTTGCCATGCACAATTTAAGGCGAAAATGTTGGTAAGGCAAGCTGGAAGGGTACAGAACGTGCACAAATTACAAGACTAAACCCAAGGAGAGGACAAATTCCTTGTTGGAACATCTTCCTGAAGGTCTGCAAGATGAAACCATGCAGAAAGCGTACAAATGGACATTTCATCCAGCGTAGCCCACCATGGGTACTTTATGTGCAGAACTGTTGCTGGAATTTTAAACTGTGAAATGGTAATTTATATAACCCAACACTCTGGTACTGAAAGGGACTCAAACACTATGAATATCAGGTTTATTACAGGTTATGCAGTTATGGCATATTATCCAAAGTGGAAATGATTGCTTAAAAAAGAAAAATTGTAGTCACTAGTAGTTTTTTTTTTTTTTTTTGCACTAAGAATGATACTATATGGCTAGAAGCAGCACTTTTCCCCTCTACAGACTCGGTAGATATGAGTTTGGACTCAGGTTGGACTAACATCTAGATGTTCATTGTTTTCTGGGTCTTTAGGATTCCATGTCTTCAATCACAAGGTAAATGTGAAGACAGTAAACATCTGCTTACCATCTCCCTTCATAGCTCTAACTGCTACATGCTCTGACCTTAACTTACAAAAAAAGATGCTTGGGTGATATGGTTGAAACGTTAAGAGGCCCAGATTTTAAGGGGATGGGTGGCTGAATATTTTCCTGTAAATTCAAGGTGCTTTAATACTTCCCCTGCCCAATTATTTATTAAAATCATGCTCTACATTCTTTTTTCAGTCCACAGAAAATACGGCATGGATCAAATCTTGCCATAATTATTTTTGTGATCTTTTGGCATCTTGCTCATTAGCTGTAATCTTGTACACATTTATGTATGCAGTGTGCAAAACTGTGTGCTGGTTTGATTGTACCTCTGGTTTATGGGAAGGATGTCCCTCTAGTCTATACCATTGTTTTAATGAATGTACCTGTTGTCAATTCGCACAGCCACTTTGTACAACATGGGTAACCAAAAGGAACTCCCCCTCGTACATATAAGCCACTAATGACTGAACTGGTCTAATATATATAGACAGATTTATATATTTCTCTGCAAACGTATATAGTCTGTTTACTCATAATTAAATAGGCTAGAGTCTGTTTAGTGCACACCAGTTTATTTTCAAAGTGTGCCATGTTCTCAGATATGAACAATCTGGAAATGGACCTCAACACAGGGATCTAATGAGATGCCTGGAAGGACATGCCTTGGGCCTACACGGAAGCACAACAAGACAATGAATTTCTATGGGAAATAGCTTGCCTTAGCTAGCCACATGAAATTAAGATTTTTTTCCCCACAGGACTGAGAGCTTGTGGAGAGGCTACAGGCACATAAGGAGGTCCTTTTCTGTCTTTGCTATATATGACTCCAAGCAAATTCCTCTTCTGGGAATGCTGATACTGACAGCTTCAGAGATAGCCGTAACGTTGTACATATTTAGGGTTGGAGGTGCTATACAAAAGCTAAGTGTTAACTGATAAGCATAAGCTTCAGTCCATTCCTCTTCTCAGACGGCTGCACTAGATATTAAGTCCAGCTGTACTCTATGAGATTCATAGCTCAATCCTACACATGGAACTGAATTTTCCTCAGTTCAACGGGGTTTATTCTAAAAAAAAAACACCGTGGTGCGTATAGGGTTGCCCTCACGCTGGGTGCATTGGTGAAGAGGGATGGAATTAAGCGTGCTTCCAAGCACTCTGCTGAATCAGGACCCAATTACAATGGGCCATATTAACTGCTACTGTAACTCCATTGACCTCTATGGATGTTTAAAACGATCACATTTAAAGGCACAAATGTGCCCTTGCAGCATATGCTGTTGCTGTTCACTCAGCCGAGAAGCAGGGTATTGTGAGGCTCGCTAAACAGTCATTTTCAGACAGCCACCTGTATTCATTCAGTCGACCAGGGGCCTGACCCATCTGGCAAGCCATGTATGGCTCTTTTGAAAACAACCCTGCTTGTTTCCTGAATGGGAACCAGGATAGCAGATATGGTGGGGGGGGGTGGAATTTAGGGAGGCTGAAGGAGCAGTTAAGGGCATTGTCATTTGATGAGAGGAGCAAAAAAGGGAGGTAGTAGAAAGGCAGTGGCAGAAACATAACTTTGCGCAAAGCTGGAGCAGCTCTGCCAAATGAAGCATGCCCCATTCCGGAAGCAGTTTCCAAAGCGGTAACCATGTTTGACTGTTGCAGCAAAAACAATGAAGAATTGTGCTGGCACCTTAGAGACAAACACATTTATTACAGTTGTCACCAGCAGCTGCTATTGTGAATTGTCACTGTGCTTATCTTCTGTGCTTTTAAACCTCACAACTATACATCTTGCATTTAACAGCCATTTGACTTGGTTGTCTGCAATCTTTTTCCCTCCATCCCCATGTTACATACGTTATGTACCTGCCTCCCTGAAGATACATCACGCCTCATGCATCTGATGAAGTAGATTGTAGCCCACAAAGGCTGCAGCAAGTTTTATTCGGCTTTAAGGTGCCACAAAGCTCTTTGGTGTATAGGTGCCATCTACTGCCACCATGAGTAGGGAATGGGTAAGGCCCTCTTAAAATTCCCCCTGCCCCAATCAGTGGTTGTTGTCTTTTGTTTTCACATGCTCTGTCCTGCTGTGACACTTGGGCAATTTCTAGAGACAATGAACGTTCGCTGTGGAATAATGAATGAGAGGTGGGCAGCTGTGGGAGAGACTTAGGTGTGTCACAGCCTAATCCAATCCTATCCCCTGCCAGCTCAGAGCATGCAATGCTGCTGCTGAAGGATGTGCTGCATGCTGTGAGCCAGCAGGACAGCCCAGGAGGGGTAAGTAAAGGATATTTTTACTTGCTTTTTCATGGGCTCCCTGGCCTCCAGTATATGTCTTCTCAGGACTACACCAGCTCCTTAGCTGGCATGAGCCTAGGAGGCTCTGGGGATGAATCCAGGCCAGGAAAGGGGGGTAGGATCTGGCATGCACAGTTGCCACCAAAATCTACCTCTCTCCCATCCACCCCACTCCCTGATCTACTTCACCCCACGTCTCCCCCAGTCTACCCCTGCCACTGACTGACCAGTGAAAGCTGAGATTTTGCAGCCCAGTATTGCCACACACTGCCTCGGGGGCTTTGCACTCACTGCAACAGCCAGGAGAATGGCAGAGCACTTGTTGCGTCACCAGCGCAAGCCTTACAGTGTCAGATCGCGAGCTCCACCAGTGTAAGGCCTGGATAGGATTGGGCTCCTCCTCACATAACCTCACCCTCAAGTTCCCCTCTGTTGCATGGATCTGTGCAGATTTTTGTTGCATGAAAAATCTTGTACCTATCCTGAAGACTAAAAATCTTCAGTGTCCTGTTTGATTTGCTCAGACTGCATTTTTTAATCTGAAGTATTTCTTAACCTTCTGGCTTGATTTCATGAGGCAAGCCCCCTGACATAATGGCAGTAGAAAATATATGTTGCCATGATAACTATTTTTAGCTTGCATTGTAAATGTGCCCATTTGGTGCCAAAAGTCCTTGCCTTGCTATGCCATACTGCTTGGCTTAACCTTGATTTCCAGTTCTTGTCAGTAAAGAAATAGCAATTGTACTTGCACCTGACAGCTGGGAAACACCAAGGCAAAATATGTCTCTGGTGCAAGCTACGTTTTGTTGCCTCTTCCTTTTTGCTTTCTAGATTCCATCATATAGGAACCTAAATAGAAATGTTCCTCAGGAGTCTTCCAGGCTCAGTAGCCATAGAAACCAACTATTTTTATCTATTTTGCATGATATCAATAAATGACTTTTTCTACACTGGATAGACAGGTCAACTCAGCTTCCTGCTAACTGGATGTCCTTAATAAGCCATGCATATCTGTTGTATAATTCTGTACATCTAAAAAGACAAACTATGACATGTATTTATCAGCATGCAATGGAATCTGCTAAGTAGATTGTTCACATGCTATTATATACCCTCTAAAAGAAACAGATATTTGTGAGAATTTTTAGAATACACATTTTATAGTATTGATTATAAAATTATATCTCCAGATACAGGTAGTGCTGACCAGATAGGTCAAGATATAGATAACCTTGGCCATTTAGTTAGGTCAAGATCTAGGAATGTGGTTCACACACACATCCTAGTTTTTTCTTCTTCGTAAGATTAAATTGATACCTGTAACAGCAAAGATAATCAGCCAACAATAGTATATTGTTGGTTGGGATCTTGTCTCTATTTGCAGCCCAAGGAAGGCTTTTATACAGCAGGATAAAGCATCAAAATTCTATTGTTACTAAGTGCACTTCACAATGGAAATAAATGTATGTGGGACGCAATCATTGCCATAGTTCTTTAAACCAGTGATATCTTCCAGGCTTCATACATTCAAAAGATGCACTGTTATGGTCATAGTAAATTTACCATGTCCACTGAGGACTGGAGGCAATGGAAATATATGTAACAGATTTGTATCAGAATCCTATACAGTGGAATCTTTGTCAAAACCTTGGTTATCCCAAATTTCTAGTGATCCGGATTCACTGTGTACCTCCTGCTGAGGCTCCAGACTACTGTATCCCTTTGTAAATGCTACTTCCATTTACATGTTTATCTGAATGCTTTGAATGACTCCCAGATCATTTCAACCAATAAAGATGTACTGTATTGCTAGGTGCCTGTGAACAGATATCACAAAAGCTCCCAAATTTTATATGCCCTTGGATCATACAACTGTGTGCTAAAAAAATACGGGTGAAGAAGTGGTGCTAAATGAAGCAAACCTTTATGGACTAAATGTGATGCTGTTAGGGCCATAAATTCATTGTGCAGAGTGGAGTGGATCTGTGCATTCCTGAGAGTTCCTGAGATCACCTTGCCAAACAGAATCAATACTTGTCCATGGCCTGAAACCTCAGCTGAGATAAATCAGAGGAGTTGGGCCGACTTTGCCACTGATGCAAGCCTGATGAGTACATCCTACATATTCCAGTACTTCTCAGCATTCCTGGTGCAGAAAAGTCCATCATACCATCAGAGCAGGGGCACAGCTCTGATATCCATCTTACCATCACAGCAAAGATCACAGCACAGCTGATTTTCTTTTAGCAGTCAGTGAATGGGTATCTTTGGGTTGCAAGTACATGAAGTCCAGTCTGCAATAACAAGGTGGTTTACAAGGTTCTAAATTATAGATGCCTATTGTGTCCGTATCTTTCACTGAAATACTTTTCCTATCGATTGGGTCCCCTGGCTGATGAATTCCTTTTTCTGCCTGATCCCTGTTTTTGAACCAGTTATATTGCTTGTCTTCAAGCAATTCCCTCCCCCGTGTGTGTTTAATCTATGCATTTGATTTGGCACTTTATTGCTCAAACTGTGAAAGCATGCTTAGGAGAGCAGATACGTTAATTGCTGTAGCAAACAAACTTTATTATTCCATCTCTTTGCAGCCTACAAATTATATCTGCCACCTTGATGCTGCTGCTTTGTTTATTGCCGAAACGGATGAGCTGAAACATCAGCGACGCCCCTAACCTGAACAACTACATATTTAACCAAGTGAAAGGAGCACAAAGGTGGCACTTGTCTAGGATCAAAAATAGAACGAAGGATGGTTGAAAGGGAAGGCAAATGAGGCCATTATGGGGAAAACTGAGCTGTCCACCCTCCTTTCTATTTTTTTAATCTGATGAAAACAACACAGAAATAGCAGTTCCATGGCTATGCTTCTATTCAAGAACCTACACTATTCTTGACTAGTCTGTCTCATGTTAAGCCTTTAACATTACCTTTATAGCAGATGGCTGCCCAGGGTATTTTGCTGCCTGAGGCAGGAACAAAAGCTAAATAGCATGATTCATTGAGAACTAAGTATTGGTAAATAAATGTTTGCTGCCCTTTAAAAGTATCCCAAATTCAATTGCCTAGTAGTAGGACTGGCCCAACCTGATAATGTAACTATATAAATTGAATGTGAAGATCCCATTACATCCCTATAAACGCATAATTATAGCCATCTATATCTACTTCACCTACACATCTAGATCTAGGTATAAAGTCAATTCCCAATGTTCTGGCGTACTTGAGCATGACTAAAAAAGTCTAGGATGGGATTATGCAGATGGAACAAGTCTTGATTCTCAGTGGTTGGGTCCACCAAGGCTTGAAAACCGGTTCAGCTGATTGAAAGTGTTTTATTGGAGTTTTTGTAAATAAATGCTTTTTTTGACACTTAGCGGCTTCCTCCTTTTTCCCCCCTACAGATTTGTGTATGTGCTGTTCCCCACTTTTCTTCCTCAAACAGCTTTAGCCCTCACTGCACTGGTGTCCCCAAGTATACATCCATACTTTCTTTCACATAACTGAAGGATTACCTTCTTTCTTGTGGAGGAAAGTAAAATGCTTCAGAAGAGGATACTGGTGCAGTAACAACAAAATGTTCTGGAGGCTGATAACGGGGCTGGGGCACCTCCCTTATGAAGAAAGACTGCAACGTCTGGGGCTCTTCAGCCTAGAAAAAAGGCGCCTGAGGGGGGACATGACTGAGACATACAAAATAATGCACAGAAGGGATAGAGTCAATAGAGGGATGTTCTTTTCCCTCTCTCAAAACACCAGAACCAGGGGGCATCCGCTAAAACTGAGGGTTGGGAGAGTTAAAACAGATAAAAGCAAGTACTTTTTTACTTTTATCTGTGGAACTCTCTGCCACAGGAGGTGGTGATGGCATCTGGTCTAGATGCCTTTAAGAGGGGATTGGACGGATTTCTGGAAGAAAAGTCCATCGTGGGCTATAGGCAATGATGGATTGTGCAACCTCCTTACTTCAGTAGTAGGCTACTTCAGAGTACCGAGTGCAAGGGAGTGGCAACAGGATGCAAGCATCTTGTTGTCTCATGCCTCCCTGGGGCACCTGGTGGGCCGCTGCGAGATACAGGAAGCTGAACTAGATGGGCCTTTGGCCTGATCCAGCAGGGCTCTTCTTATGTTCTTATGCTCCCTCTATCCTTGGCTTTTCCTGACAGAGATCCTGCTTGTGTGTGCATGCACATGAGCGCATGAAACTGGTCTCTGTAGGCAAAGAACACAAATGTGCACCTCCCCAGGGCTCTTTGCAAACACAGATTAAGCCGAATTATCTACGGATTTTGCATCAGCGTATTGGACACAACGCAGGTCCCTCAGACTCAACCTGAAGCCTTTGAAGGCAACTGGCATTGTACTCCAGTTGCCTCCAAAGGCTCTTGAGGCCTACTGAGGCCATGCAGCCTTATAAACGTGCATGGCATGGTGGAGTTGAGAATAGGGGTATTCACCCCACCAGACATGATGGAGCACAGTTCTGGAGTGTCCAGAGGGTGGGGTGGGAGGAAAATTCCCCATTCTCAGCCCTGGCAAAGCTGCGGCTTTGGCAGGGCTGAGAATGGGGAATATTCCCCCTCCCTGCTCTCCAGATATGACAAAGCTGTGCTCCAATGGTGTCTGGACGTGGGTGGGGGAAAATCCCCATTCTCAGCCCTGCCAAAGCCATGTGCAAGCCATGAGGCCTTGGTGGGCCTCAGAATACAATCTGGACACCAGCAGAGCACAGCTACGCTGATGTCCGGAGGGTGGAGTGTGGGGAAAATCTGCAGTTTAATTACCCACATATATTTTTATACATAAGTGTTCTTGGAACAGAACCCTCATGGATAAAAAGACCCCACCTGTACACGGGCTGTCTCCAAACCCTGTATGTTCTATACTAAGCACATGTAAAGTAGAGAGGAGCAGGAGTTTATGCTAACAAACAACAACAAGCACATGCTTGTCATGTCTCATTTCCTGGATCCTGCCTCTCACGCCAGTCCCATCCCCCCTCCCTGGCCTGCCCTGCCCACTGGACCACCCTCTCCCCACCCCGATATGCCCCCATTCTGCCCTGAACACACCACACCAGCTGCCCTTGGCCTGCAACCTGACTATTCCTTGGCAGCATAGAGGCTTGATCCGCCTCTGTGAGGCAGTGCGTGTCTGTGCACTGGCTCAGTGTCCTCCTAAGGAGGCACAAATGTGCCTTATAGCATGTTTGCAACACTCCCAGGCCAGCAAAAGGGATTTGTGCCGGCCGAAGACAATGTTCGAATTGCACTCTTAAGATTAGCAGCAATAAACCCCTGAGAGGTCTCTAAAGGATTAAAAGTTGAGGTGTAACTTGAAAAACAAATTGAAAACTATCAGGACAGTTGACATCCATTTTATATGTAGACATGTCACCTGCAAAAAACTTCCAATATCTGAGAAAATAAATGCCCAGAAACACCCTAACCTAGGGCGCAATCCTAACCAAGTTTCCAGCACTGCTGTAAGGACAATACAGCTCTGAGGTAAGGAAACAAAAATTCCCTTTCCTTGAGGAGGCCTCTGTGATTACTATTCCACCGCAGGAAAGCAGAATATGTCCCATCGGAACAGCTATGTTAGTGCTGGAAAGTTGGTTAGGATTGTGCCCACGGTGATTTTCAACCTTTTTCATCTCATGGCACACTGGTAAGTCATTAAAATGGTCAAGGCACACCATCAGTTTTTTTGACAATTGACAAGGCATACTGTGTAGCCAGTGTTCCAGTGCTCATATCCCCCAATAGCCCTACTAATAAATGACCTTCTCCTAAATTCCTGTGGCACACCTGAGGACCATTCATGACACACCAATGTGCCATGACACAGTGGTTGAAAATGGCTACACTAACAGATCTCTTTCTCAGTAGTCCACTCAAAGGCCACAACACATTTAGGCCACAAAGCCACAGCTGCTTCCTCTTCCCTGTCTCTGCCATTGCCTCCTAAGCTTTCTCTGCTGACCCAAGTGGCTGTCCTATGATGGCCAATGTTTTGGGCTGAGCTTCTATACCCTTAATTCAGTGGGCACAATCCTAACTTGGAGTTAGGCCGGCAGATAGGCCAGCAAAGTTTGCAGGCACAAGCACCACCCACCGTAAAGCGCGTTTGGACCACTCTTGGAGTCAGGGAAGATGGTGTACATCTGTGGATTATAATAATAATAATAATAATAATAATAATAATAATAATAATAATAAT
>JAJKFI010000052.1:6983547-6998825 GCA_029204185.1 Lerista edwardsae | reverse complement strand
ATAATAATAATAATAATAATAATAATAATAATAATAATAATAATAATAATAATACATTTATTTATATACCGCCTTTCTTAATATCACTAGATTTCTCTAATGATTGAACTCAAGGCGGTTTACATAGGCAGACTTTCTCACAAACCCGAAGGTTTTTACAATTTACAGAATGTTCTATCTTCCAAGAACAACACTCCTACAGATCTTTCTTTCTGGATTTAGCCTTCTTTCTTTAGCCACCCGTCTGTCGTCTGCTGGCTGATGAGGCTTCCCTGCTGCCACCAGAGATGCAGCTGATTTCAGCACACTCCTCCTCCCACAAGGCAGCTGAAACTCAGCTTCTAATCAGCCGCAGTTTCCAAGGTCTGCTGCTCGCAGAGACTTCCGGCAGTCCCGAGCTCACGACCTTGAGATCTTCAGGTGTTATCTTCGGGCAAACGGAGGCATTAACCCTCTCAGCTAAATCTTCTGCCCAGAAGGGAAGGGAGTGGTCCAAACATATGTTATGGTGTCCCTTGTGCCGGCCAAACTTTGCTGGCCTAACTATGCCGGCCAAACTTCAGGTTAGGATTGTGCCCTAAATCAGTGCAAAATGGGCAGAATGCAATTACAGATAGTTTAATTTGTCTGAAGTAACTTAATAGTATTGGATATGAATGCAATAAAATGTAATTTTATTTTTTAAAAGTACGTGCCTTGATAGTTATTCACATGTCTTTTAATAGGTGACCAAAAGCTGGCTTACCTATTTAATTGGAGAAACTCTGCTTCTATGTTTTTCTTTCTATCTCGGTTAGTTAAAGGGCTAGAGATGTATTTTTTTTAAAAAAAAATGAATGCTAAAAATTCGAGAAAGGGGCCCAGAATATCCTTGGAGAGTTCAGGTTGCCTCCTGTGCATGCCTTTTGCTAGGGACCACAATGGGAACAATTATCCTGGGCTTCCCAAATGGAAGGGGCCACAATTAATAAAGGCAAACAATTCATGAGAAGAAATGGAGGCCTCTTAAGAGAACATTAGGCTGCCAGGCCAACTCTTTCAAAATCTCCTGGATGTTTACTGATACTGCTGGAAAGCCATATTGAAAATCCACTTTACAAGACAATCTGAAACAAGAAAAAAAAATCATCCCTCTAAAACTTGAGAAATTACAGCTATGTGACACACATCAATAAACCAAACATGAAGTGACATGATTTCCATGCTACTTCCATGAAAGGGTCCGCAGGATTGCGTCCTTATTATAGGGCTGTTTTTCTCAATCTTCCCCTTTAGAAACATGAATGCCTCCTTGGTCGTGGTTTCAGAAGATTTTAATTTTGCAACAGCCAGCAGGAGCAGCAGCAGGCCACCCTCAGTTTAAAAATAACTATTTTGACAGTTTTGATGTAAATATGTGAATGGCATGATTATCTGTTTTCATTGTGCATTCTCCACTGCCTGGAGACATAAGAGCTGGAGGCAGAGCAAGCAAAAAGAAAGGAACCGGCAGTGCCATCTGCAGGATTTTCGCTCCCTTCTTTCCACAAAACACAGGCATCGGAGAAGCCCTACTTTGGAAACCTCATTGTCAATGAACCAAAAGACAGACTGGGATCAAAGTTTCAAGATCCAAGATTCAGTTTTATTCGTAATAAGTGAAAGAAGGGGAAGAACATTGTTTAAGACTTCTGCTGAGGAAGAATAGAAATTTATTTATTCCTTTATATTTGTTATTTTATGGGCAGCCAATAAACTTTATATATATGGATTCTAAAAGTCCATAACCTTAAAGACAGCAGTGAAATCAAGATCAGAAAAAAACTACAGCAGAAAAATATTTTCAAAGCAAAACAAGAAAAGGTCAACGGTGAAAAAAGTATCTTTTTGCTGCTTGTTACAAGGCAAGCACAATGGGTCAGGTGGATGTCCTTCGGAAGGGAAGTTCATTGTTTTGAATTCTCACTGGGCACATACTCAAAATTAGTTAGCGCCCCATACAGCCTAATGCTGAGTATATTTACTCAGAAGTAAGTGTCCCACTGTGTTCAGTGTGGCTGACTCTCAAGTAAAGTGGCAATCCTGGACAGTTAGAATTTGGATTGGCTCTGCTAGGTGGGAACAGAATGTGTCTCATGTTTTAATTCCATATGATGTTCCAGCTGAAAATTGCTCTGTGTTGAAAGTGGCCTCCAAAGACACCATTTGCTGCAATGGTATCACAATGATGGGATGAAAAATGCCATTTTCAGTGGGAAAACAACATGAAATTAAAGCGTTGCTGAATAAAGCCTTCAAGTAAAAGGCTTATCCAGATCCATCCGTCCCCCTATTTTAAAATGAATAAAACAGAGTAGATTAGATGTTTAACATCATATCTAGTTTGACCATTACACATTGATTTAGATGGGCTTAGATAAACCTAACTCCACACAGTTCAGACTGCATGCATGTACAGTATGTGATTTCAACAACTATGCAGGCCCTTATTTCAGAGTAAGTTCCACTGAAGTGATCCTTATTATTAAGAATAATTTATTTACTGCTTTTAAACAAAAAGTAGTTCACAAAGTGGTTCACATAGCAAAATAATCATTCCATCTCCCCAAAAGGCTCACAATATATGTGCGTGAGAGAGCAGCAACAGCCACTTAAAAAGACTGTATGCCAAGGTGAAGAGGGACAGTTGCTCTTCCCCCATTAAATTAAGAAAGCACCACTTTTAAAAGTCCCCCTTTTCCCAATTTGCACGGGCAAACTTGTGGGATTAACTGCCAATTACATGAGTATGGGCTAGGGCCGCACAGTATTTTGCCATCCTGTTGAATTTAAAAACAGGGTAGTAATTTGATCAAAAGGGTGACTCCCCTCACCCTTTTATTACACCCTTTTCCTGGGTGATGGAGCTTACTCAGCTGATGACAGAAATGTGGTCAGAGATTTATTCCAAAGCATTAACATTATTAATCAGGGGAGCCAACTTGATTTCAACATTGGGGGTGCCTGGTGGGTAAGGTACCATAGCCACGCCCCCTGATGTAGCATGCCCCCTGACATAGCCATGCCCACACGCCGTAGCCACACCCACACAGCAGTAAAATGGCACCTTCAAATTAAATAAAATAAATAATATGCACAATCAAAATGTACGTGCAGATTACATTTATTCTGAACACAGATAGTATCTGCATCATTTCTGCCCCATCTCCTTTTCCAACCCTGAAGTCCTGCCACCTCTCGCTGCCACTCCTGCCATCTCTCGCTCGCTCTCAGTCACTCCTGCCGTCTCTCGCTCACTCTCAGTCGCTTCCACCATCTCTTGCTCTGTTGCTCCCACAATCTCTCGCTTGCTGTCTCTCCTGCCATATCTCGCTCGCTCTGTCTCTCCCACCATCTCTCACTCACTCTCTATCTGTCCCACCATCTCTCGTTTGCTCTGTCACTCCTGCCATCTCTCGCAAAGAAAACCAGTAAGTCCTGGGCCAGTCCCCCAGCCCCTTCCTAGCCACAGCATACAAACAGGACTGCTTTTTCAGTGCCACTGGCCGGCTGCGAAGTTAACCATCTTGTCTGTGTTCTCCCAACCCAATCACTTAATCCAATCAGCATGCAACAGGCAGGACCTAAGAGAAATAAAAACCAACCCAAGGCCCATATTAGCCTTATGACCAATGAAACGGAGTGTTGGGTACTGCAACAAACCGAAGAGGCCAAACAGAATTTGGGCAGGTTTACCCGTGCGACCAGGCTGAGGGTAGTGTGGGCATGGGGGTGCACCGCTCTGTGGGGATGCTGGATATTGGGGGCTGAGCCCCCCCCCAAATTAGCCCCCACAAAGTCAGCGCTATTCTTAATTAAAAGGAAGGTGGGTTAAAAATGGAGAACATAATAAAAAAATAAGCATTGTGTACCACAGCCGGCCCAAGACTTCCAGGTGCCCTCTCTTGTGCCAGTCTCTGCTCCTCCCATTTCCTGTGCTGGAAAAGAGGGTCAGAGAGGAAGAGGAAATGTGGAGGAAAGGGCTGGAGCTCTAGCCCACCACTCCTCTCCCCCCTTCCTCTTCCACTCTAACCTCCTCTTTTCCAGTTTGGGGAATGTGTGAAAACACATTGGAGGCGTGGACAGATGGCCCACAAAGCCCTAATCTGCTTCCGCCTGAAGCAGCCACCTCAGTTGGCTTCATTCATGGGCCAGCATCTTAAAGCAAGCAAGCAAACAGTATTTATACATGGCTTTTTAAAGAAAAAGTTCACAAAGCGGTTTACAGGCAAAAAAAAAAAAAAAAGTTAAATGACTCCCTGTCCCAAAAGGGCTCACAATCTGAAAAAATGCAGAATACCAGCAGCTGCTGCTGCACTGCGCTGGGGTGAAGAGGGACTGTTACTCTCCCCCTGCTAACTATAAGAGGACACCACTTGAAAAAGTGCCTCTTGCCCAGTTAAAGGGCACCGCACTAGATTTATGGTGCTAGAAGTTTTTAGGGACTGGTCTGGAACCCAAGTTATCAGTGTACGAGAACAACAGTTCTGCTCATTAACGAAAACCTTTTGCCACTATAAATCTTTAAAATACCCCAAGATTTCTTCCGTTGTTTTCCGCTGAGGGAAAAGCAGCCTATCCGTAATCTGTAAATACGGGGCGCCACACCGATGACGAGAGTATCATGCAACTACCTAGTCTCGACTCAATCCCTACCCTTTCAGTGGCTCTGTCCGCGAAAGGATATTCCCTATGGGAACCGACGGGTGGTAGCCCCCAACCATAGAGGTAAGATAACAGGAGAGGACATGACATCAATTTCTTGAAGCCATGGACTTAACAATATGGCTGACTCAGATCATTCCCGCCAAGGAGGATTGCCGCGCATTCACGAATCAAAATCTCCCCGCACGTGTGTAAAAGTTAATCTCAACGTCTTTAATAATGACTGCGTGTTCTGCATATGGGTGCACGAATCGCTGTACGAAAAATGGGATTACTTTTCACAGGTACTTAAAATCATTGTCATTAATTGCTACTGAAAAATATTACTTCCTAAAGTATGCAACCCTTCACAAACTGCAGTAGGTATGAAGAAGTAAAAGGAACTCAATCCACACACAACCTTCAGCAGTGATTTTTCGGATACAAAATGTATATTTCCCCCCTCCTTTTTTCCCCCTTCCTGTTTACACTTTTTTTTCCCACCTTCCATTTTTTTTCTTTCCTTCCCGTTCACACTTTATTTTTCCGCCTTTCATTTTCTACTGTAATATTTATGAAATTCTGAACATTATCAGAAATTTTTTTTAATGGGGCATGGCCTTTTTGTTTGGTTGTGTAGATTTCAAAAAATAAGTCTGTCAAAACAGTGCAATCCGAGTTTAAATAGACAGCAAGTAGCATTTCGTCCGGTGTGTTCAGTAATATAATTATGCGGAATTAAACCTTGTAAGTGCATATTAAATCATAATAAGGTTACCAATAATGTTTCTCCACGATCACACGTTTTTATTTTGGTAAGTTTTTACTTCAGGAATAAACTATTCAGTCCTAAACAGTATAGTACCAGAAAAGCAATCTGAAATGCTTGGAATAAGGATTGTTTTGAGTAGAACAACATGGCTGCTAAGCCCGCCCCCTGGCCTCATTCGGCTGCTATCTCTTCTTAAGGCATGTCCTCTCCTGTTATCTTACCTTCATTCCCCCAACATAACAACCTCGCCGCGCACTGCCTAGGTTCCGCCCATGAAAGGCGTGGCCTGGTTTGTGGTTGGATGGCCGAACGCACACAGGCTGTCCATCAAAACGGCGGTTTCAAAGTAGTCCTAGAGAGCGCGCATCCGTCTCCCCTCCCCCCCGCCGATTAGCCGATTTCTGAGGGAAACAGGGAATAGGTGGGTGGGTGAGCAGTGAAAAGAGCTAAGGCTAATCGATTCCCCCCGCCTTGGCAAAGAGCAATCAATGGTAGGAATGTGGAGAAAGCGAGGTGTCCCCCCTCGGTAAGTGTATATATGCGCGAAACAAAGCCTTGTAGTGCGCATGCGTGAAGGGGTTACGTCTGCGGGCTCTTCAGGCATTCCGTTCGATTGGCTTCTCAAGACCTCGTGGCGCAACGGTAGCGCGTCTGACTCCAGATCAGAAGGCTGCGTGTTCGAATCACGTCGGGGTCACTGGGTCCCTCGGTAAATGAAGGGATTTCTTTTACCCCCCCTAAGTGAAGGACTGATACACGATTACAAGAACGCGTATGTTTTCGCTTTAAAACAAAAATCGGCGACGAGAGTGCGATAAGACAATGGGTATCTACAGGAGGGAAACGCACACAAGGCTTAGAGATCATAGCAGAGATCATAGCATAACACCCACGGACACGCAACAGTAATTGTAGTAAGCTGGGCTTTGTTGTTCGTGAGAACTGCGGATCACTTGAACTTGCAGCCCTTATAGAATAATAGGTCAAATAGGGAAAGAAAAACGCCGTTCATGAAGAGGGAGTTCAACATCCTAAACAACTTCCTAGGAGGCTGAGGGTCACTGCAGAACGCAAGAGGAAATGGGAGGCGCTCACAGGTCTTGAAAGGCAGCATTTGCAGCTTGAAAGGCAGTTGGAAAGTTGGCTGTAGTGCAGGGAGGTGCCGTGATCTGATGACCTCATACAGCAGCAGGTGTGACATAAAAAAAACCCCTGTGGCTTCAGAAGCGATTGTGACTGAAACCTAGAACAAGCCTTTGCGATGGTTATTATCTAAATAAGCATTGCAAGGCTTGAGGAGGCCTGGGATTTTCTGACACCACCTTTTGGGTAATCAGTTTTTAATATCATTCATACCTATGATTATAAGATTTGGCTCTCAACCTGGGGGTGGTGAAGAGCTTGGGGCAGGCATCTTAAAAAGAAGCTGAGCACCACCATCTTGGAAGCTTTATTTTGGCTAGGGAAGAGGCTTCCCCATTAAACTGCCACTTCCTTGACGCTTGCGGCAATGAGGAAATCAAATTAGCCTTGCTATGGGCTCATCTTGGTGTGTGCATATGCATGTGATGAAGTCTTTCTCTGGTCTCTTTCTGAGTGGGCATGTCACGCCTTCATTTGCATGCATAGGAGGTGCACATGGGGGAGAGAGATACTCTGAAGACTATCTGAAATTTGGCTTTACCCCCTTGATTCCCAGTGGCATAGAGAAGCCACAATGTGTGCTGTGCAATGTTGTTCTCAATGCTGAATCAATCACTGAACTCAAATGTCACTAAGATTCAAAGCATTCAGAACATTCTAAAAAGGATGTGGAGTTCTTTTGACTTTCAAATAGTGTGGTTTATTAAAAACAATGACTTCACTTCCTGCTTAATGACATCACTTCTGGCCCTAGGTCTGGGGGTGGGGTTTCTGACTGGTACCTAAAAACATGGTCCTGGTGCAAAAAAAGGTTGGGAACCATTGGGTTAGAATTTTGAGGACATAAACTGTTGATTTTGGGATATCTGGTTTTACATTTTGTAACACTGGCTTGTGAACAGCACAAGCAGTGAATAATTTTGCAACTGCAGGAGCTTTATATTTTATTTCAGCAGGGGTGTGCTGCTTCTTCCCCTTTCTTTTTATTTTCTTTTCTTTTCTTTTGCCTTTAGCTATTGTCATCCATCTACCCAATTCTACTATATAGGAAAGTATATAGTACTATATTTCCTTATAGGAAATTATATGTCCGAATGCCAATTTACTGAGATAGGCTTTAAGTGTAGTGTTCTTCCCTCTCCTGTAGGAGTTGCACACACACTTGGCATCGCATGTGATCAGAGTTTTCCTGGGGAAAGGGGTAATGAATCTGGTCAGGATTTTGCTGATTCAGCCATCCTATTAAACCATGTTTTAATCATAATTTAGCATTACTATCATATGCATGCTTCTCTCTACGCAATGTATGTGAGGAAGGAAATTTGTTGCCTTGTTCCTGGTTGAAAACCAAGAGAGTCAAAATGAACTTGAGCCCCCAAATTGTTGTACAGAGGTTTTTGTTTTTAAGAGCCTCAGAAGTGAGCCTCAGCCTAGATTTCTTTGTTACCTAGAACCTGAACTGGATCTTGAACCAGTTCAGAATGTGTGGTTAGATAATTGGATATTTCAACAATGTTGTTTAATGTTTTATTTTCCTGGTGTGTTTGTTGCCAGAGAACTGTTGCCAACTTACCATGTTGCCAGCTTACCAAAGCACAGCCATTTTGCATAGTGACTTGTCTATGGCTGTGGAAATATGTAACTGTTTTCCATCTTTGATTTCATTGTTTTCACATGGGCCCCCGCTTGTAATGTTCTCAATTCAATGTTGCTGACGTTCATAATTCAGGGCTGCTGGCCCTGCACAATAGATAAGGTGCCAGTTCAAGCTAGCAGAACCTCCTCCCTTATCGAAATTGTCACGGCATTCTCATGGCCCAATTAGCTGAGAGCATCTCATGCCCCAACCCCAATGATATAATTTCCAACCAAGCAGGAACTTGGGGGGAAAGGAGGGGGGAGTATAAAAGTGCTTGTATATATTTTTTTGGCCTTTCTCCCTGACTTTTCAGAGGGATTGGTCCGCCTGCACAGGTGTAAATAAACATGATCCTAATACTCTCTCCTCTGGTTGTTTGCCTTTTTAAATGCAGTCCCCACCACAGAAACCATACTTTGCCTATTTTCGGCAACATGTTTTTATCCTGTTTGTATTTTGTTTGTTAAAACGGTAAAATATTTTTACTTACATATTTAACTTGATTTCAATTCTTGCTTTCATTTTATAGAGTTATAAAGCAAGCATGCAAGAGTTTATTATGCTACCTGAAATGTATCCAAACAGGTTCAAAGTATCTAAACCAGCTCCCAAACAACCTTTTAAAATGAGTGTCTGAACTAGAAGAGTTGGAAAAAAAATACTGATAAGCCTAAATTGGAACTGAATGCATATGCTTAATGATTTGACTCCCTATTTAAAACAAATCAGGATTTGTTGTCCATTCAGTCCTGGTTTGATATCCTGACGTGTTCACAGTTTCTAACGAGCCAGGATTTGCCCAGCTTGGACACTGAGACAAATCCCATTTTGTTTAAATCAGGACTGCGAGTTGAAAATTATCCCCTCTTGCATGAAGAAGAGGGACTGTGTGCCCACGACTCATAAACATAGGGTTACCAGATACAAACAGGGACAGAGTGCCTATGCTGCTAACCATTGTCTAGAAGAGAGAATTTGGGCAGGTGAAGCTCATCATGGAAGGGTTTCAAAAGCTGCACCTGCCAAAATTCCTCCTTCTTTACTATGTTTAAAAGGACTAGGCGCTGTCCCACTTAGTATCTGATTACGCTACTATACAGTAGTAATGCTAAACCATGATTTAGTATTATCTCTAAAACTGGTGTCTATATACATTGCCAGCCACTCTAGTTTCATAGCCGTCTGCTGACCTGCAGCTTTTTAGGACTGCCGTCAGGAAGGCTAGAAGGCGTGCCAGTTTGGGGAGGGGGGCGGAGTTGGAATGCAGCCGTTAGGCCACGCAAGCGGCGCAGCCTTAATTTGGACTGCACGGCATCCTTGGCTCTGCGCCTGCTAAATAACTGCCCAAATAGCAGTAGCAGATCTAAGGAACCCATAGGGGCTGTGCTGGAGACAGCGCAGGTTCACCGGTCTCGTTGTTCCAGTGCAGTTTAGGATTGCACCCCAAGTTACATGATGAGTTTCATTAGACATGGAGTAGAGTGTCGGGGGAGTATTGGACATGGAATCCTCTTTTTTTGGCAGAAGTCCTGTGTTTGCTGTATTGTCTGATTTTATATCTTGCCATTATATCAATCCTTTTACTATTTATGCACCATGAGTTTACATTCTTTCTTTTTAGGGTCTAAACTTACTTCTTTTTTGGCATGCTTTTCTGAAATTTTGCCAGCTTGATTTTTTTTATTGTTCTTAATTGTCAGTGAAACATGCCATCTTGTACTTAATTTTGTGTCTTGCCATTTTATGAATGCTTTAAGCTTCTGTAACTACAATACTTCTTCTTTGATGGAACTGTTACTAATTTAGAAATCGTTCTAAGACTGGCAAGACTCCAGATGGAGCAGTGAATTCATTGTTACTTTTCAGATACAAAAGTGATTAATGAAACAAAATGCATGGAGATGAAAGGGAAATCCTTAAACGGCATTATGTCTTCTTTCATAGGCTATACTGCTAGAAGCCATGGAGAAAGTTACTGTAGATGTGCTCATAGAAAGCAAGGCACAAGATGGCCCAACAGAACACTCTGCCCAAGACTCCCAAAACGAATATGAAGTTAAAGCACTGAGTGACACTGAATTACGGGAACAGCTTTGTGCATATGGAATCTGCCCTGGACCAGTATTACGTATGTATCAGAGAATTACTAGAATAGGAAGGATTTTAAAAGAAGCATAGTTCAGTACTGTACTTAGGCACTGAAATTGCATGTAACTAGTAGAAGATAATGTTTTCAAACTAGCAGGTGATTTTCAGTTTGAGGAGTGTTTCCTAAAACAAACCCAGCTTGAGACAAGCTAATTCCGGTCAGGGAAAGTAAGTGTAACTGCTCTGAGATGGCTCTTCCTCCTTTTTGGGGGGCAAAATGTTCCACTCCTGCTCCAGCATGTGTCTTTCTGTTTATTCAGATTTCTCTGTAACTATCTGATTCTGTCGGCTCAGAGTGTTATTACATATTTTCCAAAACACACATCTTGCTCTGCACAGGATACACATTTGAGGTAATGGAAGCAGATCTGTGTATACCCTACAAACAAAATCATTATAAGAAAAATAAATCCAGCACAAAGATTACCCAAATTATGCACCAAGAAAAGCTGAATTCTGTAAATGTTCAGTGTGCAAGTTTACATATTTGCTTGTTTCATGTTATTCTCTTGGGGAAGGGTGAGAAACTCTATCGGATATTGAATCCTCATTCCCCAGATAAATTGTACTCTGCCTCTGCTGGATATTCCCCTATTATCCCCGTTCATCTACTTCTTCGTATTACTTCTTGCTAAAATGGCAACACTTTAAAATTTCAAATTCTACTGCCTTTCCCTTTTTAAAAATGAAAACAAAAAAGAAAAGCCAAGCTGAGCTTCAAGAAACCATTATATTGCATTTGGTCCATATCTGACTGAAAAGTAAGAGGCTGAGGATCTAAGTAGACATGATGTGCCTTGTTCATTGTAATAGATTGTGTAGGTATGTTGTCCCCTTTCCATGAAGCACAATGGGCAGTTCACACAGTTCATTAACTATGGGTAATTAGATTGAGAATGCATCCTTTATCCTAATGAGTCTGAGTGCTTCCTTCACCCCCTTTCTCTTATTTCCTTAGTTCTGGCATGAAACTGTGATGTGTTCTTTCTGATTTCATTAAAGCTCAGCTTGCAAAAAGCTAGAAACTGCTTTTTGCTGACTTTTAATGCTGACTAGGGTGCTAAAAGAAATTCAAATTCTGGTTTGGCATCCTTCCTTGCTAAGTTAAACTACATTTAAACTAACTAAACTAGAGTTAAACTGTAGTTCCTGGTTTCAGAGAAGCTGTAGCTTAAAGAAATCAAGATTCCCAACTGTGTGAACAGAGGAGGTAGGAGGAGAAAGACGGAGCATGCAGACTCTTTAGGATTAAG
Organism: Lerista edwardsae; assembly: GCA_029204185.1. Lineage (NCBI taxonomy): Eukaryota > Metazoa > Chordata > Lepidosauria > Squamata > Scincidae > Lerista > Lerista edwardsae. The sequence goes on along the minus strand of JAJKFI010000052.1, from coordinate 6,987,208 downwards.
ATCATATTTCAGTTCCTAACTATGGATAGCAGATGAAAATTGAAGGTTGTTTAAAACAAAGCACTGCACCAAGGTAAGTCAAGATAAGAGGTTTGATAACGAGTCCTGTTAGCGACTAGTTCCATTTAAAAGGTAAGCCCTGCCAGCTATCCACCCCAATTCCCATTTTATATGTCGGTGTTCTTTAGCTTGTAGTTCATGACCCAGTGGGGTTGTGTAGCCTCATTTCGGGGGTCACGGCAACTTTTCAAAGCCTGTGGATCCAATCCAGTATGGTACTGCTTTATCAGACTGAGTTTTCTGTATACTGCAGCACAGCCTCTTCTCATTGTCCTGAGCTGCAGCTCCTAAGGCCAGCCCTGCTCAGGCTGCTGTCTCACAGGGTGGTTGTGAAGACACAAAAGGTAGGGGAAAATGGGGTTGGCAGAGAGAGGACAGGGAATGGGTGGATTGGGAGGAGGTGGGATCAGTGGTAGGTCTCCACTCTCATTATTTATTTTTTGAAAAAGGTTGAAGGACTCCTGTTACATGTGAATGGGACAACATGTGCATAGAGTAAACACCACCATCCCTCATTCCCAGCTCAATAAGGCAGCAACAGTTTGCATACTTTTTGAGCTTGTAAACTGTAATGACCAGCTCTGTCTCACCCAACTGACTCCAACCCTGCCATTCACACTTGCACAACATCTAAAAAGGACACATAAAAGAAAACCACACTCATAACCAGCACTGTCCTCATCTGTGACAAAAATAGCTGACAGCCTTTGGTGTCTCCTTTAGGTCAGTCTTTACCAGCTGCTTCTTTTAGTGATGCTTCAGGAAAGAATACATCAAGCTAGGCTAGGGCCACAGCCTTTGGTTGAAGTGATGGCATTTCTAAAACTATACTCTAGTCAAAATATGCTTCTAAGGCACTATATACACTGAACAGATTTTATTGAGAGATTTGCTTGTGTTCTGTCGGAACGCTTCACATTATGATCTTGATCTAAGTTTTTTGTACGTGTGGGAGTAAGTGCTAACTGACTGAAGGTCTGAGTAAGCATACCCATGCGGTACAACATTAAATATTTGGGTATTACATATCCCGTGTTATACTCAGATGTTAGACTACTAACAATGTTAGAGTTTCTCACCTCTGGCAGAGTGCCTTGGTTTTAACATCTGTATGAGAATGAGAACTCAACACATGAATCTAATGATAGGACAATACTGTCTGTCGCGTTTCTGCCTGACATGCCTAACATTTCTGCCTGCGTTTCAGCACTGACAAACAGCCCAGATTAAAACAAAAGCATCATCTCTATTTTTTCCCTGCTCTTCTTGAAGGTCCACTACTTAATTTCCTCAGTTGCAGTTTGGTAACAGGTTTGAAGATGTAAACATGAAAAATAGAAAGTCACTGTTCTAATTTAGAAAAAATGAAGTGATAAAAAACAAAGGTAGGAGACTTTTAGAACATGTGAATCATTTAGGCAGATAGGTCTAGAGAGGCATTATTATTAAGCATTCTGGGCGTGTAAAAGTTCCAATTCTGTTTCATCGTTTAGAACCCTGAGAAATGCAGCAAGGCTATGTGAAGAACTCTTACACCCTGACTGGTTTTTTTTAGCTTCTACAAGGACTATTTATGAGAAAAAACTGCTGCGATTGATGAAGAGATTCCCAAGCGTAGCAGCTGGGAAGAAGAAGGGAGTTGGCGATTTTGAAGAGGATGGAGAGGAAGGTGATCATTCTGCATAAGAAATTGTATCCCAAGTGTGAACATGTAGGACAGTCCAAATGACATGTAGTACAGTCCAAATGAATGTGCTGGTAATGACTAATTAGTAGAAAGCTGTTAACATTCATACTAATGATTTTGCATTCTGAGAAGTTATTTGAATACAAATGCTTAACATTTCTGCTTAGCTCAGAAGCTTAGCAAGTGATTGAAGTGAATCATGAGTTACCAGAAGGGTGAAAATAGATTTCAAATACCGTAGAATCCATCAGTTTCAAAGTAGTTTCCTTTGGAATGATTTTCAAGCAGAAGTTGCATTTTTTTTCACTGTCCATATCCTTCTGATCACAATTTGTGGCTATGGGCTTTGGCTATGAAAAGTGAGAATATTTGTCAGGTTCTCAGATTTTTGAACCAAGGAAGTTGTTTGCCCCTTACAATTTGGGGATACTGTAGTCCATATAAGAGCTCTGACAACATTCATTGTTCCCTGCTTGTTCTGATATTGAGTCCTGCTCTAAAATGCTGATGCTGTTTAATTGATTTCAGATGGATTTGGTCTTCCAAATCAGAGCTCCTCTTTGGTGCTTGTGGGTTGCTTCAACTTGGCCATGTACTACTGTTTGCATGTGTGCAATACTGTATATCTGATGTTCCCAGAATAGTAGCCTCTCATTTTTTAAAAGAAGTGCAATTCATGTACACAGACAATTGTGATCAATCCCCTAAAAAATAGTGATGCCATAAGGGGGGAAAAACTTGAGAGAGAAACATTTAGATGCATCTAGAGCAGTGGTTCCCAAACTTGGGATTGGGACCCATGGGTGGCTCACAGCCTGATTTTTGGTAGATAGCCAAAGGGTGGTGGAAAGGGCTGATAACTGCCTCAAGCCCTGAAACTATTAAGTAATCAGATACTATAGCTGCTAATAACCCTGCAAAGAGCTCGGCTCCTGCAGTTTGCAACATATCTGTTAACTCCCCTCAAGCTCTTGCAGTTTGCAAGCATGTGTAAATATACGGAGATAAACGTTTGAGAGTCTTTTTTCTGGTTATTACTTATAAATAAACTCATAATATATTATTCCTTTCTAGAGCTCCTATTTTTAAGTCTGGTAAACCTAGGTGGGTTCCAATAGAGTGTAGTTTTAAAAAGTGGGTCCTGGTGCTAAAACGTTTGGGAACCACTGATCTAGAATGACCAACAGTGCAAGTTAGAAAATGGTCTTTTTCTATGCATGATTCCCTACATGTATTTTAAAAGCACGATTGTCCGAATTGCAGCTTTAACAGCTTTGAGTCTTTGAGCTGATTTGATCTTGTTAGTGGCATCTAGAATTAGTGTGCACATCCTTCAGAAACATTTTCCATTTAAAGCCTACTGAGCTGGGTATTCAAAAACATAGGGAGCCACAATGGTCCATTAAAAAAAAAAATTGTAAAGCCACAGTCTGCTAACACCTTTATTAGTACTGGCCAAAATGACACAAAGTTGCAAGTAGCAAGCTTTGGGATTCTCCAGAACTCTTCAGGCTGGGTGTTAAGCAAAGCAAAATGAGGTGGGGTGAAGTTGGGGCATGTAGGCATTCAAGGGCCTGTTGTTTAATGGAGAAATCAATACCATTTAACTTTATTATTTGCCTGTAAACCGTTTTGTGAACTTTGTGTTGAAAAGCGGTATATAAATACTGATTGATTACTGTGACTCATATCGTGTACCAGCACTTAAAATGTTGGCGTATAGGCCTCACAGGATGAAAATTCACACAGTCCTTCATTTGGATCAAATCTGGCTGCTCTCTCAATGCAGGCGGTCACAGGCAGCCAGGCAGTTCTGGAGTGGGGTGTGTGTGTTTTAACTAGCCTGTATCCATGCCCACTGCACATGGTTCACCACTCCAGTTGATAACACATATAGAAGCCTGCTGCCAACAA
>JAJKFI010000052.1:6934936-6974746 GCA_029204185.1 Lerista edwardsae | reverse complement strand
GGCTTACAAATGAAGGTTTTTGAAAACTAAAATAGTGCTGAGAGGGGTGTGATTGGGATTGAAACAGGGAGGGGCACCTTGCCCCCAGTTACACACCTTCCCCATTCCACTCTCCCCCCCCATGTATGACCATTAAGCAGATAAAAAGAAACAGACCACATTATGCAGAATGTATTTGAAATGTTTATTTTTACTCTTAAAGTTGCTCAGTTTGACATTTTTTGCCTGCCTAAATTGTAGAAAGTGGAAGTTTCTTTTATGAATCAATGTGCGTTCTATTTGTGTTACGTGAGAAGACTTGTCTACCCAGAAAACAATTTGCATTAAGCCTTATGAGCAAGCCTTGTGACTCTAGCACACATGGAACTAGGCCGTGTCTGCAGCCTGAGAAGGAGTCAGTTGCTAGATCATTCTGTGCAAAGCACAGTCGAGTTCCTGCTTGAGAGAAAGTACTTAGCTGTAATGCAGTGTACAGGCACTGCCATGGCTCTCCCAATTCAAATTAGTGTTTCTGTTTCTTTTCTTCTGATTGGCATTGTAATGCTTGAACTTTAAGAGTTTAATCACAGCAGACTTCTTTAAAATACACATCTTCCCACTCAATCAGTTACTATTTATGGTTCCTTGAGCCTGATTTTGAAAGATGCTTGAAAATCCTTATTGCTGTCTGCTGTCTTTAAATTCTTAGAGCAAAGTTTTTTTTTCATATTTGTTAGTAATTTTTGTTTTTGAAACATGAAAATACGTGCATAAAACATTCCATTTATTTTTGCTCTGAGATTCGTTTCCAGAAAGAAGTTGAAATACTGTTGGGGAGTTGCACCTTTTTGTAGTTCTGTATTCCTCAAACACCCAAAGTAGTTCTCAAATATGGTCAAGTGCAAAAATTTCTCCTTGACAAATGCTATATTTCATATTGCCTTTGAATGTTAAGCTGTTCTTGTAATTTCTTGTCTCCAATAAAGTGCTTTATTACACTGCCATCGTTTTACATTGCACACCTTATAATTTTATCCTGAGGTAACAAGGGGGCACAAGTACCAATTTTAGCTGTCATTCATCTCCTTCAGTAAACATTTCCTGTGATTATCTCCTGACATATGATTTAATAGAAAAACTAGGAGATTGTTTGATATCTCCTAACACACCAATGACTATGATATTGTGCACATAAAACCTAGAGACGGGAAGTTGACCAGTGATCCTCAAAAACAGTCTCGTTTCTTTGGTGAATGAAAGCATTTGTAAGAGCCTTAATGCTTTTCTTAAACCAAAGGGTTTTTTGACTCTAGAAAAATGCATATGAGTAATCTGACTCACTTGCCTGAGTGATGTTTGGCATCTGTTTCAAATTCTATGCCATGGGTTCCCAGATTAGACTACAGATTCGCCTCTGTGTTTTCCATCTGAAAGCAGATTACAGGGTCTCTTAAAGCGATATCATCATCAGGATACTCAGATATTGTCTTTAATACTTGGCTCTTAGTTAAGAAACAGCATTGGGCTCAATCGGAGGTAAACAGAAATTTGGGGGGATGCATATGTTTATCTCAGCCATTGTCTTTTCCCAAGGGCTATCTGGCTATAATCCTATGCAAATTGTATTTGGAAGTTAAGTGAGTCCCAGTGAACACAATGGGACAACTTTCTCAGTAAATATGAATAGGCTATAGTATACCTTTTATAAATAAAGGAGATTTTTGTAATTTTTCAGTGTATATATATTTGCTGGAAACTACTGCAAGAAGTCACCCCATGAGTCTGAGATGAAATGAGCTGCATCTTTAAATGCAGTATACGTTTCAAAGTTGAAATAAGTGTCAAGAGATGACAAAAGTGTGATGAAGATACCAAGTGTTGATTTTGTTGTTGTATAGTCTTAGTGGGGCATGACTGGAGATGTCATGACAAGGTTCAGCCTTTCGAACTGTACCACTGGGAATATATACCACTGGGAATATATTTGCTGTTTTTATTCCTTGGTATGTTTCATATATGTGTATGATATTGTTAATGTGTCTGGAAATCATTGGAACCCTAACTTATTAAGACAGCGCAGTCTTTCTAGTGGCTGTTGCTGGTGGTCTGCCTTTTTTTTTTTTTTTAGATTGTGAGCCCTTTTGGGACAGGGAGCCATTTAACTTTTATTATTATTATTTGCCTGTAAACCGCTCTGTGAACTTTGTGTTGAAAAGCGGTATATAAGTACCGGTTGGTTGGTTGGTTGGTTTAGCCTTTAAGTCATTTTACAGATCATCTGTCTGGGAGTTGAAAGCTTCGTTTTGTTTCAGTGGATTGGAAATTGATCACTGTGGCATTTCAGTGAGGAATGTTTAATTTTGGCTTGTGCTATTTAACTTACTTGTAATGAATCTCTAGAAGTGTCCTTGCTCAGTGATACAGGAAAAAAATAACTTCCCCTCTCCCAGGAAGCTTAAAGTGCATGTTCACGTGGCAAGACATACCATCAAAACAAACAAGTAAATGTCATGATATTTGGTGGAAGGCGCAGAATATATGATGATCTCATTCACAGGAAAGAATAGCTGCATGGAACATTATTTTTCTTTGAGCACAAACATTAATGAAACCCATGATTAATCATGCAGGGAGGCATAGAGATCTTGCAATCAGCTTCCGCTTTCCTCAGTGGGGCTAGTAGTGATAGAAAATTCATAATTGCATCCCTCTTGGACTGTCTGTATAAGTTGATACTCCTTACATTTCAGCTTTTGTTTAATATACATGTGCATGCATGTTTCTAATCCTCAAGACTGTGGAAGTATTGTATATTGATAGTAGCTAGTAAAATCTTTCTCTCTCTCTTGGAATGGATTTGGATTCAGTGCCCAGAGTTCCTTTTTTCACCTCTGCCTGACCAGCAAAAGCAGTCTAATAATATTGTGTACTGCATAATAGAGAATAGAATTCAGCTGTACTTTAGTGCTGAATTTTTATTTTTTAGTGTATAGATTCAATAAGGGGCCTCAAACTAACAGTGTCTTGTACTGCTGGGTGGGTGCTGTAATGCACCCTGGAGGGCACAGGAAGTATGGGAAAGGCAGCTCAAATATAGCTCACAGTTTTTTGGCAGCGAAGCGTCAAACCTACTGCTGTTTTAAAGGTTTGTTATGTGTGTACAGATATTTTGTTTTTTCTAATCCTTGACTTTTAATAGGAGCTGTCTCTTTTGAAATGATGCCTCTCTGTTTTGTCAAATGGCCAAGCACAGCTGGTGAGCTTCATCCCTTGGGTTATGTACCAGCCAGAAATGTTCCGCTCAATACATGTCTCAATGTGTTGACCTGACTAGCTGTGGCAAACACTGCTGGAGCACTAAGGGAGAATTCCATTAATCAAGCCCCTTCTTGTCAACTGCACTTGAGGAATATGAAAAATGAGTGCTTCTCAAGCTGTTTGGATTGGTGGAATATGCATCTGACCTTCAAGAAAAACACTATCAGCCTGTTATTTTCAGTATTCAAATTCTTGTTGGTTTTGAACTAGAAATCATGACATGACGCAGGTGGTTCAGAGATTATGGTTTGAAGATGTGATGCAAGAACCATACTGAAGCCAAGTACTTGGATCTGGTTTTGTTCAGTCAGTGCCTGGATGGAAATCAGAAGACTTCGAAATTGCAGCTTGTTGGGTTTCATTGCTTTTCATCCTTCACCTCTTAGGAGTTTTTGCTGGAGCTTGAAGATGAGCTTCTGGAAAACCCCTGAACATGCTTCCTTTTTTTTTTTCTTTTTTTTTTTTTTGCTGTCTTATTTGTTCCTAATAAGAGAGACTATACTGTTAATAAAATAAATAATAAAATATACCAGTGTTACTCAAACTGTGGGTCGAGACCCACTTGTTGGGTCATGACATGATGTCAGGTGGGTCACGAAAAGCTGGGAGTAGCCATCTTGGAAACTGTAGACCTTACTCTTGCTATATTCCTTTTGTGAGTGTTGACATTTTGAATTTGCAAGTGAGGGTTTTTTTTTTAAAAAATGTTTTTAGTTCAGTGCTTTTACATCATATTTTGTCCTAATCTTGCTTTCTGTCAGGGATGTTTCATGGTTGTGCAATAGCTGCAGTCCAAGAATCCCAATTTGCATTTCAGGAGTGTCATTTTATTATGTTACAATGACAGCACTTCCTGCTTGATGACTTCCTTCCGGTGGGTCCCGACATGAGTGCCATCCTAAAAAGTGGGCCCTGGTAGGAAAAGTTTGAATACCACTGAAATATACTATAACTATGGAAAGTGATATTTCAAATTAAGTGCATTTCTTGGCTTAATGTAATTTCTCTTGGTAGGATTCTGAATCTTTGTGACAGTGGCAATATATCTTCATAGCCTTAAGGACTAGTAACATGATTTTGTTTTTAATTTTAAAAGTCAGCCTCTCAGGAAGTTGAATTCACCTTCAGCATTTCTGTCCTCTTGCTGAATTGCAACAGGCACCAACTCTAATAGGCAGCACGCTTCATAAATATGGTGCCAGACTGCATCCTGTCTTAAAATATGGATCGAGCCATAAGAAAATACAGGCGTGCCCTGGTATCCACTGATTTGATATCCACAGTTTCAGTTATCCATGAATACCATGATACTGGGATACCTATTAAAAAGATGGGAATATTTTTTACCTTGTTGAAGCAAAACCACTGATATCCCCTATCTTTAAAAAGGCATCCTCAGTATCCATAATTTCAGGTATCCGTGGGGAGGGTCTGGCACGGAATCCCAGCAGATACTGGGGCATGCCTGTAATAAATAATGTTATAGCATTTATATAATACAGTTCCAAGTATTCAAAGCACGTCCCATATATTATTCCCCATATTATTCAGTAGTTCTTACAACAACCCAGTAATGTGTGCCAGAATAATCCATTTTAGCTGAAAGAGGAAGCTTATTCTATGTTAAGTACCATCCACTGTATAGTAGGAATTGGTTGGGGGAGAAATATATCTCTTTTTATGCACACTGTATGTTAGAAACCAACTGTACCATTACAAAGAGAATATTCAATGGGAAGGAATGTTGCGGTGTGTTGAGGTCTTCATCCTATGTTTAATTTACAGTCCCAGAACTCTTCCACTTGGGTTTCCATGGAAACAGATGCTGGTCTGTCAAAGCCCTCACAGCAGTGTGGTTTGCCTTGGAACATACAGATGTTTATCTATAATTTAGCTTTGTGTTAATATAGTCATGGATTTTTGCCCACAGCTTCTCTGGCAAAATAGATGAGATGGTAAAGGCCCTTTTGTTCTGCCAGTGCATCTTGCACTTGCAAGGCTCGGCCTCAATGTTGCAAGAAAACAAAGCCCATCTGTGATATCCAAGTCGCAGCTGGACCCCGTAGAGTCTGCCTGCTTAGCTGTACACAACTCTCTTGATCGTATTTCAGCTAAATAAGCCATGACATAAACCTCTCCCTGCAACACATAACAGGTTCTAATGTTCTTTTTTTTTCCCCTCAGTCTGGTTCCTTAAACCTCTTTGATGGGTTTGTTTCCATGGCATTAACATTGTCTGTCTCTCTCTGCACAAAGCAGCATTTCTCTCCCCCCCCCAATACACACAACCCCCACCTCCACCCCAGCAGTCAGTGAAGGTAGGGGAGGCTTTGGAGACTAAATCGTTCGGCTGTGGATTGTTCTGTTTGCAACCTTTCAAAAGGACCTGCTAGACAAAGCCAACTTATGTTTTTTTGGTTGCTCTCAAACGTCAAGTATTATACAAGCATGGCTCTGGAGCATCAGTTTTTATCCAGCTTGTCAGCTCTGAGCTGGGCATCGAGGAAATCAACAGACTTAATACACCTTGGATTGTTGTCGTCTTGTGACTGAGCCTGCCTGTCTTTGCCATGCTGTTCTTTATCTGGTGCTACCCCCCTTCGTCCTCAGATGAGAGATGCTCCTTTTTGTTTTTGCGGATGTCCTGAGGCTTTTTCTTCTATGTGGCAAGGTAAGGCCATTTAAATGAATCTTCTCAGAAACCATTGTCCTTGATGTGAAAAATTGTAATGTTAATTATATGCTTTCCATGAAGTGAGCGAGCGACTTCTGCAGGTGAGGACTGGATTATTTATTTTTAGCATCGGCTAAAATGAGACAAGAGCTTTGCAAGTTTTTCCACATGTGTGGCCTACAACTGGAGTTTCTGAGAAATGTGGCTTTAGGGCTCTGTTTAAGTTTTGTTACACAAGGAGCAGTCGGTGCAATTTATGGCCTTACTGACAATGTTATGATAGTGCTGTGGGGTTTGGATGACACCATGAATATGCATGTTCCAAAGGTCTGTGTTTTCTGTTGGTGCTCATTTTTCTCCACCGTGTTGGTAACATGAAGGACAGGCCATCTTCTGTTAGTTAAGGGGTAGAATGATCTTTCTACAAAGTAAGAAGGTCTGGAAACTTCTTATACACTAACCAGTTTTTTTATGGCAGTGGTGCATTTCCTCAGATGCATGAGGTGGTCTGAGAAATGCTGGTGCCCTATTTCCCCCAAAATAAGACCTAACTGGAAAATAAGCCCTAGCATGATTTTTCAGGATGCTCGTAATATAAGCCCTACCCTCAAAATAAGCCCCAGTTAAGATAGTCAGCCAGATGGACGCATTTATGTAGTACGTTCGTTGCAACATACAACGGACATATTGAATTATAAAATAATAATTAAATATAACTAAATAATATGATTGACATTAATACTTAAAATAAATGATAATATAAATTATATAACTTGTTAACAAACTGACTTGTTAACGAACCGACAGATTAACTCAAGACTTATTGCCGAATGACCAATTAGAGTACAGACACAATTGTTGTACATGAAAAAATAAGACATCCCCTGAAAATAAGCCCTGATGCATCTTTTGGAGCAAAAATGAATATATGACCCGGTCTTATTTTTGGGGAAATACGGTATGTATCTATACACCCAGATGATGTCTTAAGTGTACCTCTATGCACATGAAGCATACACTGAGTTTATACGATTAGTACTCAACAGAAGTGCAAAAATATATACATATATCATCATAGCTGGCAGGGGCAGGTAGCCATAGATCCTTGCAGTTTGCTTTAGTGCAAAGAATACCACGTTTAACTTGCTAATGGGTGTCTTCCAAGGCTCCCTCCTGCCAAGTCCAGGAGGTGTCATAGGTTTCTTTAAGAGGTGAAGTGCGGAGGTAGCATTTATGGTAGCAGTTATTTGATTTGATAAACTTAGTGCAACAATGGATACTTTCTATTTAAATTAGAATGGATAAAATACATTTCTAGTATATTTTGGAAGTGTATAATAGATACAATTGGTAAGTGGTTGATTAAAAACTGGAAATAGTAATCTCTATTTCCTAACCATTTAAAATAGCATCAAATCACCAGCAGCATCCAACTTGGTAATTTCCCCATTCATACTCACCCGCTTCCATGCACACAAGTTGAGCACCCTGCTTAACTTGTAGCAACTCTATTGGAAGGCCCAAGACACTGGTGGTGTACCACAACCTTGATCCTTGTTGCTGATGTAGACTGGTGTAATGAAGATTATCTCTAGGAGCCCCATCCTATCCTCACGATATGTCAGTGTACTGTGAGGCCTGCTATTGTGGCAGCCACTCCACTGGTCTCTGGAGCAAGGCTGTCTATGCGCAAAGGCCTGAAGGTCTCATGCCTCCAGCAGTGCCATTCAGACTGGCCACCAGCAGGGTTCTGCTGGGGGAGGAGCAGATATGGGGGTGGATTGGGGGTCAAATGAAGGCAGACCATGGCAACATCAGGATCCACTGGATGTGAAAGGCCCAGCCCAGCCCAGACACCCCCCCCATAAGGTTCCACAAAGCTTTGCTAGCAAAAAACGGATAGCTTTTAGGAATCCCAGAAAGAACCAGCAAGTGACTGAGGAGGTAAGTGAAATTTTTTGTTTCTTACCTCTTTTAGCTGGCCAGATCTTCCAGCATGCAAGATGCAGCAGATGCTGCTTAGGTGGCCCTGCATTGCTTGTGCTGGCCTGGGAAAGGATTGGGCTGCAACCTACATAGTCTTTTTGCAACATGACAGTGGGTGACTTTATTTTCTGCTTCATAACAGCACATAGAGGGATTTATGGGGTGATGGCATTGATGTATACAGTTCTGGAAAGTCCTGTCTTGGTCAGACTGACAGTGACACCTTGCTAATCCATCCCCACCCTGTTGGCCATCTTCCCTATTTGGGCAGAGGTCTTAGTCAAACACCCCAAATGCAACCTCTTTACATTAGTAGTAGGCTACTTCAGAATGCCAGGTGCAAGGGAGTGGCAACATGATGCAGGCATCTTGTTGTCTCATGTGCTCCTTGAGGCATCTGGTGGGCCACTGTTGAGATACAGGAAGCTGTACTAGGTGGGCCTTTGGCCTGATCCAGTGGGGCTCTTCTTATGTCCTTATCACCTGGTGTTTCAGGTCATGGCAAAAGTCCAGTATAGTACAATTTTTCTTTTTTCCAAACTGGTTCACTCCTCAGTGGTTGCCATTTCCTATGTCTTCAGCCTTAGTACATTTGAAACAAAACCCCACTCATTACAACAGCCCAATGATCCTAACATGGCATACATAATACCAATGTTCAATGTTTAGCACAGATGAACATGTTTTTCAGTTGTAACAGAGGGCAGACCTACCAAGAGCTTATTGCGTTCTGTGCAAAGCAGAAGAAATTGTTCTGTTCCTGTCCTTGCTAGAAATTCTACTAGCAAGACTGCTAGATTTTTCCATTTTCCTGCCAAATCTCTGAACAGTGAAGATTATGTCCTGGACACTCTAGGTTCTTTCTTCTTCCCTTCAGCAATTCATTCAAGGTGAGTTTGATTTCACATCTTAATAGAACTGCTAGGTAGTGTTTATACACTAATAGATGGAGTTTTGTCAGTGGCAGTCGCTGCTGGCCTCTGGCTCTGTCTGGTGAGATTGCTGGGAGTGCAGCTGTGGCTTAATGGTGGCACACTTACCACTAAGGAAGTTTAAGGTAGGGTTGGGAGAGATGCCTGCCTAAAGCTCTACTGTAGAATACTGCTGCCAAACCAGTGCAGACACTACTGAGGGCACAATCCTAACCTGGAGTTAGGTCGGCACAGTTAGGCCAGCAAAGTTTGGCCAGCACAAGGGACACCATAAAGTATGTTTGGACCACTCTCGGAGTCAAAGAGGCCAGCACATAGATGTGCACCATCCTCCCTGACTCCGAGAGCGGTCCAAATGCACTTTACAGTGGCCCTGGTGCCAGCCAAACTTTGCTGGCCTAACTGTGCCAGCCTAATTCCAGGTTAGGATTGTGCCCTGAGTTAGATAGACCACTGACGTGACTCAGTAGCTGGCAGTTTCCTGTGTTTACAGATGATCTTGAATTCAGTAAGTTTGGTGACTGGGCAGCGTCCTTTCCTACAGCATTTCTGCTTTCTTGTTGTCATCGTTGCCCAGAGCACTGAAACACTGGCCTTCAAGTGGCAGGTTGTGCCCCAGCCCAGGGTGAATGGCAGCAGCAATAAAACTCATCTCCTTTCAAATATTTTTGTTTTAAGCAGAAGAGTGAAGGAAAGGAGAGGTTGCAAGATGGTAGGAGGGAGAATGAGAGAAAGTTAGACCTAGACAGGAAAAGATCTCTCAGGAAGCAGACTGGAGTGAAAAGCGGATTGGCAAGTCTCAAAAGTGTGAAGTCTGCCGACCTAAAAGAAAGGATGACCTACAAAAAGTCACTTGTAAGAGATACAGCAGTCAGCGCTGCCTGATGCTGTCCTCAGTTCTAGGGAATGAACTGCTAAGACTTTTAATAGATACAGTTCTCTCAAAAACTTGGCTTTTTATTCTTTAGTTGCATCTACACAGTCCTTGCCAAGTAAGAACTCTAAAAATATTTCCTGCAGTTTGATGTTCTCTAGTAGAGGGCATTCCTAATCCTTTGCAATGCCCCTCCTGCTACCAGGAGGCAGGGCCAGCAAATTGCATGGCCTCATTAAAGGTAAAGGTTTCCCCACGACCAAATGGTCTAGTCGTGACTGACTTTAGGGGGTGGTGCTCCTCTCCATTTCTAAGAGCCGGCATTTGTCCAAGGATAAGTTTCCACGGTCATGTGGCCAGCATGACTATATGCCGAGGCACATGGAACGCCGTATCTTCCCACCGAAGTGGTACCTATTTATCTACTCGCATTTTTATTTGCTTTCAAACTGCTAGGTCTCGAACTGCCAACCTTCCGGTCATCAAGCTCAACAGGTTTAACCCACAGCACCACCACGTCCCTTAATGGTCTCATTACATAGTGGATATTCTATCCCCAGACTGGTCTTGCTTCTGTCTGGGGAAGGTTTTCAGCAAGCTGAACTTTTTACCTTAGCTTTGGTCTTCTCATTTTTCGTCTTCACCCTACTTCATCCTTGCCCGTATTTAGTTGAGGGGGTGGGAGAGGTAATTGGCAAGGTTCCCTGATGCAACAACAGTTTGGGGAGGGGCAGTGGTGTCATCTAAATGATTTAAGAACAGGTACTCACTTTTGATTGGCACGTGTCGGGACCCGCCCACCAGAAGTGACGTCATAAGCCGGAAGTGAGGTCGTGGCAGGAAGTGACATGAAAAAAGCCCTTTTTGAGGCCTCAGACAATTTTAAACTGACCCAACAGTTGCAACAGTATTCCACAGCACCCCCAGAACATGTTAAGGAGGTCTGGCATCATGTTAAAGTGACCCAACAGTTACAAAACCCCAGAGCAGCTCATTTTTCAGTGGCAAGGCAAGGCTCCGCTCGCTGCCTGCCTGGCTCTGAGAACGTGCAGGCAACTCAAACGTTGCAGGGGGCGGAGTCAATGAGTGGGCGGGCGAGTGGGCGGGGCCAGCCATAATCCTAGAAACCGGTACTCGCGTACCCCCTGCATGACATCACTGGGGAGGGGTCTTATTCCACATGATTACATAAGAGGGCTGATGACACCCCTGTCACAATGGCGCAGCTTGCCTAACGATTCAGCGCAGACAAGTGCAGCAGGTCAAGTTTTTCTGCAATATGCACATTCATTTCAGTGTGAGCAGGGAAACCATGTGCTCAGTAGCTTTGTGTGTGCAGTCACTGATGGGAGCATAAGACCATCCTCACTCAGATATGTCTACAAAAGCTCTTGCAGACTTATCTAATAACATCAAAGCTCTACAACCCACAATGGCCAAGCTAAGCTGGCCTGTTTTTAAAATTTTGTTTGTAAAGAGTCAAATGCAGCTTTAATTAGCATTTGATCATGAGATGAGTTCTGTTCCTAAATATCCTATTTATATGCAAATTAAATCCTCTCTTTGAATAGCTGGGAGACTAAAATAGCTGTTAGGGGATGGGAAGTTGCCCTGGCATGGAACCACTGCAGTCATCTTGTTTATTTTCATGGCCTGCATTGCTTTTAAAAATAAAATTGCTTTCTTGAACTGCATAAACCTTCCAAATTAAACCTCTTTGGGTGGAAACAGAAGATTGCTAACCTTAAAAAATTTGATCCCACCCCCCATAATTGGCTGATCTGCTGACTCAAATGCTTTACTATTTGGACAGGCAAATTTGAATATGAAAAAAAAATCAAAGTCACAAAAATTCTCCTTGGCCTTTATTTACTGCAGAACTGATCCCAGAGGCCTGTCAGGAAGGAAAGGCATTGATGACTCTGGAGGAAATCTAAAGACGACTTTACTGAGTTTCTCATTGATAATCCCATTTGTTGCCGAGGCCTATAGTGAAGAAAGGAAGAGTTTGGGGGTTCTCTACTAGATTAGAACTCAGTCTATGCACAGTGATGTATGCACTCAGTGGGGTGCATAGAATTCCAGCTTTCCCCCACCTTTCATTCAAAAATAATGTGCCATTGTTGCATCTGCCACAGATTCTGAGGATCTAAGAGGTGACAGATTCAAGGTACACTTCACCCTGAATCTTCTGCCACCACTGCCTCCCTGCAGCTCACCAGTGATGCTAATTGGAACGATTTGCTTCCTGCTTGCCCTGCTTCCTGCTTGCCCAAGCTTCCTGCTTCCTGCTTGCCCAAGATTAGCTTCCTCCTTTCCTTGCTCCCTGTGCAGTTTCCTTAAAGCCAGGTTATCTGATTTTACTTACAGGGTTATAGCATGCACTGTCCCTTTAAAATAAAGCTGGAAGTCTTGCACTTCCAGGTTTGAAGAAATCATGCAAGAAGCATGGAAAGCAAGGAGTTTCCCTCCCCCTTGTTCTCTATTGCAACAGAGTGGCAGCCACAGGTTGTTCTGCCCTGACAATTTACCACCAGGGGGCAGCTGCCACAGGAGGGAAACTTCAAAATACATATCTATTTTATTTATTTATTTATTTATTTATTTTAAAGATTTTTACCCCGCCTTTCTGCCTAAAAAGGCATTCAAGGCGGCTATTTTGCTATGCCATCCACTTTGTGAACTTTTTTTGAGAAGAGATATATAAATCACCTTTAATAATAAAGATAAAATGGTTACCACGTGGTCACAGTTTCAGCTGCCTAGATCTCAACTGCAGAATTAGCACTGCTATGAAATTTATGTACGTTCAGGAAGTACATTTTACATACAGTGACAGTTTTAAACAAAGATTGCCTGGCAATAATTCCCGGAATATGAGGCTTGCTGCAGTGTTTTTGTAAAATATGATTCAACGTTTTCCCATTGTCTTCTAAATGTGAACTGCTGTTTGAATAATTTGCCTAAGTGCCATTAAACTTCACTATCAATCACTTATTATTAGGAATAACATTATTATTATCATTCAGTTATCTCTGTCATCTAGTCAAGGAAAGAAAGGAATGACATTTCACACTCAGGAAAAGGCATGCTCAGTGCATTTAAGAGCATGTTTCACTTAGTGCTGAAGGCCAAGACTGCAACAGATAAATGTTTGCTGCATCAGAGTATGAGGGAGGTGGGGTAGCTCCCAAATTAACTTGGGTGATAGGACCTCATAAACTCTCTGACAGATGCCTATTCAAAGAGAGCTAGCATAGTACTATGGATCCTCCCTGGCCATAAAGCTCATTGGGTGTTATTGGATCAGGTCACTCTCTTAGCCTGCGTCGCATGATCATTGTGAGGATCAAATGGGTAGGGTAAGATCATGCATGCCACCCTGATAGCCTTGGAGAAAGGAAAAGATAAAAATATAATAGTAGTAGTAATGCTTATAACCCTCTCCTAGGAAAACACAGGTAGCCTTTATCCTTGGAAACTGTGACTCAGCAAGTGCATGTTCTGATTTAGAGCGCAATTCTAAACTGTGCTGGATTAGTGAATCCAGTGCAGCTTCGGTGTGCAGGGGAGCCTCCGCAGGGCACTGCCCTTGCCCCAGGGTAGGCTCCAGCCTCCCCATTGGTTTCCTCAGATCTGTGCCTGCTGTAAAAGGGGACATTAAGAGGGACACTATGCTAGACTGAAGAGAAACTGCTGTATCCCCACCTCCTTACTATAAGAGAGTCACCACTTAAAAGTCACCTCTTTGTCCAGGAAGTATTCCAAAAAACAGCTTTTTGACCTTACAGAGTTCATGGCTGAGATCGATTCAAAGTTGCTACAGGATGAATATACAGCAGCTCAGGTGACTTGGGAAGAATGATGTGAGAGGAACATGGAATGGCCTCTGGCTGAATCCACATCATGGTCTGATACATTTAGAGCCTAAGGATTGTATGCTGGGCCTAAAATGGGAGAAGCAGATATCAGAGTTATGTGGCATTTATTCACTTACTGCTTAAGGGTAGGGAAGGATTTATATCTGGCACTGGTGCTTGTGCCTTGACCCCACTGCTTTTTAAAACAACAATACAAGCAACACTATGTTTCATCACACGTGGTCATGTCTTGGAGGCACAGGAGCATCTCCAACACTAGTCTAGGACGCCACTCTCCTCTCCTCCATACTTCCTCTTCTCCCCAGTTCCTTCTGAAATCCAGCAAGCAAATGGGTGAGGAGCAGGGGAAGCAGGCAGGAGAACAGCAATAGTCATCCCCTCTTTGATCCATCACCTGAGGCAATTGCCTCAGCTGGCCTCATGGATGGGCCAGCCCTGGAGGTTCAGGAGCAGCTATGACGTGCAGGTGGACATGTATCATGTGGGTGCAGAGTTGTCAGCATTTGTGCTGGAGTGCTTGGAACAGGTGCAGGAGCAGACCAGAACTGGATCTCAGGAAAGGGTTCTGACAAAGGCCTACGATTTCTAAAACTGCAACTAATACCAGTGTTGTGACCACTGGAGTTGTACTAGTTTACTCAATACAAGGTTGTGTACGGTCTTTTGCCTGGTGAAAGCCACTTCTGTTTTCTTCAGCCGTGCTGCTGCCATTTTCACTGTCCCTGCCTTGCATTCCCAAAGGAGTCTCCCCCTCCCCACCCAGCACTTTGCCACACGAGTGCCTGTTGCAAAACTTCCTGTGCAAGCATGGGAGCCATAAAAGGCTTATTCTGGCTGTAGTAATCCAGCGCGAAGACATACACACACTCACACGCTGCTTCTCCAACTGACTCCACGCACTGAGAAAATGCAGTCATTATAGCAGATGGGGATTCCTCCGCATGTAATTCTGTCTTTCAGCTCCTGTAACGAAAAGTGAAGATTATGAGAGTTGGATTTATACAGCTTGATTATTCTTTTCCCCAGCTCCCTCTGGCAGAACGGACAGTCTGCATCTTTTTAGGCTTACTTCCCAAGGACTGCAGCTTTCAAGAAGAAGTGAGTACAGCACTGTAATGGGGAGAGCCGGTGAGGATAAAGAGAGAGAGAGAGAGAGAGAGAGAGAGAGAGATGTATGCAGGAATTTGGACATTATGTGTTTAACTTGCTATTTTTTTTCCTTAAAAGAAGAATCCAGTTTTGTCAGAACATACAGCTACCTCCTGAAAATTGTAAATATAAAGACTTCTTGTAGCATTCTTTGGCAGCTGAGGGAAAACTCCAGACTTCTTAGAGGTCATGAGGTTATAAGAATATGTGTGTGTGCATATGTATCTCTATCTGGCTATTTTTATGCTTTGCCTGGAGAATTGCTTTCTTCGCCTGCACCCAGTTTTTAAGATGCCATCAGAGATTTATCGGAATTGTTACTGAAAAGAAGAAAGTGGGTCACTTTGGCAAGTCATTTTTAAAATAAAATTGTGTGAAAGCATTAAGAACACTCTGCGCCATAAAATGTTTTGGCCAGGCAACAACCACTGTTGTTCAGTTTTGTGGAAATTGCAGGTTACATTTCTGGATCTTAAAGTTTGAATGTTGTGCATAAAACCCTTACATTATTATTTATCTGCACACCATTGCATGTCCTTAGAGCAAGTTATTGTACACCCCAACAAAGATATGCAATAGTGCTTCTCCACTGCTAGATGGCATCTCAGTGCCAAAGAATGAGATGTGCTATTTTCTCAAGGTGTGTTATGAACATCTGGATGTTACCAAAGATCCTTGGACTTTCTGCATGCTTAACTTGGATAGTACCACTGAGCTGTGATCCTTCCCCTTATTTGAGTGTCAAAGAAATTAGAGCAGATGCTTGCCATATCATTTAGGCAATGATTTAGGCAATGAATAAAGGCATTTATTTACTCTTATATGCTTGCCATATCATTTAGGAAGTCTATTAGGCCAGTGGTTCCCAAACTGTGGGGTGGGACCCACCAGTGGGTCGCAAGCCAATTTCAGGTTGGTTGCAAAGCACCTAGAGCAGCTATATTGAAAATATAGGAACAGTGGTGTCATTCAAATGATTTAGGAACAGGAACTCTCTTTTGATTGGCACTTGTTGAAGAAAAACAAAAAAACAAAAAAAAACCTGGAAGCAGCCACGGAGCCCGTTAGGATCCGGAACGCTCGTTCTGGTCCGTTCCCCCTGAATGACATCACTGTATAGGAAGATGGGATGCTGAAAAGGAGGAGGGCTGTGTGGTTGTTTTGCTTGTGCCAAGGTTGTAAATAGACTTTTTTCCCTTTCTAATTCACTTTGCTATTGGGAAATGGCTGAGAAATAACCCACCTTATTACTGCATTTCCAGGAAAGCAGCAGGCTCTGGTGTCACAATGACAGCACTTCAGGCCATTACATCATTTCTGGTGGGTTCTGAGAGATTGTCATTCTAAAAAGTGGGTCCTTATGCTAAAAAGTTTGAGAACCCCTGTATTATGCTATTAGGCTAACTTAAAGGGGAAAAAAGATGTAGGAATATCAGTGGGGCAGTCTCCAAGAAGTGAAAGTTAGGATGGCATGTGTTCAGATTTCTTAAATGGTTTGTGACATCAAGGCATAGCTGTGTGATCAAGAGCATGAGAAGCCATAGCTTCTGCCTGAATTTATAATCTTCTGCTTGGTCAGTCTAGGAAATGTTGGGATGTTTGAAAGCTAAAGTGAGCAAATTGGGATTAAAATGCTGTATGGAATTGTCAGGTGTTACCTTGTATTAAAAGTGCAAGAAAAGTTGCAGTATTGCCTTAAATTATCTGAAACTAACAGCACAATCCCATGCTTGTCTACTCAGACATAAGTCCCATTGTGTTCATTGGGGCTTACTCTTGCAAAGTGTTCATAGGGTTGCAGTCTAAATAAATTCCAGGCCTCAGTTTCTCAAGACATTAGGGTACGAAAGTAGTATACACACAATGTTCTACACTACTATGTATAGACACTTGTTGTAGCAATAGTCTGTGTGATAGAGGTTGAGCGCAAGTAATTTTGCAGCATTTTCCACATAGAATAGGGCAATGATGATAATCCTGTGAAACAGATCAGTTCACTTTTCAATCCTGTGAAACAAGGCCCTTTTCAAAATCAAGGCTGTAGAACTTGCTGTAGCTGGGACCATATCTCTGTGTTGTGTAATTTGAGAGATTCCTTTGAACAACTTCTGGCGAAACAAACTTACAGTGCAGGAAAAACCCCAATCCCATTCTTGCTACTATATGATCTGATTTGTTAAATAATTGTACACAGGGATAACATTCAAAATCTGTAGCCAACTTCTTTAGCTATTCCTCTACTGGAGCATATTAAGACCACTGAGGGGCAAATTACACAGACTTTGTGTAAAAAAAATGGGTTGCTAAGAAGTCTTTTTAAACATGAAAAAAGGGTTTTGGGAATGTGCTGCTTGTGCAGTGGAGAGGTCTGTGTATGTGCTTAACCTTTCCTTGCTAGCTATTTTTCTGCTCCAAATAATCCCTCAGCTGTTTCCCACCCTCCCCTGCGTTCAGGGTTCTGAGTGCTGTTTTAAAAAGAAATGAACCTATTGGAGAGGGAGTGGGAAGAATCATCTGGAAAAAAGGGGCCAGCAGTTGAAGATTAGACATATCCCCCCCCTCCGCTACTGAAAAAAGTCTCACCCTGAATCTGCTTTGCATGTTTAAAAAAATGGCCACCAGGGCTTTCCAGTGTATTTGAAACAACACTTGATTAGGTATCATTTGCCCTTAGGGCTTGGGGATTTTCATATCAGGGTTGCTGAGCTCAGGATTGTTAATCTTCTTGCCTGCATTAATTTGAAATACCAGAATCATTTGCCCTTTTCCCACCACCCAGCTTAGGTCATTTGCTGCTTTCTTCAGCCTTGCCCTGAGCGTCCAGCATTTCCTCTGCCAATTATTTCCCCTTTGCACTGGTTTGCTTTCACTCCTCCGCACTGTCAGGTATCAGCTTGGCTGAGCGTCTAATCTTTGGAAGGATCCATTTTTAGGAAGACAGCTAATGAGACACAGCTGGCGTCGATCAGATACACTCTCCCCTTAAAGTGGTTCATTTGTTCTAATTGGGGCTGTGCAACACACTGTATTCCTGCAAAACTTCCAGTTCAGTGAAGGCTAAGAATAGAATGAGGCCAAATGACTAAAAAGGGGGAAAATAATATGAAAACAGGATCAAGACTAAGGACATAGGCCCATAATAAATAGAATTGAGGGGGGGGGGCAAGCTGGTCATAGGGATGACCTAAGAAGTCAGTAGATACTCTTTTCATCAAATTCTGCCTGCATAGTTTAACCAGGGCAGTCCCAAAGTTTCCTAGTGCCTGAGGCAGCATGTCAAATGCTATTACCCCATTCTTGATGATGTGCCAGCCTTTGCTCCTCCCATTCTCTAATGTCATAGCTCCGCATTGCACTCCCCTCCACATTTCCTCTTCCTTTCTGTCCTCCTTTTCCTGCAGGGAGTAGGAGCAAGGCAGACAAGTAGGTAGACAGAGATGGGCATCCCTCACCAACCTGCTGCCTGAGGCAACTGCTTCAGTTTGCCTCATGGATGGGCCAGCACTGCCTGGGACTGGTACATCAGGCCTGCTTGTCTGATGCTAGACAATCAGGAAGCTTGTAGCATCCCGGAGCAGAACCACACAGATTGAAAAGGTGCAAGGCAAAGTATAGCTAAAACTTCAACAAGAGCCTTGGAAGGAAAGCAGCTGGAATACTGAGAGAATATTTGGACAAATATGTCAGAGCTTTCTCCCGTTTCTCTCAAGCCGGTAACCTAGGAAATTCCCGAGCATCTTAATAGTCTAACCTATTCCTTCCTATGCTGGAATCACTTGTCTGCAGTATTTTCCAAGTGAAAAGGAGCAGGCTGGTTTTCTTCTTTCTGTAGTGGTTACCATGGCAGGGAAACTGTTCCATTTGATGCGAGGTCAGAAAATGCGAGACAGTTAAATGAAATCATATCAGCCAGCTGGTTCATGCAAAACAGGAACACTGTGCCAGTGCTCGTGTCCTGGTTTTATGGGTGATGTACAACCATCTCAGTCAAGGCAGTTCTTCCTGTGCAGGCTTCCTATGGGTCAGTACCGTTTTAGATCTGTGCCAGTGCCAGCTGCATGAGTGCATCTGATTAACAACAATAGAGTTCAGGCCAGGACTAAGAAGCCCTGCATTATATGTTCATACTTTAGGCACCTTCATAGGGACCAATTTTTCCTTGTCAATTTCCCCCACCAGTGCCCATGGCAGGGGAACTCTGTGAATCCTTGGTAACATGCAGTTCCAGCCTCAGTTAATCATATATAGGCCAATCACAAAGGCGAATGACTTCAAAGTCAACAAACCTGAACATTATTCAGGTTTAAAACGAGCAGCTTGAACACTGAAGAGCAAAGGTTTCCTTTGGGGAAAAGGTTGTGTACTGCAGCTTTCTGGGAGCTTTCCAGTATCCTATTGAATGTCAGCCAAAGTCTTTCCCTTAAATACTCTTGATTAATTAATTAATAACTCTTAATTTAATAATAATAATAATAATAATAATAATAATAATAATAATAATAATAATCAGCAGCAGCAGCAGCAGCAGCAGCAGCAGCAGTGCATTTGGAAGTTTCTGAGGTTTCTGAGCTTGCCCTTAACATTCAGACATACCCTTAACATATACTACATGCTTCTGGGCTCAGATTGTTACTAGCTAATAAATATGGATTAAGGCAAATGGAAAGTAAGAGTATAAGACAGTCGTATTCAAACTTTTTAAACCGGGACCCACTTTTTAGAATGGCACTTGTGTCATAATAAAATGACACTCCTGAAATGCAAATTGGCATTCCTGGACTGCAGCAATTGTACAACCATGAAACATCCCTGACAGAAAGCAAGAGGAGGACAAAGTATTATGTAAAAGCATTGAACTAAAAACAAATTTTTAAAGACCCTCAATTGAAAATTCAAACTGTTAACACTCCCAAAAGGAACATAACAAGAGTAAGGCCTGCAGTTTCCAAGACGGCTGCTCCCAGCTTTCCGCGACCCACCTGACATCAAGTTGTGACCCATCAAGTGGGTCCTGACCCACAGTTTGAATAACATTGGTATAAGAGATCCCATTGTGCAAAAAGCCTGGTTTCCAGATCACTTTATATCCTACTACTTAATGAGAATCCCTGTGCATACAAAATAACCAGGATAAGTGCATGTTCATAGATGAAGTCCCACAGACATTTTGTTAAATGTCTGCATGGAGCGTTCTTGTTGTTGTTCAGTCGCTAAGTCGTGTCCGACTCTTCGCAACCCCATGGACCACAGCACGCCAGGCCTCCCTGTCCTCCACTAGCTTCCGGAGTTGGCCCAATTTCATGTTCATCGCTTCGGTGACACTGTCTAACCATCTCATCCTCTGCCGCCCCCTTCTCCTTTTGCCTTCCGTCTTTCCCAGCATGAGGGTCTACACACATACAAAGGTATGCACACAGGGCCAGCCTGTCCATGAGGCAAACTGAAACAGTTGCTTCAGGCAGCAGATTGGTTAGAGGTGCCCATCTCTGTCCACCTACTTGCCTCCACTGCTCCATTCCTTGGATTAGAAAATGAAGGGGGGGGTGGTGGAGAGGAAGAGAGACTATTGAGGGGAGGGGAAAATGAGATGAGCAGTGGCTGGCACATCATCAGGTAAGGGGGCCAGCATTTGGCCTCAGGTGTCAGGAAGCCTGGGGCTGACACTTACTACATGGTTCTCTATACAGTACATGATTGGGGACTGAATTGGGAATGGTCCTTGCCAAACTGGCATCACTCTGTGGGGTTAGGAGAAGGATCACATACATCTCTCTTCTCCTCCTGGCATGGCGTTCCCCCTTTTCCTAATGATGTGGGAGGAGTTTCAGACAACCCTACACAATCCGGATGCTTCCCACCCGCCAATGTGATTTTGAAAAGAGGGAAGGCATACTGGAAGGAAGAGGAGGGCATGTGTGATCATACTCCTAATTGCGCGTCAACCAATCTGGCAAAGCAGGATTTGCACCTGCAGGGAGAGAGTACTGCATGCATTCGGTTGTATGGGGCTCCACACAGACATTCAGCTGAGGGGGCCTTGGTCTCTCCCCCACGTGAAACACCCTGGAGACTTCATATGAATTAGGCTGCAGATGATCATTTAACACCAAGTAGTAATTTTCCACCATGTGCATGTAAGAACTTGTATTGGCATGCTGCTCATCTGTAATGCTCTGCCAAGTGCTGAAGATAATTTTACTAATTCCCTATGTTGCGGCAAGGTACAAATGTGTGTTTTGCATTCTCCTCACCACTTGACAAGATGTTAAAGATTAGCAGCTTACCGAAGGGCTATGTGCATATGTTGGTACTTTATCCCACAGTAAATAGTCGTGTAACTGTTGGGAACATGCCTTTAAAAAAATCAGATCTTCAGCAGTTTGTGCATCAGAGACGTATATTTCTTGCCCTTACCATTGTGGTGTTTTTCAGTAGGTCGTCACTTGCTGTGACTTGAAAATGTGCCTCGGGATTTGGGGACACTGCACAGCTCAGGAGTTGTTATTGTATGTATTTGTTTTTGGCTAATAACAGCTGAGGGATCATCAGGCCGGCAGCATCTGTCTCAGTGTGTTGCAAAGAAACATTCATCCCTGGCAGAGAATCACCATTCGCGTTCGGATTAGGATGGCCATTGGGGGAAGGGGAGGATGCTTCTCTCCCGTTTTATCCATTTTCAGCTGGGAAATGATATAACATATATAATGACATAGCACATATAATGTGTTTGCTTCTGTGAGCTGCCTTGAGCTGAGTCCTTTCATGAAGAAAGACATGGGATATAAAGTCAAAAAATGAGCACACACAATATATGCCGCTTGAGACCCTGACAGTAAATAAGGACACAAAAATATATGAAACCGTGTACCAGTGCTACACAAGAGACAGACACATTCCCTGAACATCAGTTATTTTGTATCATAATGTAACTTCCACTATCTCACAAATCAAGTATCTTACAAAATACGATCTGTCTATCATAGCCAAATCTTATAAGTAAGTTCATTTTCAATGACTCTTATCAGCCTGAAAGAGGCATCCTGCAATTGATGGGACAGAAGCCGTTCTAAACTATTCCAATCTCTTATCTCAGAAAAATTTAAGGGGGGGGGGTTATTGCACTGACTCGTATTAACAGTCAACACTCTGTACAATAGCCAACTGGTTGTTTTTTTTGGGGGGGGGTGAGTTCAGGAAGTATTAATGACCTCATCCCTTTCTAGTTAACCACTGCACTCTCTTCCATGTATGCTCCCTGCATTGCAAACTTGGAAGGAGAAACCAGTAGTTTCTCCTGGTTGGAGAAACTTGGAAGGAGAAACCGTGGTTCCCATCTGCCAGTTCTATGGAGCCTGGTGCAAGAGGGAGAAACTATTTTCTTCCCTCTTGGATTGCTTGTAGAGAAACCTCTAGTTAGCTTCCAGGATGGAGTAGTAGAGTTGGAATTTGTCCTGGAAGAGCCATTTTAAAATCCCCACTTAGCCGTGAAGCTTCTTGGGTGACCTTGGGCCAGTACTATCTCTCAGACTCACCTACCTCACAGGGTTGTTGTGATTACAAAAAAAGGGGAGGAAAACAGGTACACCTGAGCTCCTTGGAGGAAGGGTGGTATAAAATGTGAAATATTTTTTTTCTATTATACATTTAAAAAGGTAAAGGTTTTCCCACAACCGAATGGTCTAGTCACAGTGGTGTCATCTAATTGATTTAAGAGCAGGTACTCACTTTTGATTGGCATGTGTCGGGACCCGCCCACCGGAAGTGACGTCATAAGCTGGAAGCGATGTCGTGGCAGGAAGTGACATGAAAAAAGCCCTTTTTGAGGCCTCAGACAATTTTAAACTGACCCAACAGTTGCAACAGTATTCCACAGCACCCCCAGAACACGTTAAGGAGGCCTGGCACGTTAAAGTGACCCAACAGTTACAAAACCCCAGAGCAGCTCATTTTTTCAGTGGCAAGGCAAGGCTCCACTCGCTGCCTGCCTGCCTGCCTGGCTCTGAGAACGTGCAGGCAACTCAAACGTGCAGGAAATTCAAATGTTGCAGGGGCGGAGACGACGAGTGGGCAGGCGAATGGGTGGGGCCAGCAGTAATCCTAGGAACCAGTACTCACGTACCCCCGCGTACCCCCTGCATGACATCACTGTCTAGTCATGACCGACTGTAGGGGGCGGTGCTCATCTCTGTTTCTAAGCCTGTAGAGCTGGCATTTGTCTGAGCACAAGTTTCCGCGGTCATGTGACCAGCATGACTATGCATACTTGGGCACAATTTAAGTGCTATTTTCCCCAGATTCGGACATGAGAAAGTTTGTGCTCACACTGATGCTGCAGAGTGTAACACTTAAAGACACACACACACACCCCCAGTGTATGTAGCATCTGCCCATCAGCACCACGTCCCCCTGGTAACCGCATTGGCATGCAGATGCTACATATGCTGCAGTCCTCTGGTAAGGAACTTTCACATTTGGCATTTCCAGCATGCAGGGTTTTATGAGTAAGTTTTTTTTTCCTGCTGCCTGTGCTTTAGGTGATTATCAATCAGATTGGGCCTTAGTGACTACAGCAGACCAGAGAGGCAAATAAAAAGTACATAATTCAAGACCGTCATTTGTGTGTTTTTTAAAGCCCCACAATTGTTCATTCTATCCCGAAGCCCAAGGTTTCTATTTGTCTCGGCTTGCGCTCAGGTGGAGAAGGCGCAGCTGCTTCTCTTCGCACACTGGATGCACAGCTCTCCCTCTTCCCACATTTATTCATCTCATCTACATACTCGTCAGCTGTTCAGAGCCAGAGAGCAAAAATAATCCCTTGGCTTGTGATAGGTGCTTGTGACTCTGACGGTGTCCTAACTAATGGGCTGTTCTCTAGTGCTGTTCGAGAGCACAACACTCTGCTGCATGAAGCAGAGTCAGGTTGTGGGGGGATGGGATCAATGGGGCTGTAGCTGGGCCAGGAAGACACAGGCAGAGAGAGAGGGGGGATTTTAAAGAGAGGGCTTCAAGAAGTAAAGTTCCCAGAGGAAAAGCTTCTGGAGCAGGAGAGGGTTTGACAGCCCTGGAAGTGACTTTTAGGGAGCAGAGAGGGAGAGGAAACAAGGATGTGAATCCAACCTTTTTACCTTTTTAAATTCTTGTTTTAGGACCAGGCTCCAGGTGTTGCAGAAATGGAGGATTAGCAGAGCCTCAATGAAAGGTATGAGCCTTATAGGGGGGCAGGTCGGGGGGCATTACTAAGAACTGTGACAGCAAAGAGGCGCTGCTTGTTCAGGTGTGATTCTTCAGCTTCCTGAATTATCTGCTGCAGGTATGTTCTTTCCTATGTGTGAATGACATTGTTCGCTATGTGTTTCTTTCTTTGTTTTTGGCAGTATAAGTGGCTAACTAGCAGGTCTGAGATGGAAGTGCCAAACATCAAAGACTTCCAGTGGAAAACCCTCGCACCTCTGCCCAGCCCGAGGGTTTATTGCTCGCTGGTGGAGGCTGGTGGGCAAGTCTTTGCTATCGGGGGATGCGATGACAATGGCGTTCCCATGGACTGTTTTGAGGTGTACTCCCCAGAAGCTAACCAATGGAATTCTCTGCCCCCGATGCCGACCCCCAGGGCTGGAGTAGCTGTTGCTACACTGGGCAAGAGAATAATGGTGATTGGAGGTGTTGGAGCCAACCAGATGCCCTTGAAGATCGTGGAGATGTACAACATAGATGAGGGCAAGTGGAAGAAGAGGAACTCCCTGAGAGAAGCTTCAATGGGGATCTCTGTGACAGTGAAAGGCAAGAAGAATCCTTTTAAGTACTTGAGCTGATGACAAATAAACATAGCTTTTAGGGAAGCCCTTCCCCCCTGCCAACTGCAATGCCTCTAATTAATTTGATTGACAGGATAGAGTTACTTTCATCTCACTCGGAGACAGATATGGTCAGGGGGGGGGGAGCTGTTAAGCCATTCCTGCTGCACAGTGAATATGTCCTGAATCTGACCCTTGTGCCTGAGGTCTGTGAATGTATGACCATTTTTGAATTTGCTCAGGGTTGAGGTCAGGAGCTTTTCAACAGCATGGCCTAGAATTGGGCTGTGGTGTCTGTCTTATAATTGAAGTGCACCATCTGTTCCTGTGACCTCCTCTTCATTTGTTAAAAAAGAGAGAGAGAGAAAGAGAGAGAGAGAGAAAACACCAGCCAAGCACATTCTGTTTTGCTGCCAAATATAGAATGGCTTGGTGCTTTTTTTCCCCTCTCCTGTAGAACAGCTTTGGTAGTTCTTGAAGGACAAATAATTCAAATAAAAAGTGTCTTCCATTGCATGGGGCAGACTGCAGGGAAGGGCCAAACTAGGTGTTACGGTGAATGTGTTGTTTTGTTCTTCTGTTTTTTAAAAAAATGCAGATAGTTGGGGTGGAGGGAATTGGGATTGGAACAGTAGCATGGGGGAGCTTTCACCAATGGGAGTTTCTATCCTTGGAAAAATAGCAGCCATGAGTAGCAGACATAACCAGATTTGGGAACACAGAAAGGGGAAAAACCCCCTTCCCCCAAGCCAGGGACCCAGTCCTCCCTGCCAATTGTGATTTATATTTTCATAAATGGAGTACCAATGTACATGTTCGGTTTGGTCATCAGAGATGTAACAAGGGTGGAGCCTAAGGGGCACCTGCCCTAGGGTGCTACATCAAGGGGGACACAATTTTCCTGTGGACCCGCTTTAAAAATGTTAAAAAGTAAAGAAAAAACCCAGCTAGCTTCCCCTACTGTTGCACTGCAAAAGTGCTGAATGTGGAGTGCTCTCCAGGCGGTTTTCAGAGGTCCCTGCTGCCTCTTCCAGGTTGCATGGAGACCCCTCCCTTTGCCCAGGGGCACAGCACGTCCTTCTTTGCCCCAGGCACTTTCTTGTCTAGCTACGGCTCTGGTCTGATGTGTTGCTTGGCCCTAAATTCACTGTTCAGAAAGCTGTGTGGTCAGCTCTGTAAGTACAGCAGTAGTTTCTGACTCTTTTTTTCTTCACTGCACGTCTGCGCTTCACATGCCAAGCTGCTCTTGAAACCCTGAGAAGTTTCACACTGTTTGTAGTGCAACGTGCTGAACGGTTATGTGGGAAAAGGAAGTCAGAATGCTTGACTATCTAAAGGAGCTCTTATGGCAAATCTTACTTGGCAGTAGCATCAGAATTCAAGAGCATGTATTCTGCTGGTGCTAGCCCATAGCAAAAGTGTTGTAAAGTACTTTGTAACAGCCTTACAGCCATGTGCAGTGGCGGGAATGTCTCCTTACCCCAAAGAGACCTCCTACCTGCTAAATTCCCCTATGGGATTCAGTGCAGCCTGCACTTCTGCATAGGAGCAGGAGAATGTTTAGGCTCAAGGCTTAGGAGAGAAGCTTTACTCGGAGGTTTAGCCAAGATCAGGAGGGGCACATTGTCTGTATATGAAACCCCATCATATGGGTGATGTAGGTAAATCAGTAGCAGGATTATTGTGTGGAATAATGGGTAAGAGTATGGGTAAGCCTAGGAGATCTATGGAACGTTTCCAGCTATCTGCATTTGAAAATGCTTTCATTCAGAGATTGCAATATGTTGAATGCCAATTTGTGTATTAGAGCTACTGCTTTTTATAAGCTGCCGTACAAATGTCTCCTTAGAATAGCAGGTGAAGGGTAGCGGTTTCTGGCATGCTAACCTGTTCCTTCCCTTTCCAAATCCTGTAGTGATACAGCCTTTTTTGTGGATTCCATGCTGCTGTTAATTCCATGGTGGTATTGAATGGGCACGTGGGTGTTGTGTGGAGGAAGCAGCCATTGATTTGCAAATACCACTTTCTTGAGAGGCTGTGCACTACAAAACTCATTACTATTTGTCTGAGATGATACCGATGGTGTATCTCAGCAAGATACAACTGATGTAAAAGCTTTCAAGCCAGCAACAGGATTAGAACTTGCCAGCTTCATGATACCCATAAATTTCACTGTCTGAGATAATAGGGAATTTGTAATACAAACAGGGCAGGAATTGAAGGTGATCCTTATTTCACTTACTGAATGACCAGAGAAAAATGACAATATCCCAGTGGGCAAAGAAAGGCAGAATGAATGAGCTCTTCTTCCTTTTTGGAGCACTGAAAAGTACAGGGTAGCTTTTACAGGGTCAAGTTCCTTGAGAGAAGAGGCTTACAGGACCTGTCAAAATCTGGTTCTCTTGGCTATTTATATCTGGTTATTTCTTACAAGTGCACAGACGGAGGAGGAAAAACTGGAGCCTTGTTTAGATGAAAATAATGTGTTCACTGGATGGGGGATGTCCTTCGCCCCCAATCATGTGTTCAGCTGAAGGTCAGAATTGGGGCTCTGAGTGTATTGCTCATTCTCCATTCATTTGTTACTGCAATACTTCTTGTAATATGTGTGTGTGGGGGGGGGCAGAATCAATTTCAAAAAGTTGGGCTGTGTAAAACAGTGCTATAGAATACATTGTTAATGGAATAAATAGGAAATGGGAGCTGATTGGCCAAGAATAGACTGCCCCTATGGGCTAGAATAGCTGTGAATCTTGATGAGACAAAGAGTGCTGTAACGAGTTGGCACTAAAGAAAGCAGCGTTATGGGAAGTATTACTGCATTTATACTTTATTTAAGTACTTAATAACAATACTTATATTATTGTTATTAAGCGCTATACAAATATTAAGTATTGTTATCAATATTTGTATACAATATCAAAAGTTATTTATTTGCATAGCATTTTCTGTGCGTGCAAAGCACTTCATAGGTGTTATCTGGAATTCTTACAACAACCCTGTACGTTAAGTAGTATTATCCCCATATTGCAGCTGGGAAACTGAGGCTGAAAGACAGTGCCTAAGGTCACCTGAAGCACAATCCTATGCATGTCTACTCAGAAGGAAGCCCCACTGAGTTGAATTGGAGTTATTTTCAGGTAAGCATGTATAAGCCTAAGGCGCTAGTGAGTTAATACCAGAGGTGAGATTCACACCACGGAACTGTAATTCACATCTCAGTTGCCTAGGCTGAAATCCTATACACACTTACCTGGGAGTAATCCCCATTGAATTTAATACTTACTTCTGAGTAGACCTGTATAGAAATGTGCTGTTGACCCCTTTACTACGCCTAGCTACTTACGAACATGCAATTTAATAAAGACAGGATCTGGGATTTTACAAGCCAGAGTCCTGACTGGTCAGTTCCTGGACCAAAGTTTCACAAGCTGGAATGAATGTGAGGGCCAGCATGAGGGTGATTGTGGCGGTTGTGCTCTTCCGCAGTGCTTCAGTCCTGGCAGACCTACATTGTCTTGTGGCAGGTAGGAGGCACAAACAGGAACATAGGAACAGTCCCACTGGATCAGGCCAAAGCCCATCTAGTCCAGCTTCTTGTATCTCACAGTGGCCCACCAGAAGCCTCAGGGAGCACACAAGACAACAGGCTGCCTGCATCCTGTGGCCACTCCCGAGGCAGGGGACCTTGATAGAGCCGGCAGAGTTTGCAAAGTGCAGGACACGATGATGGGTTTCCCTCCTTTGGGTGAACCTGTGTCCATCTGTCAAGGAAGGCTTGAAGAAATGAGACCATGTTCATTTTTTCCCTCCTCTCTTTTATGGTCCTTTCCAGATTACAGGATCTATGCAGCCGGTGGGATGGGAGCAGACTTGCGTCCTCACAACTACATGCAGCATTATGACATGCTGAAGGATATTTGGGTGTCGTTGGCGACCATGCCCACACCGAGGTATGCCTCCACCTCTTTCCTGCGGGGCACAAAGATCTATGTACTGGGTAAGAAGACCCTTGATTTGAGCCTCTTCTTTCTACTCTTATTTTCCTTGGGCTGAATGAATCATTTGACTGAAAGATGTTCAGGAAGGAACCCCCTCCACCACATCTCCAAAGAAGGACTACATTACCTAGGTTTAGAAATGTCAGGCTTGCCTGGGGGGTCTCTTGGTGAACCTCAGGTTTTCCACTGAAGTCCATTGACTATGTGTAGTATATAGAAGATGGAGAAAATAACATTGCATGCATGCATCATTTTAGGACTGAAAGACAAGCGTGTTTTGGCACCCACAGGTATGTCTGTCTCATTACATCTAATGTGATGAATTCCTAAAGTGCAAAACCACCTACAGTGTGCAGGGTGCTCAAGAATAATTTTAGTCATTCTTACATTCTTCTTGGGTAAATCATTATTATCCCCATTTAACAGACAGAAAACTCAAAATGAGGCAGTGATCCACCTAGTATTAGTCAAATGAAATTGAGAGCTTGCACTTGCATGTGGGTACTGTGATCCTATTTGGATTATTTATATGGCAGGTTATGTGTGCTCTGTACCAATGCAAAAAGAAATCCAACATTCAGTGGCAAGGGAACTCAGATTCGACACTAAGAAAAGCTGAATCTTGTGCCTTGCATACATTATGCAGAAGAAGCAAATGTGCTTGTTTTGCAAACAGAGAATTAGGCACATACCTGGAGGGTTGAGCTGCCTGTGGATCTTCAATTACCCCTTTTAGGATAGATCTACAGACATTCTAGATTGGCCCTCCTATGGCTGCTAGTTACAACTCTTTTTCTTTTAAGCATAGAAGGGCTAATTGCATGTTCTTGGTCATATGTTTCTGGAGACCAGTAATGTTTTCTCTAGAAGCATTCTAGGCTTGTGAATCATTTGTGATCATGCCAGTGTCAATGACATCCAGGAGAGAGAAGAGCCAGCCCACATGGAGGCAGGCAGCAAGAAAAGCCCAAAGCTTCAACAAAGGTTGCAAATGCGGGTGATGGAGGGTGTATGCAAAGACAATAATAGAGCCAGCAAGCTTGGAAATAAAGCTATTTAAAGGCAAAGGGAAGCTGGTAATCAATGGGTGAGGGGTGAGCGTGCTCAGACTGCTGCCCCTGCTCCTCTGTCACCTGGGACCACATGGGCCCCTGGATCCCCTATTGGGTATGCCATTGACTGTCATTTTTCCAGTATTGGCTACACAGGGTCAATTGTCAAAGCAAGGAGAAATGGTGAAATGGACATGTTGCCACTGTAACATGAGCAGGGAAACCTGGTGACACGCTGAGTTCTTAGGCTCATAGGCTTCAAGGCACATCAGCCTGATCTTAACAGCACATTATGATACTAGAACAAGTGTCCTGACAGCATAATGCACTTTCCAAAACATAAGAAGAGCCATGCTGGATCAGGCCAAAGGCCCATCTAGTCCAGCTTCCTGTATCTCACAGCGGCCCACCAGGTGCCCCAGGAAGGCATGAGACTACAAGATGCATCCTGTTGCCACTCCCTTGCACCTGGTACCAGTAGCCCACCACCTTTGTAAGGAGGTTGCACAATCCATCATTGCCTATAGCCCACAATGGACCTTTCCTCCAGAAATCTGTCCAATCCCCTCTTAAAGCATCTCTGTGTTGAATTCAATGTCTCCCCCTCACCTTTGTGACATGAAAGACCACATGGTCAGTTTCCCCACTTCTACCCTATATAACTGCCTGCCACTTTTAGAAGATTTCCATGGAGGTGTTGGCACATTATGGTGAAGGAGCTTTGGTTCAAGGGCACAGGCTGTATATGGAGAAGGTTCTAGATTAAGTTCCTGATACTGCCAGTGTAAAGAATCTCAAGTAGCAGGGCTGAGATCTTTGGAGAGCTGCCATCAGTCAGTGTGCACTTGACACTGCTAGATGGAGCATTTGCTTGTTTGAGTATAAAGCTGTTTCATATGTGTTCCTAATGTTACAAGGGAGAGGCTAGCATGATGCAGGTGTGTTGCTTTTGCAATGTCCCCAAGGCATGTGTAAGACATACTTCTGGCTTCATATCAGGCTGCTGATAAACATACAGGAACAGGGGCAGTTTATAGAAAAAAAGTAGCAAATCTACAGGTAACAAGAGTATTCCACTTGAGCTACTTTGCTCTTGTACACACTCTGTACTGCAGGAAAGGGAAGTAGTTAGACCAGGGGTTCTCAAACTTTTTAGCACCAGAACCCACTTTTTAGAATGACAATCTGATATCATGGCCAGAACTGCCATCATTGTGACACTAGAGCCTGAGAATGCAGCAATCAGTTGAGTTATTTCTCAGCCATTTTCCAATAGCAAAGAGGATCAGAAAGGGAAAAAGGCCTATTTACAACCTTGACACAAGCAAAACAATCACACACTCCTTCCCCTTTCCAGTAGTCCATCTTCCCATATTTTCAATATGGCTGCTCTAGGTACTTCGCGACCCACCTGAAATTGGCTCGCAACCCACTGGTAGATCCCAACCCACAGTTTGGGAACCATTGGGTTAGATTATTTGGGTGGAAGCAATGAGAACAAGCCACCTCCCTCTTCAGTCAGAATCTGCACCAGTGGGTAGCCATGTCTTGGGCTAAAATGATGGACTTCAGATAAGTCTTTACAAGCCAGCTACTGCCCTTCTCATGTCCAAATCATACCATTCTTCTCTTGTTTTCTGATCACCCCCTCCTTAGCTTGGAGATTCCCATTCAGTACTAGTTGGATGCAAAGACAGTTTCTGCATACACTAGTGGCCTGTGGTAGCCATGCACGATGTAAAGAAAACTTTAGGGATCAAATCACATTTTGAAAGTTGACCAGGGAACTGTGCCATTTTTGTTTACTCTATTGTAAGGAAACAGTTCCCGCTAAACTGGGAAGGTGCTGAAATGTGCCAAACTGATTTGAGATGGACAGCCTGTGTTGATCCACATTTACTAATAATGCAATGAACAGGACAAGCTTTATACACAGTTCTTTCAAGAAGTGACACTTATCAGTGCTGACCCATCCATAAGGCAAGTTGCTTTGGGCAGCTGATGGGGATAAGAGGACAGTGCAAGCTAAGAGAGTATTGCTGCCAAAGATTGAAGAATTGGAGGAGGTGAGAAGAGGTCATCACGGGTGCTCTTGCCACTATCCCACTACCACTTCCTGATCCAAAGGGGGTCATGTTAGTACAGAAGAGATGATGATGGCAATTGAGAGGGCATGTGCCAAAGCATGTGCCACTAAACAAAAGAGGGGGTGCTGCCTGGCACAGGGGTGATAGAAGTGCATGCACACTTATGGGGGCAGCAGAATTAGGGTAGGGTATGTGACACGTCCACTTCCATTTCGAGTGAATTATCAGCTGGGGCCACCCCTGCATTCTGCCAATGTACTTTGCTCCTTATTTGCAAAGGCACTGTCATGACCATAAGCAAAACGTTCAGATGGTTTGGCTCAGGCCTTTTATAGTGGGGTAGATGAAAAGTAAATGGTGGACTGCTTATCACCTAGTGGCTGCTAGGATTCTTGCAAAGAATGCTGGGCTACTTCTGTTCTCAAGAGGAATATGAATGCTCAGGACCACTTAACAGAGATCAATTGTGCCTTAGCTATTGGTATATAGCTAGTAGTAGGCAAACTTGCTATGTAAATTTGAAACATAGCTGTAGATCTTTGAAGTTCTCGGAAAAAGGGTCAAATTTACAAAAGACTAAAGCACTCATGTTTTATATCACTCAAGCAGTTTGATCCTAGAGTTGGACTGAATGTCACATTGACACTTCTGCCAAAGTAGTTCATGTTTTCAGATTTGTGTAGGAGGATTTTAGTTGCAGTGAAGAAGAGGACTCTTGTCACAATGGTTTCACCCAGGAATAGCAGCTTCTGAATTCTCATGGGCCACTCTATGTATCCAGTTGCTGGATATAGAATTTTCTTAGATTTCTTCATGGATGATCAGGCTCTGTAATGCTGTTGGCACCATCTACTGCTACGAGCTACAGCTAGATGCATTTGTTTCTAGATGCAGTAAGAGAGGATTTCAATCCAAGTGTTACTGAACACTTTTGAGGAAAATAAAGAACACAAACACCTCTAGCTATAGCTTAACACTGGGGGCTGAGCAGGCCTTCGAATGGCCATTCCTAGCCAATCCACTAAAAAGCCAATCTTGATGTAGCTCAATGGATGATGCTCTTCATTATGCTCCCTTCTTCCCCCCAGGGGGAAGGCAATGCAAATATGCCGTGAATGCCTTTGAAGTCTTTGACATCGAGACCAGATCATGGACCAAATTTCCCAACATCCCCAGCAAAAGAGCTTTCTCCAGTTTTGTATGCACAGAAAACAACATCTTCAGCCTTGGGGGCTTGCGGCAGGGAAGATTATACCGTCAACCCAAATTTATGAAGAATGTTGATGTGTTTGACATCGAGCAAGGTGAGTTCTGGCTAAGTTTTTGTCCATTTTGCATTGTGTATACACTACAGACAATACTATT
The DNA here is from genome assembly GCA_029204185.1 of Lerista edwardsae. Taxonomy (NCBI): domain Eukaryota; kingdom Metazoa; phylum Chordata; class Lepidosauria; order Squamata; family Scincidae; genus Lerista; species Lerista edwardsae. Next base: position 6,941,657 of record JAJKFI010000052.1, on the reverse strand, counting down.
GGAAGGGAAAGGGGGAAATAGCAATCAGCAAAAGCCCCCTTCCTATGGTGAAACTATATCCCACAACCCAAGCTAGTTGCTATCAATAAAGCGTGCACAGGAGCGGAGGCTTGTTTAAGGTTTCGTAAGAAATACTTTACTTGCATTTCATAGTTGATTTCATACATCTTCTGATTGTTCAGAGGCCCTAATACTTTAAGAAACCCTCGAGCTGTTTCCTTTGTATGCAAGTCTGGAGAGGATGAGAACATCCTTCTCCTTTGGTGACTGGAGAGAAACAGGAAATGTGAGGAGGAAGGAAGGAAATAGTGTTAAGAACCGCCAAAAGGACAGGTAGATTGTCTCAGGTGACTTGAGAGTGTTCAGGTGGCACAGCACCCAAATTCAAACAAATAGAGACAAGGTTGGCCCCTTAAGTGTGTAATCATAATAAATATTCATAGCTGCTTTTGCCCACTTGAAATCTGGTCTGTAACCTTGCTACGCACTGACTCCTTCATATTTATGAAGCCCATCGGGCAAGTTATACCATGAATTTGTATGTGAACACATCTGTGAATGAAGCACAGAATGAAATCTGTGCTCCTTATCTCAGTAGTGAAAACGGATCAAATACCGTCCTGGTTCAGTCAGCTATTGTTCATTGAGGTGATGGCTGTTGCACTTTTATCAAGGCCTACATGAATTACATTAATGGCTGAGATTATGGGTTCTGTGTATGGCAAGCAAATCTGCTCCAATTGTAATTTGAGTTCCTTCTTATTAGCATCAAGATACCTTGCTTATGAATTTATCTGGAGCACTTCTGAAAAAGATCTTTCTAGAACCCTGTAAGGGAAGACACAGGGCAATTTGGGCACAACACCTAGTAGTTAGTGATTGACAGCCCACTCATTGCTCTCTGCCTTATTCTCTTTACTGGGTGAACTGGGATTGGACATGCAGTCTAGCTTCCACCACCTGAAGCTAGTGAACCCAGAAAGAGAGCCCATCTTGAGAAACCTGCCTCCCAGTTTACTAGGGATCCTCAAAAGCTGGAGAATCCCCTTAAAATCAAAACAGTAGTGGAACATGAGTAGGCTGGTAGAGGAGCCAATCTACACTCTCCCAAGTGAAATGAACGGATTAGCTGTCCCTTCCCCCATGAAGTATCAGAAACTTCCAATATTGGATCTGGGCACAAGAGGAAGCATGTGATCCCCACTTTGTCAAACCTGTGGCTGTTTTCCAGTGGGATTGGATACTGGGGAGGGTGGAGGTAGGGATACCTAGATCCCTGAATTTCCTGTGTTAGTGTCTGGAAATCAGGTAGCCTTCATGATTCAATCAATTGGTTCAAAGTCTGGTCTTTTATTTACCAGATGGGGAAGAAAGATGTTGAAACAATTAACAGCACAAAGGATAATGATTACTGCATCTGGATGACTTATCAGTCTCTTCAGGATGCAGAGGCATCCCAACAGCCCCTGGAGTACTAGAAAGGTCCAAAATAGGTAAAATACTGCCACCAAATAGGGTGGAAATCAGGGGTTTTAATTATAACCCCAATGATTTTTTTCCACAACTGGCAAATGGCAAATACTTCTTTTTTAGGCAAGGTGCTTGAGTAAGTAGTTTCTCTGCAACTCAGACACTATTGGATGACACCAGTTCTCTGGATCCGTTTCAACATAGTTTTCTACCAGAGTTCAAAACTGATGTGGCTTTGATGGATAACTTATACTAGAAGAAGGGCTGGGGGATTGTGAGCCTGTACATTCTCCTGGATCTGTGACTTTCAGTATCATCAGCCAAGGCAAATGGATATCCTTTTGGATCCATTATCTAAGGTGAGGGTTCGGGGTGTTGCTTTTCATTGGTTCCATTCTTACTAAGATAGTAGTTTCCAGAAGGTGGTCATGGCATTGCGGTCACTTCAGTGAATCTAACCTGCAGCTTACAGGACTAAGGCGCTTGTGGCAACTTATTAACACATTTATTGTAGCATCAGTTCTGGCCCAGTTTTGATGATAAAATTCATCATTCCTGTGCCAAAAAGGAGTACATGTAGTGATACAATAACAATAATAACAACAACCAATATGTATAATACCACCTTTGTGGATCATTGGATTGCTCCTTTGACTTTAATTCAAGACCGTTCACATAGGCAGGCTTTTTTCTAAACCCTAAGGGGTTTTGATAAGTAATAAAGAGGTTCTAATATAATTTTTCCAAGAACAACTACATTCAGTTGGATCTTTCACGGTCTGGTCTTCCTTGCTGGCTGCTAGTTGTCTCCCATGCTGGCTGATAAATGACTGATATATGGCTTCTTCACTCTTGCGGAAGAAACACAGAAACTCCTCCCCCACAGAAGGCAGCTGGAGACAACTCAGCTTATCAGTCACATTCAAAGGTCTCGCCACTCACGGAAGCTTCCGATATTGCCATAGTATCTTTGCTTTTAAACAGATGTACCTATTTAAATCTGTAAATCCATATGGAATGCATATGGAATGTTGGAAATCCTGATTATGTAATGGGAAATCTGGTTAATTTCAGGGGGGTGGATGAAGATGGAGCGCTCTTTCTTCCTGAAGAAACGGCGAGCTGATTTTGTATCTGGCTACTTGAAAGGAAGAATTGTCATAGCTGGAGGACTAGGTAAGAATGATTTCCATTCATCCCTTCAAGGTGAAGTAATTCTAGAAGTTATGGAATGATCGTTCATAAAATTACTTCCACTATTGTACTCCGTGCCTGTCAATAGTTCTTTGAGTTCCTTTCGGTGTGCCAAAAGTGAGGAAGTAGTTTGGCACATTAAAGATTAGCATACTGTGCTATGAACATCTTTGTAGGCCCAATCCTATTTTCTCAGATTCATGAGTGAACTGAGAAAAGATCAGTTGAGGTACTAAAGATAAGATATTAGATGTACCTAAATAGTCTGATGAAGTGCCTTGTTACCTCACTTGTTCAGTGATATGTGTAAGCATAGTAAGCATCTATGTAAGCATCTATGAAAACATGTGTATTTTAGGAACATTGGCCCATCATGTATCTCGGCATCAGATATAGATGCAAACAAAGTATTATTTTTTTGGGGGGGCGGATAAATTTACAAGCAGAGGGAGGTGAAATATAAGTCACAAATATGCAGCCACTTATATCAAAATGATTTAGCTACATATACTTAATATAGCGTTGGTTATAAAATGATGCATGCTCTAGCATGCCTAGATTGCAGAGGACCTAGGAGAGTGAAAGGGATCTATGTGTAGAGTGTTCTGAGAGAGAGATGGGGAGACTGGGGAAGGAATGAGGGATGCAAGGTCGAGAAACTTAGCATGAGAAATCCCTGGATGAGGAGGAAGGAAAGAGAGAGAGAGAGAGAAGCTGGAGGGATGTTGGTGTCCTATGGAGAGTCATGATGGAGAGTCAACAGGCACGTGGATGTGGGTGAACCTGTGGATATCATATACCTAGATTTTCAGAAGGCATTTGACAAGGTCCCCCACCAAAGACTGCTGAAGAAACTTCACAGTCAGGGAATAAGAGGGCAGGTCCTCTTATGGATCCAGAATTGGTTGAGGGCCAGGAAACAGAGAGTGGGGGTCAATGGGCAATTTTCACAATGGAGAGAGGTGAAAAGTGGAGTGCCCCAGGGATCTGTCTTGGGGCCCATGCTTTTCAACTTATTCATAAATGACCTGGAGACAGGGATAAGCAGTGAGGTGGCTAAGTTTGCAGATGACACAAAACTTTTCCGGGTGGTAAAAACCAGAAAGGATTGTGAAGAGCTCCAGAATGATCTCTCCAAGTTGGAGGAATGGGCAGCCAAATGGCAGATGCGTTTTAACGTAGACAAATGTAAAGTGATGCACGTTGGGGCCAAAAACCAAAACTTTACCTATAGGCTAATGGGTTCTGAGCTGTCTGTGACAGCTCAGGAGAGAGATCTTGGGGTGCTGGTGGACAATTCAATGAAGGTATCGACCCAGTGTGCGTCAGCAATTAAGAAGGCCAATTCCATGCTTGGGGTAATTAAAAAAGGGGTTGAGAATAAAACAGCCAATACTATCATGCCATTGTACAAATCGATGGTAAGGCCACACCTGGAATATTGTGTCCAGTTCTGGTCGCCGCATCTTAAAAAGGACATAGTGGAGTTGGAAAAGGTGCAGAAGAGAGCGACAAAAATGATTACGGGGCTGGGGCACCTCCCTTATGAAGAAAGACTGCAGCGTTTGGGGCTCTTCAGTCTAGAAAAAAGGCGCCTGAGGGGGGACATGATTGAGACATACAAAATTATGCATGGAAGGGATAGAGTCGATAGAGGGATGTTCTTTTCCCTCTCTCAAAACACCAGAACCAGGGGGCATCTGCTAAAACTGAGGGTTGGGAGAGTTAAAACAGATAAAAGGAAGTACTTTTTTACCCAGCGGGTAGTTAATCTGTGGAACTCCTTGCCACAGGAGGTGGTGATGGCATCTGGTCTTGATGCCTTCAAGAGTGGATTGGACAGATATCTGGAGGAAAGGTCCATCGTGGGCTATAGGCAATGATGGATTGTGCAACCTCCTTACAAAGGTGATGGGCTACTGGTACCGGGTGCAAGGGAGTGGCAACAGGATGCAAGCATCTTGTAGTCTCATGCCTTCCTGGGGCACCTGGTGGGCCGCTGTGAGATACAGGAAGCTGGACTAGATGGGCCTTTGGCCTGATTCAGCAGGGCTCTTCTTATGTTCTTATGTTCTTATGATTTACCCAGAGGCAAACAAGGTTTTTTGGTACAAGCAAGGCTTTAGGGTAGGCTTGAAAGTGTGAGATTGAATGGACAAGAAGTGGTTGCTTGATTTAAAAAATAAAGCCCTTGGGTACTCTCAGTGTTTCTGTTCAGAGGCTTCCCAACAGCCGAAAGGAGCCCTCAGGTTTGGTGCAGAAACACCAATGATGGAATTGTGCTTCACTGGGTGGTGCTGGGAAAGCACTTTCAGGAGAGAAAACTAGACATTTGCCTTAGAAGTGGGGATCCTCTGTCCTCCCAGAGGCATTTAGTTCCTCCCTAGCAAGGAGTTTGGTCTTGAGCAAACGCAGACCAAGCAGAGCAGATCTGTTTCCAGAGACCAATTCATGTGTAAGAAGGGGGATTATTTGCTTGCAGCCCAAACATAAATTCAAAACTACTTGTAGTGAAAGGACCACTAGTAATCCTTATTTAGGGCTAAGAAAAATTTGCTCTTTTTGGAACTGATCCCTTTCCTTAACATGACAAGTTGTTATATTTTCCTTTGCAGACTAGGAGCATGACAGCACTACAAATTCAACTGCTTTACTCTTGTCATGGCTTTCCCCCCCCCCCAAAGGAATCATGGACATTGTAATTTGGTGGAGGTGCTGAACATTCGTTCTAGCAGGATTCCTAGCAGAAGCCAAGAATTCCCAGGGTTTTCATAGTTGAGAACCATGACTTTTTAAAAAAAAGTGGTTTAAATTTGAGGTGCAGACTTGCGGCTAATGAGTATTTTATCTTAATGTTGGATAAGTAGCCCTCATATTTTTGTTCTCTCCCTCTAATCAGGGAACCAGCCCACTGTTCTGGAATCAGCCGAAGCCTTTCACCCTGGGAAGAACAAATGGGAGAGCCTGCCACCGATGCCCACCCCACGATGTGCCTGCTCCAACATTGTCGTTAAAAATTGCCTTCTGGCCGTAGGTGGGGTGAACCAGGGCCTGAGTGATGCTGTAGAAGCACTGTGTGTCTCTGACTCCTAGCTGCCTCTCTCCAGTCTCTCCCCAAACAGAGGAGCCAACAAGCATCTAACAGCTCTGCAGTGTATTATGGGGCCAGTGCCAGATCATGTAAGAGGAGTTTGCATCTTCCCTATACTGTCCTGTCCCTCCCACTCTGCTGCTTTCCTGTAACTCCCTTCACTCTGTGTTTTGGAGAAGGCAGCTCCTGGCCACATGCGGCTACACAGCTTTCTAGCTCTGTTAGCTACCAGAAGCCCTTCCCTGTGATGTCCCCTTTGCCAGTGCTGTCAAGTTCCACCGCCTAATCAATCTGTAATCACCGTCCATGGTCAACTCTGAATGGCTGAAGAACATGAAGAACCCGAACCCTACCATAAAGCAGTAAATGTTCATAGCACAAGGTGGGATGTTTTAACCAAGGATTAGGAAGAGCATCTTCAATGAACTGTGAGGCCTTTGTGCCTTCCTTTGAAATATCACGTTCTAGATGCGCAGCTGCCAAATGGAGCATAGCAGCCTCTGCTGCATTCTTCTGAATGTTCTTAATGAGTTCACAACAGAAACAAATGAAGAACTGAATCCCATGGAGTTAGAGTTTCTTTGAAAAGTCATCATGATACTGATGGACTCCCTATTTCTTCCTGTGGGAGCCCTGTAAGAATGAAGAGCACCTGGCTGTAATATTATATTTTTGGGTATATTGGGATCAAGGCCTGAATGAATTTCCAGGGAGCTTCACAATCATGCAGCTAGATGGATACTGTTCCATCTCTATCAGCAAGAGAGCCACCATTGTCCAGTCCAATGCCTTGACTGACAGTGCCTGCAATTAGAATTGTGCATTGCTGCTGCCAGAGGGCTGAAGGCTAAAAGTCAGTTGCTGAGAAATTGTATTGCAGAGGAATGCCTTTGCACCAGGGATCAGATTTCAATTTTTAACACACACACACACACACACACACACACACACACACACACACACACA
>JAJKFI010000052.1:6894166-6934926 GCA_029204185.1 Lerista edwardsae | reverse complement strand
CACACACACACACACACACACACACACACACACACACACACACACACGTTCTTACCCCGTGTTTATTCTATTGCCTACAAGAGATTGTCTGCCAAACCCGAACTGAACGTAATATGCTCAGTGTTTGGGAAGCAGGAATATCAAGGCTCAGCGCACAACAGCTTCCACACGTCCCATAGTAACAACAAATCTTGGATGCACTCTTTCCTGCTATTTCTACTGTATTCCCTCCAAACCCCCCCCCCCCAATACTTCAACTCTAAGGAGGTTTGTATGTTTATGCCATCTACTGGACCCTGATAAAACTACAACTGCTCCAGCCAAAACTCTCGTTTTTATTCACAGTCAGAGTGTTTGGCAGGGGGAGCTCGGCAGATTTGAAAATTCAGCAGAGTCTGCAGAAGGAAAGGGAGCTGTTGCTGAGCAAAAGGTTCCGTGTGTGTCAGGGAGCAGCAACAGCAGTGGCAATTGAGGGCACAATCCTAATCTGGAGTTAGGCCGGCACAGTTAGGCCAGCAAAGTTAGGCCAGCACAAGGGCTACCGTAGAGCATGTTTGGACCACTTTTGGAGTCAGGAAGGCTGGTGTATGTCTGTGCCTCACTGACTCTGAGAGTGGTCAAAACATACTTTGTAATGTCCCTTGCGCCGGCCAAACTTTGCTGGCCTAACTGTGCCAGACTAACGCCAGGCTAGGATTGTGCTCTGAGAGTGAGAAAGGAAGAGAGAGGAACCCACAGCATGCATGCAGGAAAGAAAGTTGACTCGTATTCTTGTAAGCAGCTGAGAGCAAACACTCATGCTGGCTGCCGGTCTCCCTGGAAAAGTTGAACTGACTGGCCAGGAGAGCCCACTTGGGTGGATGCCACTGCCAGCAGCAGTGGGGGTGGCTGCTGGTCCCCCAGAGAATAGCCATTGTAGCTGGCTGCTTGCAGAGGCTGCTCCAGCAGCCGTTGCAATTTCATCTTCTCCATCTGGCCAAGCCTGAGCCCAGCCGGGGAACTGGGGAGCCCGTGCACCTCTGAGCCAACAGAAAAGAAGTGGGTGTTCATGTTCTCAGCAAGCAGTGAGTGAGTGAGTGAGTGAGTGAGTGAGTGAGTGAGTGAGTGAGTGAGTGAGTAGTTGCAGGTTTTTTTTTTCTTTATAGGGAAGCATTAAAAATTTTCCTGGAGTTTAAAAAAAAATTATCTGCCCCGGGTATCAAATGCACCAGCTACATCACTGCTTAACTTCAACTAGATTGTTGCCAGGGTCCCACAGTGGAAGGCATTGGATACATACTGCAGAGAGCAAGCATAACAAACAAGAACATTAAGAGCGCAATCCTAGCCTGAAGTTAGGCCAGCAAAGTTTGGCTGGCACAAGGAACACTGTAAAAGTGCATTTGGACCGCTCTCGGAGTCAGGGAGGATGGCACATGTCTGTGTGCTGACTCTGATTGTTCCAAACATACTTTACGGTGTCCCTTGTGCCAGCCAAACTTTGCTGGCCTAACTGTGCTGGCCTAACTCCAGGTTAGGATTGCACCCTGAATGTATTACTCTACTTTCTGTAACCAGATTTAGGCTTGGGGATAACCTTCACATTTTCCTAGGTAACTGCATTCTGTTTTTCCACATGCATTTCTGGAAAAGATAATTGGCCTAGAAGGAAAATGGGATTTAGCATATCACTGTCTTAGCCAGTGTTGTGCAAGTTAACAGTGGGGAGAAGGGCAGAGGAAACTGTTTTGGTAGCTTAGCGAGGACCAACCTGGACTGTAAATGACCTAAGCCTCTTGCTTGCCACCTTGCAGAACACTATTGCTTCCATTTGGTGTATCGAATATGGCAGGAACTGTAATTAGAGCTTCTGGAGTGGTGTGCGAAGACAGGCTTTCCTCCCTGCCAGGCTATCTGTGCTAATCCTCCACACTCACTGAGCTGGCAGAACCAGCAGATGATGTAAATGCTGGCAGGGAGCACCCCTGAAAAATCTGTTTCCGTGGTACAAAACCACCCAGCAGGCAAAACATCCTCTCTGCTTTCCTGCTGCAAGTCAATAGCACACCTAACAGAAGGGAAGATGCACAAGGAGAAGAACCGGATATATTTAGCCTTGTGAAGGAAGATTAAGGGCAGCTTTTTTGTACACATGATATTTTCCCTACTAGGTTGTTGAGAATGGGGAAGACTTTGTGAGGGTTGGTTCCATCTGTCTTCTGCTATGTGTACACATTGTGGGAAACCTGACGGCTATCAGGGCTGTTGTGTGTGTGTGCGTGTGTGTGCGTGTGTGTGCGTGCGTGCGTGCGTGTGCACACGCGTGCATGTAACAAATTAGATTAGTACACAGATCTCAAACAGGACTGCCTGCCTTCTCCTCCCTGATAGACCCTCATGAAGAAAAGATAATGTATGATGTGACCGCAAGAGAATAATATGGCAGACACCTTCAAATACTTGATGGCACAGTGATTTTGGTTTTTATTTTGTTTTAAACTGCAGCTTTGGGGACCTTCAAGTGGGCGGAAACATGATATGGGGTATAGGGGGGCGTTAGGGCTTTGCCCACTTCAGATCCAGAATGTGCCACATATTTTCAGTAGAAAAATAGCTTCCCTTGAAAGTCAACGCATGGGAATGAGTTGCCTAGGCACACTGAGAATGAAAGGGGGGTAAATGGCAATAAGGCCTTGGAGACATCATGAAAGTAGGTCAGTTAAGTGCAGAATGGGGAAGAAAGAGGTGAGGCTTGGTGGGCTTCAAGTCAAATACGTGAGGACCATTAGGGATCCTTAGAAGCCTTAGGGACCAGCCAACGCATGGGAATGAGTTGCCTAGGCACACTGAGAATGAAAGAAGATCTTTCACTCTGTCAAACCATCTTCGCTGTAGGTTAAGGAGGTGGAAGGAAGAGGTGGAAAAATATCCACATCAAGGAAGAGGTGGAAAAATATTGAGGTATGTGACATTTCCAGATGTAGCTTATAAAGTCATGTCTTCCTCTCTTGGTGGGCCTTGTCTGCTTAAGGCTTGAATTGTGTATGAGCAATTTTAACTTCCTGTTCAGTGAACCTCTCTGCAAAGAGTTTTCCTTCTCGCAGGCCATTGAGGCCAAGATCCAGCTAGAACTGCAGATGGAAAAAGATCCAGCTAGAACTGCAGATGCAGGGGGCATTTTGAGCAGAAAAAATGACTGAAGAGAAATTATTAAGCACCCTCTTTCTTGGCTGTTTCTCAGTTCCTGATCATAGCCTCCTGTGGATGCCTTCCATTTCCTGTCTAAGATCAGGAGACTCTAATATGCATCTGCCACACAACATCCAGTTTTACCCTCAATGAAAAACAAGGTGAACATGTTGGAATTTCCTGTATTTCTAGCCATTGTTTTTGTGTCTTCCAGTTGCGTCACTAGAGTTTGTGTCACCCAAAGCGGGAGGTCAACGTGTCACACACCCCCATGATGGATCTCCTCCTCCCAAACCATACAGCAACTTTATTTATTTATTTACAGGTCACCCAACAAATTAGTAACAAATTAATAACCAACAAAAAACCCATGGCCAATTTGATGACACTCACACAGTTAAATAAAAGTTCTAGTATTAGCTCTGATACATGGAAATGAGAACTGACTCATAATAATGATTTTTTTTAAAATCGCATATTTTACATAAAAAGTTGTATTTTCAGTTTTTTGGCCATCGCTTTTGATAGAATAAAGATATGACACTCTGGTTTTTTTCATTGAATTTGTATTGAAATTCCACATCCAATGGTATATAACATGATGGTATTATTCCATAAAACCACAATTATTTCTTAAAAGATTGCAATTTGTACATTAAAAGTTGTATTTTGGGGTTTTAGTTTTAGGCCATAATTTTAATAGAATGAAGTTATTACATTCCGGGTTTTTTCATTGAATTCCAGATGAAATTCCCCATCTAACGGTATATAGCATGATGATATTATCTTTTAAAACCACAATTTTAGCCATTTTGGTCCCTGGTGGTGTCACCCTCCCCCCCCCACCGCGTGCGCATCACCTGGTGCGGCCCTCCCTCCCTCACGACGCCACCTCTGTTGAACATGTATAGCTTGAACTTCCCAAAAACTAAATTAATGTTTTGAAAATAGCCAGAAACCAATTAAAGATTGTTTCTTAGTCCCCAAATAATTTTAAGAAGTCTGACCAGGAGCTAAAAATAATCAAGGAGTCAGTGCTTCTCAGTCTTGTGAAGCTCTGAGGACATCTGGTGGGCTTTCTCACTAACAACAGCAGAAATTTACCTCAGGGTATTTCCAGTTCATGAAACAGCAGAGCTGGCAATCCTTCCATACTGCCCTGGTCAGAAACGGACTACAAGGTGTGGTGGAATGTGAAAATATCCAAATATAAGTCCTTTAGTGGCCAGAGAAATTGAGCCCTACAACATAGTTTTGGAAACTAGCAAGCATATCTTCTGCTTTGCAATACAGTTTGCTCCTTCTTCTGCTATTTTCCCTCATTTTACATGATAGGCCATCCTCACTGACATTTGTTAGCAAAATTCCCAGCATTATGACAGATGAGATGTGTATGGAGAGAGGGCTTATATATTGTAAATGACCCAAGGAAATGCATTGTGTATCTCCTTTCATTGCCGCCTTCTGTGAAAATCCTACCTAAGCGTGGAAAAACACTTACAGTCAAAATCAAGGTACAAGACAGGATTTGTCCCAGTTGCAACAATGCCCTGAAATGCAGCCATTACTTTTCCCTATAGGAGTGACTGGCAACCATTAACTATGTGGGAGAAAACATTGCATATTCAGTGACAGCATGGCCATGCGAGCTAAACTGTTCACTGAGCTTGGCGATCACAGTCTTCAAGAATCGTGTTTGCATGGCCCTATTCTAGGCAGGTTAGGAGGGACGTGGTGGCGCTGCGCCTCCCTGGCTCCAAGGGAGGCGCAAACGTGCTTTACAGTATGTTTGCGACACTTGGGCATAAGATTTAGCCGAGAGGGTTAATGCCTCCGTTTGCCCGAAGATAACACCTGAAGATCTCAAGGTCGTGAGCTCGGGACTGCAGGAAGTCTCTGAGAGCGGCAGACCTTGCAGCTGCGGCTGATTAGAAGCTGAGCTTCAGCTGCCTCGTGGGAGGAGGAGTGTGCTGAAGGTCAGCTGCGTCTCTGGTGTGAGCAGGGAAGCATCAGCCAGCAGAAGACAGACGGGTGGCTAAAGAAAGAAGGCTAAATCCAGAAAGGAAGATCTGAATGTGTGTAGTTCTTGAAAGACAGAACATTTCTGTAAATTGTAAAAACCTTCGGGTTTATGAAAAAGTCTGCCTATGTAAACCGCCTTGAGTTGTAATCACTAGAGAAATCTAGTGATCTTAAGAAAGGCGGTATATAAATACATGTATTATTATTATTATTATTATTATTATTATTATTATTATTATTATTGTAGGCTGGCACAAGGGAGTTGTGTTGGTCTACAGGTAAGTTTGGATTGTGCTCATAGTAATCTAAGAGTCATGGTCATGAACTCAAATCATGAAGTGGCAACATCCATTCTCATTCTATAAATATATACCATATGCCTGGGAAGCTAAGGAGCAGAAATCCATAACCTAAGCAACTGAAGAAAGAGGAGAACGTAGGCAGTCTGCTGAGTAAATACACCACCACAGTATCCATAGAAATACTCAGGGGACGGCACAGTAAGTATTGTAAGCACTGCAATGTGCCATGTAAACAGACCCTCCCACTTGCCATCAGAGCCCATGGGAGGGGCAGCTTCCATGGCATGTTGTGACACCTGCAATACTTACTGCACCCCCCTGCAGCTACACTACACTACCTGACACAGCCTGATCTCCGGAGGTGCTGAATTCTCCTAAGTGTCACTTAACCCAGTGAAAGCGCCTTGAATCTGGTCTTCCATCTCAGACATTCTGAGAAACTGATTGCAGCCCTGGCACGGTAGGGAAAGGCAGAAATCAGCTGTGCCGATTCACGTCTCTAGGCCTCCAGTTCAGAGCAAGCAAAGCAAAAGACATCCCCATCCATTTGTCTTGTGCCATGGAGAAAGCCCTTTTGATGTGCTACAGCAGCTGCAGAATGATGCTTCTGTCTGATCTTGACCTGACACCTCACAAGGATGAAAGGCAAAAGAAGTTTACTCTGCAACTGACAAGAACTGTCACTAATTACTTACATCCCACCTCTTTCACTCTGGTTAAGTAAATCAATGGCGTTAGCAACCATGTTGTTTTCACACCTGGCATGTAATGTAGCAAGCTGATGTCTCCTCCAGTGAACCTGCTGGAAATTTCAGGCAGCCGTCTCCTTGAAACAAACACGTGTGGCGGCCAGAAGAAGAAACATGGCATACTACTAGGTCCTAGATTTTCACATACTGGGATATTCCTCTCCCCACCACCCAGATATGAGACACCTGGAAGGGGATTCATGTGAGTGACTGACGGTCTGAGTAATTGGCTGAACTGAACTCTCACGTGGCAGAAGTAACCTGCCATGCGGCATATGTGCCAGCTCCATCCAACCCCATCCAGCCTTATTCTCTTGCTCCCTACCAAGTTGTACATAATGAGTGAGGACACAATCCAAGGTGCTCACTGGGCTGACACATGTGGCCTGCGTCAGCCCAGTGTTGCTGTGAAAGTGCCATAAGGCACTTCCACACCAGCGCAAAGCGCATTGTGTCGATGCAGGCAGCTGCAGCGATACAGTTGCGCCGAAGTGAGCCGCCAGTAAGCCGCCCTGTGCCGGCTGAGTTCTGCCAGTGGAGGGGCCTTAAGGACTAAGTCGTTCATTCTAGCATGATTGTCCATCGGCAACAGCTGACTTTCAGATACACAAAGCTCTAGCAACTTCCATGGCACACCTCACTAATCTTGGAAACTCCACTGACATTAACTACAGGCACAATGCAAGCAAAACTAAACTTATGTGAGAGTTGTAAGCAACTGCTTAATGTTCCCATTGAAAGTGGGACTTAAAACTGCCGGGTTGCCGGGTTGGATTGGTGCCCAGGGCTATCAAAGGACCCAGAATCCAGAGCGCTCAAAATGAAAGAACATCCGTAACACCACACACCATGGTATCCTTTGGATTTCTGGCATGCACAGGACAGTGTCGGTCTCAGACAAAATGATGTGTGTCAATTACTGTACTCTCAAGGGCTCCAGTCTGAAACACACTTCCTTGGATGCAAGTTCTGCTGTTTCTGTGGAAACAATAACAGGACAGCGTTCTGTGCAGAGGCCGTTTTGCTTAGCACCAGAGAAAAGATGAGTTCCCAAGCTGTGCTGATCACAAACAGTATCAAAGGGAAGGAGAAGGAAATGTCAACAAATTATTCAAGCTCAGGAGGGAACAGTCAGTGAGGTGGCAAGAAGGAAATGACAGGACTGTTTGTGAAAGGACAGAAGATTAGGGGCTGGGTGCTTGTGCTCTCTGTTTGCTAAGGGGTATGTGAAACTAATCAGAAGCCTTCTCTAAACACACCCTGGGAAGTTCTACAGAGTGCATCTCCCAGGTTAACAACAGCTTGCCATTACCAGATGCACAGAGCTCGTTTCCATTGCATTTTGTGCCTGGCCTAATTAAATGCATATTAGCACCTTTGGCTTTGGAAACACATATGAACAAACACTGAAAAGCTGCAAGATGGAGAGTGTGGAACAAACCTTCAAAAAGTCATAGGAATGACAATGAGCCAGACCAGAAGATCCTCCCTTTTTGACCCCCCCACAGTCCAGCCCATTGAATGCAGGGAAGGAAGAACAAACCTATCCTTCCTGCCCGCCTGGCCCCACCTCCAGGTTCCCACACATCCACGCAGGGCTACATATGTCAAAAAGACCTACATGCGTCAACTCCAATTGGCATAGGCCAGGGGTCGCCAAACTCGCTTCACTTCAGAGCCATATACAATAAGCCTCAGATGTTTATGAGCCACAGACATGAACAAACATCACACATTTTATTGTTACTTGCACATTTTATTTTAAAAATTTTATGTAGATATTAAGAAATACATTTACGTAATAATATTTATTCATGTTATATAGGATTTGAACTGTTAATTTGTATTCGTTTCAAAAATCACAAAGTAACAGGAGTAAAAACAGCTATTTTTAAGGATATTTAAAGCAGAATCCTAACCAACTTTCCAGCACTGGCATAGCGGTGCCAATAGGGCGTGTGCTGCATCCTGCAAGGGAGTAGTAGTCACAGAGGCCTCCTCAGGATAAGGGCATGTTTGTTCCCTCATCTTGGAGCTGCATTGCTCTTACCCCAGTGCTGGAATGTTGGTTAGGATTGTGCCCTTATTTGTATTAGTAAATATCTGGTTAACATGTGGAGGAATATATATAAACTGACAAAATGAGAGATATTTTATTCAGACGCCACCTTACAAAATTATAGTCTTATCATAATATCAAAATTTCATCCCTGCGTGACGGAGTGAGCTCCCGTCGCTTGTCCCAGCTCCTGCTAACCTAGCAGTTTGAAAGCACCTAAAATGCAAGTAGATAAATAGGGACCACTTCGGTGGGAAGGGAACGGCGTTCTGTGCGCTACGGCGTATAGTCATGCCGGCCACATGACCACGGAAGCTTGTCCTCGGACAAAACGCTGGCTCTACAGGCTTTGAAACAGAGATGAGCACCGCCCCCTACAGTCAGTCACGACTAGACCATTCGGTCGTGGGGAAACCTTTACCTTTAAAGGAACAAAAGACCTCCATCATTCCCCCCCACACACACACAATACAGTACATACTCCTTTGGCACAGCTGCATCAGCAGTGGAGCGTTTTTAGTTATGATTGGGTCATTATAGTTATAAATACGAATACTTTATGCATTGCAACTATTTCTGTTTGTATTGCCAATCTATAAAAACATCTGCCCTGCCTTTTCTTTTTTTCAAACCAGTTGTCAGAAATATGTGTGTGTGTGTGTGTGTGTGTGTGTGTGTACTGTATAACACATTTCTTTTTCTAGCAAAAATCATCATCAGCATTTTCCTGTGATGTGGACATTAAATTGCGTAGTCACTAGCACTGCATTGCTAGTGCACCAGGTTACTGAGCTTGGTCAGAGTGCACCATTTCACATGCTACATATGAAATGTAGTACTTCCAGGGCTACCATCACAGACTGTCAAACTCAGATGCCACCACGACAGAGCAACATGGTGGCATCTGCTCTGAAAATGGCTCTCATAGCTCCGCCCCTTGACCTGCCCCAGGCCCGCTCCAATACCAGGATTCAGGAAGGAAAATGTTGGCAACCTTATTCGTATTATGACCGTTCAATCTAGCATTTGATGGTGCTTTTCTATATTATATTATATTACAGATGGTGCACTATATTAGCATGACCATGCCATCCAATATGTGTCTCAAATGGACTTTGGCTTGTCCAATAAGAAATCATTATATTAGTAAAAATGCCTTAATAACAACCGCCCTGCCTTCCACAGTGTCTTTTATTTTCTTCCCTCTCCCAGTAAAGCCAGACTGTGAGCATCTCTTCACTGCCATTTCCATTTATCTGTACATAATGAAATACTTCCCTTTGTCCTGAAAGAACCTTGTCCCCAGGGGGAATGTGCCCTTGGCGCCAGTGATGCTTCTCATTAGCACCAAGCTCCGCTTGTTACAATGGGGCTGTCTATTGGCAAGACGTTTGGGGCTCCATTCTTTTCTTGCTTGCATCAGAGTGTCTTCTGTCAGCATCATCAACGCTGCGCGTCAAGCACGTGGGAAAGGAGAACCCGGGTCTCTTGATGGGATGCCAGCCCTGAAAAATGCAGCCTGGTTTCTCCTTACAGTGGAAATCAGAGGTTCATTCAGATATCCCAACGCGCGCGCACACACACACACACACACACACACACACACACTCAATCATGTCACAATACATTTTTCCTCAGCAGAACGAGTCCAGGTTGCTCTCGTGTTTGAAATACAAACAACAGGCGTGGTATTCAGCAAACTGAATGCCAATTCAGTCGCTTTCCTTGCCCCTGTCAGGCTTCAATGCTCCCCATTTAATTTTTAAAGCCACTGTATGTACATTTATTAAATTAAACATACTGTACAGTCAGGCACTTAATTTTTTAACACCCTAGTTCAGTCAGCTTTAACATGGTTGAAAATAGCTCCAGGGAGGGAGAAGTGATTTAGGGCGCAATCCTAACCAGTTTTCCAGCACTGACATAGCTGTGCCAAAGTGGCATGTGCTGCATCCTATAGTTGGGGCCCAGTCATGTAGGCCCCCTCAAGGTAAAGGAGTATTTATTCCCTTACCTCAGAGCTGCAGTGCCCTTACCCCGGTGCTGGAAAGTTGGTTAGGATTGCGCCCTTAGTGAGATGGGATGGCCATTCTCCAAATACAGACGACCAATAAAATAATGCAACAATTGTGTCTCCCAAAATGGTGCCAGTTGCGGGACAGCTCAAGGCCCTACACTGGATCTCCCTCCACGGTGTCCCCCCCACCACTCTCCTCAGGGTACTACCACTGTCCCTGGTACGAAGGGATCATCAAGGGTCAGCCTGGTCAATGAGTCTCTGATGACTGGGTCCTTGGCCACTGACCAGTGGCGTTTCTACAGGGATGGCAAAGCTCTAAGTTTTGCAAGAAGCCTTACCTTGCAGTGGAAATCACTTTTCTCCTGCACCATTTTAGCCAATCCTCACAGGGAACAGCAACATCTTGGCATTGCTTACTGGCTACAGCAGCAAGGGGGAGGAGGGATTTACATGACGGGGTAAGGCTTCTTGCAACACTTAGAGCTTTTTTGCCATCCCTGTAGAAACGCCTCTGCCACTGTCCCACCTTCCTAAGAAGAATAGTCAGTAGTCAAAACCTAAGAAGAAGAATAGTCATTACCTTGCTCCTTCTTCCCATGTGATCTTTTTCTACAAAACAAGAAGGGTAGGTCATGCTGGGAGCTCCCAGTATGTCCTGCACTTTCTGTTGCATTTAAATGGATCATTGCTGAAGAACCACATTAGTGGATGGATGGATGGGTGCCTGTGCAGTTTCTTCTTACATGAGCACAGGCATGCCCCCGTTTCGGTGGGAGCTGGGTTCCTGAACCCCACCCCCTGTGGATACTTGAAACTGTGGATAAGAAGGAAGCTATAGGTTAAGTATAGGGTTCTCCCTCACCCCCAGCTCTGAGCAGAAAGATTTTTTAGCAACCCAAAGTAAGAATAAAGGAAGGTAAGGGGTGCCCCTGACCAGTGGATAATTGAAATGCAGATATGGAAACCCTGGATACCGGGGCCCACCTGTAGTGACAATCCACTTCCCAAAGCACTCACCTTGCTTCCTCCTTGTGCAGTTCTTTAAATGAATAAAGAAGTGCCCTTCCTGATTTGCATAAAACAGGAGTTGACAGCTTTCTTCCGCATAGGGGCCAGACCCTGGGGCCATCAATAGTAGGAATACACGCACATTGGATGGACATGCGCAAACCTCCCAATCAGGCTATAGAGCTAAGAAAAAAGAGATGGGCACAGTGCAGAGAGAGACGCATGTCCAGACAGAGACTGTTGCTCAAAGAACGTTTCTGCCCTTGGTCTGCTTACACTGTAAGCCTTACAGAGATAAGGAGATTTGGGGGGGGGGGACCACTGCATGCTGAGTGGATATGTCTTTTTTGGGACTATGAGCCAGGTGATTTTGGTTGGTGGGCCAGATGTGGCCCACAAGTTGTAACTTGCATACCCCTGATTTAAAGGGACCAGCTTCATGTTCAAACTGTCTCTAAGCTTTAGGTCAGTGGTCTTCAACCTTTTTTGTGCCGTAACCTCAGTAAATAAATAACTGCAGTGTGGGACTGGGGACCCCCCCCCACCAATCCCACTTCCCTCCTGGGACCTGATCTGCTCCCATTTCCACCCACCTCCTGCCCCATTTCCCCCTACCTCTTCCATCTTCACAACAACCCTGTGAGGTAGCAGCCTGAGCAGGGCTGGCCTTAGGAGCTGCAGGGCAAGACAGCAAGAAGAGGCCGTGCAGGATTAGATCAAGAACTCAATTTTGATAATTCAGTACCATTTTGGGATTGGATCCAAGCCCTCTCATGCACAGGCTTTGAAAGTTAGCTACGACCCCCAAAATGAGGCTTTGTGACCCCCATGGGGTCCCCTCTTCGTGGGGTCCAGACCCACAGGTTGAAGAACACTACTTTAGATTGTCAGAACCTGGAAGCAAATAGCGATTTCTTCACAGTGCTGTCTCCTTTTACACATCCTCACCTCTGCAGCATTCCACAGCTCTCATTGTGGATGCTGCCTCTGCACATACAAATCTCTCACACTGCAAGAGCACAAGTGTGGCTCACGTAAGCAAGTGGGTGCTGGTTGCATGGGAAAGGACCCCCTAGTTCTTTGTGAACAGGCTGCTTTGCCATGCACAACACAGCCACTCCATTCATTTCACTTGTCACATCTTTGTCATTACAAGAGACCGCACTGTTTCACTAGGCGACAGCAGCAGCAATGGCCAAGCTGGAAGGTCCAGCCAGGTCACCGTGCTGGGGCTCATTCATGCAGGGGCACATGAGACGCCTGGCATCAGCCTCCCGACTCTAACCACATTCTTCCCGCAGTCAAAGCCTGCTCGGTGCTTGTGTCAGGGCTGTTGCCAGGCAGCTTCATTTTCTCTCTGGGTTTCCCCTGGCATGAACTTCCATGGGAGGTTGGCTAAGGCAAACTCAAACCTCGACCCAGTTAATGCCTGGAAGGGGAGGAGGGAGAATGCTGGGAGAGTCTCCTTGCCTGATATAAATGAAATTTAAACTCTTGCAGCCCACTCCAAGAGTTTGGGATGACACTAGCTACATCGTTAAATGAAGTAGGGAAAGTCTCAAAGTACTAATATAATGAATGCCAAGAAAAGAGCATACCAAGAAACTGAAGGTTGATTTTCCTTTTTCCTACTGCAGGGTTGGCCAACCTTTCAACTTTAGGGCTCCTGGATCTTTATCAATTGTGTGTGTGTGTGTGTGGGGGGGAATTTCAGTAGGTGCGACTTGTCATCTCACAGAAATTACCTCCTCTACACAATTGTTAGAAGTCTAGGAGCCCTAAAGTTGAAAGTTTGGCCACCCTGTCCTAGTACAATCTTAGGGTGCAATCCTAACCAACTTTCCAGCACTGGGATAAGGGCAATGCTGCTCCAAGGTAAAGGAACAAGCACTCCCTTACCTTGAGGAGGTTCTCCTGACTACTCCTCCACTGCAGAATGCAGAACATCAATCAATCAATCAACAGGTACTTATATGTATATTTTCAACTTGTTCATAAATGACCTGGAGACAGGCATAAGCAGCGAGGTGGCCAAGTTTGCGGATGACACTAAACTTTACCAGGTGGTGAAAACCAGAAGGGATTGTGAAGAGCTTCAGTCGGATCTCTCCAAGTTGGAGGAATGGGCAGTAAAATGGCAGATGCGCTTCAACGTAGACAAGTGTAAAGTGATGCACATTGGGACAAAAAATCAAAACTTCACATATAGGCTACTGCAATATTTGTGATGGATCTGGAGAGAGATCTTGCAGTGTTAGAGGACAACTCAATGAAAGTGTTGACTCAATGTGCGGCAGCGGTAAAGAAGGCCAATTCCATGCTTGGGATAATTAAAAAACGGGTTGAGAATAAAACAGCCAATATTATTATGCCACTGTGCAAATTGATGGTAAGGCCACATCTGGAGTACTGTGTACAGTTCTGGTCGCTGCACCTTAAAAAAGATATAGGGGAACTAGAGAAGGTGCAGAAGAGAGCAACCAAAATGATTACAGGGCTGGGGCACCTCCCATATGAGGAAAGGTTACAGCATTTGGGGCTCTTCAGCCTAGAAAAAAGGCACCTGAGGGGGGACTTGATTGAGACATACTAAATTATGCACGGGATGGATAAAGTGGATAGAGGGAGGTTCCTTTCCCTCTCTCACAATACCAGAACCAGGGGGCATCCACTGAAATTGAGTGCTGGGAGAGTGAGGACAGATAAAAGCGGGTAATTAATCAGTAGCACTCCTTGCCACAGGAAGTGGTGATGGCATCTGGCCTAGACGCTTTTGAAAGGAGCCTGGACAGATTTCTGGAGGAAAAGTCCATCACAGGCTACAGGCCATGATGGTTAGTGCAATCTCATTACTTTAGAGTTAGGATACTTTGGTGTGCCAGATGCAGGGGAGTGGCAACAAGATGCACATATCTAGTTGTCTTATGTATTCCCTGAGGCATCTGGTAGGCCGCTGCAAGATGCAGGAAGCTGGACTAGATGGGCCTTTGGCCTGATCCAGTGGGGCTCTTCTTATGTTCTTATATTAGTTCTTAACATTCCATTTCTGATACTTTGGATATCATTTCTCAGCATCATGGTTCTAATTTCTTTCAGGTTTAAATGTTGATTGCTTTCTAGGGGGAGCAAGCCTTATTGAACCCAGTGAGGCACGCTTCCGCCTCAGCAGAGGCGTTTCTACAGAGATGGCAAAGCTCTAAGTTTTGCAAGAAGCCTTACCTTGCAGGGGAAATCACTCCTCTCCTGCACGGTTTTAGCCAATCTTGGCGTTGCTTACTGGCTACAGCAGCAAGGGAGAGGCGGGATTTACATGACAGGGTAAGGCTTCTTGCAAAACTTAGAGCTTTGCCATCCCTGTAGAAACGCCTCTGCGCCTCAGCAACCATAGGACCCTGCCAATTACTATTTCTTGGCATTGATTAGAGGAAACCAAGTGTATCCCTTTTTATTCATTTCCAGGACACGTTTCAGGTGGCTTTTCTTATGCAAGGAGAGCTCCAGAAGAACCTCCTGTTCATTAATCAAGGTGTGGGCAATGTAATTACTACTCTGCAGGGGGAAGTGGCAGCCCTTTAAATTATACCAGCGGCTCCTCAAGTATCAACGGCTCAGCCTTTCAGTCCCCTCCCCAAGAGGGCTGTTGCCAGATTCAGGACAGGGCAAAGTTCTTTCCCAGCTGCACCGCAAGGAGAATTTCCGCCCAATCAGCTGCTCCTCTCAGAATGTTGCTGCACTGGGAGAAGCGGTGCTTGCCGCTATCCAGCATATGAAAAAGCTGCCTTATCTTGCACTGGAGGCTCCAAATTGGAGCAGGGACCCATCCAGTCCTGTGTTGTGGTCTGCCCTATCCATTAGCAGCACCAGCCCTGGGATGCCAGCAGGGACTCTGGAGCAAAGCCCTGCACCTCTGCCAATTGCTCTTCTCTATTCAACATATTCCGCAAGAGTTAGGACAAAAGGAACCCAAGGAAAGCCCAACAGGAGGAACCCAGGCCTGCATGTGGTGCCAGCTGGTTCCTTCTCCCCAGTTCTGCCACCTGGTGCTATTTGTGCTATCAAAAGGACTTGGTCCCGCTTTGGACCAGGGGTTAGAATCAGAACCAGTTTCCAGCCCTCTGGCGTCAGTAATACTGGGGAAGCCTGTGATGCCACCCTAACCAATGGCTGCCCTGAGAATCTGCTTTTACAACTGCATTAGGTTGTCATTCAAGTGATTACTTGAAAATGGGTTTGGTAGGAATTCCAAGCTGCACAACCAGCAGAAAGGAATCTTTTCCTGTAACTGCATTTTCAAGCTCCCCAACCTGTTAAATATATTCCTGTCATTTATGCCGGTAATAAAGAGGCAGCAGCCAGGAAATTAGGTGGTAGAAATGCATGGCATCATTTGCCACCTCCGGATTCCTCCTGTTTCTATTATGTTGTCCTGTGGGGATGTTCCTGAAACAACTGTAAACTTATGAGAAGCTTACAGTCCTTCAATCCCCTGAAACCTACAGCAGAGCCTCTGTTCTGCCTCCCATTGCACATCCAGATCCCAATTCATAGCACAATCCTATGTATATTTAAAAAGGTAAAAGTTTCCCCATGACCGAATGGTCTAGTTGTGACCAACTGTAGGGGGTGGTGCTTATCTCCGTTTCTAAGCCTGTAGAGCCAGCGTTTGTCCGAGGAAAAGTTTCCATGGTCATGTGGCCAGCATGACTATACACTGTAGCGCACGGAATGCCGTTACCTTCCCACCAAAGTGGTACCTATTTATGTACTTGCATTTTTACGTGCTTTCGTACTGCTAGGTTGGCAGGAGCTGGGACAAGCAACGGGAGCTCACTCCGTTGCGTGGTCTTGAACTGCTAACCTTCCGGTCAGAAAGCCCAGCAGCAGCAGTTTAACCTGCAGTGCCACCATGTCCAAATATACACCATGTATATTTACTCAGAGGTAAATCTTATTGTATTCAATGGAGCTTGCTCCCAGGAAAGTTCTTTTAGGATTGAAGCCTTAGTGCTATTCTGCAAGCTCAGTGCAAGCCTGTTACTCAGGCTCATGTCTACTCAGAAGTAAACCCCACTGACTTTAATGGGAAGTGTGTGAAACTTTCAAAGTGAGGTGTGAAATCAGGAGATCAGCCGAGGGCCAAGAATTCAAATACTGTACGCTGAGAGTTCACATCAGTTGGGATTGTGCTGGCATGGTTCCAATTGCACAAATTGAAACGGGACCTAATTCTTTGTTACAGTTTAGCAATAGCAAAAGATATAAGCACAGCAGACTAAACACCCCACGTTCAACTTGTGTGGGCCGAGCCTGTTTATCTGTATGCTGCTGCCCCAGTTCCATCCCCCGCAGCATGAAAAGTTAAGCGTGTGCCAAGGTAGACCTGTTTTTCTGACTGGTGTGTCTGTGTGGCCTATTTGTGGAATGGTTTTGCACACAATCATCACATCTGCAATCCTTTGAAATGGACAGAGCCTTGTGCTTTTCACCACTACGTGACAGGCAGAAATCAGCAAAGGAAAACTTTTCTCATACCTCCACTCTGTATAAGGAAAAGCTCCTGACATTCCGTTCTGTTTGTTCAGTTAAATGGCAAAATTGCGTAACGTTCTGCAGTCCAGTTTTGCCTCGGTCACTCTGTTTCAGTATGTGCTATTGCATGTTTTCTGCAAGATGGACAAGACAAAAGCCACTCCACCACTGGAGTCACTGCGGCATACTCCTGAGAATACTCAAAACAATGTGAAGAGTCCAGCTCTTCACATTGGCCCTTGGATTGTGAGGGCACACTCCTAACCTGGAGTTAGACTGGCACAGTTAGGCCAGCAAAGTGTGGCTGGCACAAGGGACACCGTAAAGTATGTTTGAACCACTCTCGGAGATACAGCACAATTTTATGTATGTCTACTCAGAGGTATGTCCCATTTACTTGAATGGGACTTAGTCCCAGGTAATTTTGTAAAGGATTGCAGCCTCAAAGAGGCTAGCAAGCAGACATGCACCATCTTCCCTGACTCCAAGAGTGGTCCAAGCATGCTTTACGGTGTCCCTTGTGCCAGCCAAACTTCGCTGGCCCGACTGTGCTGGTCTAACTCCAGGTTAGGATTGCGCCCTAAGTATTATTACATTGTTCACACCACCTTTCCTCTAAAGAGCTCAGAGTGGTGTACTTGGTTGGTTCCTCCCATCATTTTGTCCTCACAGCAACCTTGTGAGGTAAGTGAGGTTGATAGACAGCGACTAGCCCAAGGTCACCCAGGAAACGTCATGGCTGATTGGAAATTTGAACCTGGACTTTCCAGGTCTAAGTACAACTCTCAAGCAGCTATACCATCCTGGCTCTCAAACCCTCCTTGCTTTCATTTTACAAGTGAAATAGCAAGGGCTCATGCAGGATTATAATGCATAAGGCAGCAATTTTCAACCAATGTGCCGCGGCAAATTGGTATACAACAGAGGGTCTTCTGCAGGTATGCCATGGGAGTTTTGGGAAGGGTCATATATCAGTAGAGCCACTGGGGGATGTGAGACCCTGACCAACAGTGTGGTTGCCTTTTCAGTTTTAGTGACTTTCAGTGTGCTGTGAGATGAAAAAGGCTGAAAATTGCTGGCCTAAGGAGAGGGAGGATTTAACTATTTCCACTCACACCACAGCCCCAGTAAATATTGTGCCTGAAGCTACACATAGAGCCCAATCCTATACTGCCTGACCACCCAGGAGTGCAGCAGTAGCCAGGCAGCTACTGCTGCATCTCAAGACAACCAGGCAGCTGCAGGAACCGCTGTGGGGAAAGGGGACGTTCATTCGCAGGACGCAGGACGGATGACAGGTTATATTTAGCTGGCACCGAAGCAAGGGCCGCTGAGTAAGGCCGCGTGGCCTTACTCGGAAGTCAGGAACCAGCAACGAGAGTCGCCATCAGTGCTACCCCCACTCCACCCCTATCTCCCACCCTGGAGCGCCCTCCCACTCTGCCCAAAATAGCCAATCACAGTTGAGCAGCAAACTCACCGCTTGCAGGCAATCTGTGCTCCCTCTAGGGCACTTGTTGCCGGTGTTGCCATAGCACCACCCGAGCACTGGCAGTAAGAGCTTACCGCCAGCATTGGTGGTGCTTTATGGTGCCTTGTGCAACATTTGCCCAGGCACTACGAGCAGACAGCTTGCGGTAAGGCCCATTGGCCTTTAGAAGGGAAGTTGCCCAGTTTCACTAAACCTATGAGACTCTCAATTTTTTTTCCTTCTTCTTTAAAAAAAAAATTCAGGAGCAGGCAAAGTTTAGACACCCAAATGCTAATAATGCGCTGTGAGGAATGAGAGCCACAACTGTGGCCGACGTAAGGCCAGTCATTTGTAGTAAAGACAGGGGAGCAGCTAGCACCATGGGTGGCATCAGAGATACAGGCTAAGAATTAGAGAATGAAAGGAAAGACTGAAGAGGGGAGACAGAAGACGGGATAGATCAGAGGCTATGTAACCACAGGAATGCTACTGGATGGAGGAATGTGTCAACAGTGTTTCCCTCCACTAGCTATGGGAAGGGGCAGCAATCAGCAGCAAATTGGTTAAGTGGTCCACAGTTGTGTTTACAGAAAACTAACTGAGAAGAGTAAGGAATGGTCATGATCTGTCTCATAAAGGGCAATACACAGTGGGAAGAGCAGTCTTTTTCTCCCAGTCCTGCCCCCAAGCTACCTAAAGTCTACTGCTCTTTATCTCAAAGGTCCCACTAATTTATCCATCAGCATAGGACTCACAGGAAAAATCACCTGTTAGGTGTTGATTCACAGTTGACACAAAAACATGGAAACAAATAATTAAGGCAAAGGCCCACTAGAGAAGAAGAACCTAAGTCATTAATGCTGAGATTGGCCAGAAAGGGAGGAGGAGGTTGGAATGGCAGCGAGCAATTCCGCTAAGGCTGATCTGCGAGGAATTAATCAAGCTCAACAACAAAATCACGCTCATTCAGGCTGGAATGTGCCCTCTACATTTAAACCACATTGATTTTAATGGGCAAAATTTCAGCAAATGCTTAACTCTTTCAGATCAAAGACTTAAAATTGCTTTACTTTGACTGGATCATGCCCTAACTTTTCTTACAGCATCTACAATTTGTGTGTTGGAGTGAACACCATAACTATGTAATGAAACTGAATATGCAGAATGTATTTAGGCTACAGTCCTATCATCTGGTACACTGCTCAGGTAGTGAGCCCTATTGAACACAATGAGACTCAGAGTGCAATCCTAAACTGGAGTTAGGCCGGCATAAACTAAACTAGCAAAGTTTGGCCAGCACCAAGGTCACCATAAAGTGCGTTTGGACCACTCTCGGAGTAAGGCTCACGTCTCTGTGCTGGCCTCTCTGACTCCGAGAGTGGTCCAAACATGATTTACGGTGTCCAGTGGTGGGATCTAACGGATCCAAGAACTGGAACGGTGACCAGGACTCACCTTTGACTGGCATGTGTCGGGACTGTTCAAAGCGGCCTGGCCGCGCCCCGCAGACCGTCCCTTTGGTTTCACCGCCATTCCTTTGGTTCCGCCGCCTTCTGTGCCGCGTCCATCACGGAGCCGGCGACGAATGGCGGCGAGTGGGCGGAGCCAGCCCTGATTAGGTTCAGGAACGGCCGTTCTGGCACGTTCCTGCTGGATGACATCACTGACGATGTCCCTTGTGCTGGCCAAACTTTGCTGGCTTAGCTTATGTCGGCCTAACTCCGCTTAGGATTGCGCCCTCACTTCTGGTTAGACGTGCGTAAAATTCCATGTCTGGTAGAAATGTAGTACTTTGGCAGGTACTTTCTCATTATACTTTGTATTCCAATATTATAACAATCAGTTCCAATATTGTGAAGTGACAACTTGGTAGATTCAATATTTGTAAACCTTGGAAAAACATTCAAAAGAGAACAACGTGCTTAAGAATCCCCCCCCCATTGTAGCTCCTGTGCCTTTAGGGCTAACCCTATGCAATGTTTCAGCCCCTGCAGCGATGTGGTGAAGGGGCAATCACAGAGGCCTCCTCAAGGTAAGGGAAAGTTTGTTCCCTTATCCCGGGGCTGCATTGTGGCAGCATCAGTGCTGGAAAATAGGTTACGATTGGTCCCTAACAGACAGGGATTGGAGGCTGATTTTGAGCGGCTCGGGATGGCGTTCTGTCCACATGGATGAGCTTCGTTCTCATCCTGGGGTTGTCATTTTTTGAAAACATCTGCGCCTTTATAAAACGAACCGAAATTACAGACAGCCGACTTTGTAAGCAATGGAAATGGAAGCTGTAAATGCTTCCTATGAAACCTGATCTCAGCACTGAAGAGCCTCATGGGGTACGTAACCAACCAATTATGCTGGTAGGATTGCATTGGCCTCAGTGCCATAACACTGGCATACGGAATCAATGAATTACTTCCACATTGTTATTTTTGCAAACACGGCCACAATCCTCTCTTTAGTGAGGGGATTTCTGCAACCTGGGCTAAGCAGATACCTGGCCCCTGCTGAACTTCAAAGTAAAAATAACTGCTTTGATCCTCCTCCACCTAGAATTCTGACAATCCATATGTAGAAGGCAGCTTGAGAGGCTGTGGTCTAACCAACAGAGTATTGGACTTGGGGTTCAATTTCCCTTGAACTCTGTGGGTGGCCTCAGGCAAGTCATGCCTGTTCAGCTTCAGTTCCATACCTGAGAAAAGGGAGTGTCAAGAAAAGAGAATGAACATTCTCTTTTATTTCCGCCCGTGTGCTACAGAGGAAGATGTTTTACCTTGAGCCCCTCCCCCCGCACCTCCTCCTCACCTCCTTCTTTCTCCCTTGCTTCTGCTTAGGTTTTGAAATGCCTCCTAGAGTCCTAGAACACCTGTGCATTCCTTCTCCAGCATCCTTATTCAAACCCATCTTTTTTATGAAGCTTGTGGCACAATGCCTTAGGTTTTGCTCTTCAGTTCAATGGTCTTCAACCTTTTACATGCCACACCCTCCAAAGATAGATAAATAACTGGTGACCCACCATCGATCCAGCCCCTTCCTGAGACCTCTTGGGTCAGGGCCTGCTCCAGGAGTGGTGGGGGTCCAATGTAGGGATGCCATTGGGACCCCCACCTTCCCCACAGGCCCCCCCCCCACTCACCAAGAAAAGAGCTTGTGGTATTGCATGTGGCATCTGGAAATAGTTGGTGGTGACATGATATCACCACCAACTGCTTCCAGGAGGCCCATTTGGGGCAATTAAGAGGTAGGGCAGGTGGGAGGGCCCAAGGTAAAGGTGAGGGCTCTCACCCCATTGACTTACATTTCATAGAGATCCTGGCTACTGCAGCAGGCTGCATGCTCGCTGTGCTGGTGCCCCCCCCCCCGCAAAGTGTGGGGCCCAAAGGGACGACATTGGTCATATTGGCTTAAGGCCAGCTCTGTCTTGGGTCTTCCCAACAACTCAGTAGCAGACAGAGCAGAGCCAGCCTTAGGAGTTGCAGGGCAAGACAGCAAGGAGAGGCTGTGCAGGATTAGATCAAGAACTCAGTTTTGATAAGGCAGCACCACTACTGGATTACACAGATTTTGAAAGGTTGCCATAAAACCCATCCCCCCAAAATGAGCCTTTGCAATTCTACTGGGGTTCTGGCCCAGAAACTGCCCTAGTCTATCTAAGCATGTTGTTGTTGTTGTTCAGTTGCTAAGTCGTATCCGACTCTTCGCGACCCCATGGACCACAGCACGCCAGGCCTCCCTGTCCTCCACTAGCTTGTGGAGTTTGCCCAATTTCATGCTCACTGCTTCGGTGACACTATCTAACCATCTCATCCTCTGCCGCCCCCTTCTCCTTTTGCCTTCCATCTTTCCCAGCATGAGGGTCTTTTCTAAAGAGTCCTCTCTTCTCATCAGGTGGCCAAAGTATTTGAGCTTCAGCTTCAGGATTTGTCGCAATCAGGCTGGACTTATCTAAGCATAAGTAGATGTAACTGAAACAATCTCAAATGCTTCCTTGGTTTATCCCCACTTCCATCTATTTTGGGTCAATAGCCCCTTGTAAACTCCTCAGGGCAGGGACCTGCCTTTTCACTCTTTGTAAAGCACTATGAAAACTGTTGGTGCTGCTAATAACATTTTGTATAAATACTCGTCCAATACTAGTCATCTGGAAATACCTTCCAGCTGAATCCAGAATATCCAGTATCCTTTATGCCTCCTTCCACTTTCCCAAACTGAACCTCGTGAGTTCCCTCACCTCTTGCCGCTTGATTCTGTTCTAGAAGTGCTGCCCTGGAGTCCAGTTTTATTTTTTTCCCTGTAAAGTCTGCAGCCGGCAATAACTGAAATGATTGAAACAAATAATAACAAGAGAGTTCCACTGAAAAATGGCCGCAAAGTGCTTTGCCAGGCTAATAGAGATGCTTATTGTCTCAGAGGACCAGATGTGTTGATATTTCAAGAAATATTGTACCCCAGATGATGGCTTCCCCCCCTTCAATAGATCTGTAGATCAAATATTATGGTCCTTGACCTCCTTTGATGCTAAGTCTGCTATTGTTACACCATTACACTGGTCTTTTGACTCATTTATACATAATAGACTTCATGACTGTAGGTTTTTAGATAAAATACCCGTATTGCCATCCAACTGCTCCCCTAATAGTATAAACAGAGGTTTGCTTACTGGGAGAACTGATCTGTTTTGAACACTGTATACCTCAATTCATTGTAAAAAAAAAACAGCAGCAAAGAGAAGGTAAGAAAAATACATTTTCCCTCTGTAAGAATAAAAATGAGTAATCCTTCCTCAGTTATCTGGGAGGCAAGAGGAAGCACTGGAAAGTATGCAGACAGGAAATCCAGTGGGATTTACTCACTGCCATTACAAAGACATTCATCAGTGTGTCCCCAAGTGCTCCTTCCCAAATACTGTCAGATTGGCATCTCACCCCATATGATCTCCCCCACCCCATGAGTTGTATGGTGTTTCTTGGAGTAGAAGTCCCTCCTGGAATTCCCATCCATATTTGAGATGTCAGTGGGAAAATCCAATAGCTATGTGACAATGATAATTTCAGCAGGGAAAGCTTTTCCTTGCCAACAGAGCATCATAATGGGAAGAGTGTAAACTTCCTCCTGTCATTCAGCTGTTAAAAGCACAGGAACCCTTCTGGAGAAAAAAGTTGGCAACCCTAAATGCAGCATTACCAAGTGTAGGAAGCTCTAGTGTGGAGGAATGGCTCATTTCATAGAAGCAGCTACCATGGGAAGCAAATTAATAGGGTCTCCACACAATGCCTATAAATGGCTTCTCATGGGGTGAGCGCACCAGACCACAGTTGTGCAGATTGCAGCAGTGTACAGGCAGGCCCCAGTATCTGCAGGGGATAGGATCCTGGGCCTCCCTTGGATACCTGAAACCATGGATTAGAGAAAACCTATGTTACGTATAGGGTTCTCCCCTGGCCCCACCTCTAAGCAAGAAGACTTTTTAGCAATCCAAAGTAAGAATAAAGGTAGGTAAGCCCTCCCCCCCATCCAGAATCCGTGGATATGGGGACCCACCTGAATAACCCACGGTTAAGGTGGCATTTCTCGCACACTGTGTGAGTGGAGCCTGGTCACAAGTTACTGAAAATGTAACTGACCTGAATTCAGTAACATTTCAGGAGTCCACCCAGAGGTGTAGCTGACAGGGTGTGAGGGGTGGAGCCCTGGGACTTCTACAGCAGGGGTGGGGATGTTATCAGGAGCATTCAGATACTGCCCTTGAAACATTTGTCAAAGAGCAGGACAGGACAGGACATGAAGAAGCACCAGGCTGAGCAGGAGGCAAACTGAGAAATTTGCCTAGGGACACAAGTTAATGTCTTGTATTTCGTAAGGGCTACCTGAAAAACAGTATATAACTCATACTGACAATTCTTATTTAGGAATAATTCCCACTGTCTGCGGAAATTGCTATGTATAACGAGCCCCGGCACTTCAAAATATACCATCACACCACTGAATTCACCTATGTGAAGTTTGCACTTCTGAAGTTCCAGCTCGGTTCTTTTATGAACTTCAAGTGATACTGTAGACAGCAGAGGGCACCAAAGCTAAGGTAAAAACTGCAACCCTAAGATTTCTGTTAATGATAGCTTCAGATACATTTCCTGTATCTGACAGGCTATGCTGGCTTTTCTTTGACTCACATTCTGATGAGCACCTGATTCACTTCATCTATGGACCTCACACACACAAATAAGCACTGCGTTAAGAACACTATCAGTGCCCTTACAGACACAAAAAGAATATCACCCATGTAGTAGTTTACTTCTCTCATCTGTGATTAAAGGAACTGCTGCTGTTGAAATACCAATCACCCAGGTTTATGCACAAGCAGGGCTACAGCTCTAGATGCATTCAGTAGGAAATGCATTTCACTGAAATCACCTGGACTTCCTTCTGAATAAAATTAGGCTCAGGCTGCAGGTGCCAATTGGCATTGTTTAGCAGTGTTAATTTCTAAAAAGACAGATTTGAGTTATCTGAAAGGTTCATCCTCAAAGCTGGAAGCTCTAAACAACCCTAGCACTTGGAGAACTGCTCTAGTTACCCAGTGTTGAGGAAGAGGTTCTCTGCATATGTTCAGAGGTGCTCTCCATTATTATTTCATGTGTTTTAGGACAAAGCCCAACATCAAAAAGAGACTCTGTGGCTAACATTGAGCTCTAATACCCTTCCATAGCTAGAGGTATTTGAAAACAGTGTTATTTATTTTACTTAGAAGTAAGCCTATTGTGTTCAGCCTGTAAGCCTATCTTACTCATCATAAGCAAACACCTCTATCTATATAGCATGTGTAGATTGTATTGTGCCATTGGGTCTAAATCCTATCACAAGGCTAGTACAGGAAAGAGAGGAGGCATTCAAGATTTGCTATTACAATCTTCAGTGGATATCTTAATATGTGGGCTGTTGCATAAAGTTGTTACTCTGTTCACACTGGGGGGGGGGTGTCCTCCTCCGTCTCCTAGATAGCATGTATCTCTATGCAAGGGACAACACTTTTGCTACTCCTGCAGCAACAACAGATAGGTGCTTTGCCTTCCTCTCTAGGTCTGCCTTAGTGCATATGTTTAGTGCATATGCTTCCTCAACAGTAGAGAGGGCACAATGCCAAAATGCAGCTATTGATAACATCTCCTTCCATGGCATACATACATTGATCAACACTGAAGGCCCTGCACCCGGTTCCTCAACTGGCAGAAGCTTGGTGAGTGGGTACAAAGAACAGGACTTCTTTGTATCCACTTCGTACCCACTTCTCAGTTGTGGCACCAACACTGTGGTAAGGAGGTCCACCTGACTTCATCTTTGTTTTCTTGACAAAATCTGATAATTCCAACAAGGCTTTGTGGGGGGGGGTGATCAAAGACATAAGAAACTACCTTTTAAAGAGTTGGATCTTTGGTTTATATAGTTCAGTACTGTCAACTTGAACTGGCAGTAAATCTTAATGGTTTTAGACAGGACATTTTTTTCTCCCCTACCTGGAGATGCCAGGAATTGAACCTAGAACACTCAACATCTGCTCTACAGACCTATTGAGCTATTGGCTCTGCTGTGTTTCACCTGGAGTGTGTTTAGCTCTGCTAATTACTTTTTTCTTTTTGATGCTGATTCTGTCATGTTGCATCTTTGGTATTTTTTAGATTATTATTTGTTTCTTGATTATTTGTTTCTTGCAAGACACTTTGGAAAATCCTCTTAAGTAAACTGAGAAGCGCTTTCAAAACAGAAATGAAAAATAGGGAGATGTATGAAACAGTTGTGGAAGGGGCAGGCAAAGATGCCTCATGGCAGCATTGGTTAAGATTTTATTACTCAGAAGATTCAAGGGCAAGTCTTGAGAGAGGAATGTGCCTCTTGATATACAGGCATGCCCTGGTATCTGCTGGAGTTCTATTCTGGATCCCCCTGAAACCATGGATACTGGGAATGCCTTTTTAAAGATAGGGAACATCAGTGGTTTTGCTGCAACAAGGAAAAAAAGAGAGAGATTTGTTTAATGTTTTCCTGTCTTTTTAATAGGCACCCCAGTATCCATGATATCTGTGGATAACTGTAAATGTGGATACTGATCAGTGGATAGTGGAGCACGCTTGTATTTACAGTACTTGGTTCCTGCACCACAATATTTAGGCTGGTACACAGGTTTTTGTATCTTCAATGTCTCCCTGCAAAGATCTGTATTCAGCTCTGCTCCACCTTAGTTTGCCTTCTTGTCATCCTTTGCTTCCGTTGAGACATCAGGTCCAGTCTTGTGAAAGTGAGATGCTTGGCAAAGTTCCCATCACATATCCATTAAGATAAGATCCACAGCCTGATTCCAGTTTCCAAATGAACTTAACAGCAACACCGAAATGACAACAGTTTCTAGTGTTACCGTTGACTTTTGTCTCTTTCATAGATCTTTTAATTGATGATCCCTCAAACTCTTTACAGAGCAGGGGTTGTGGATTGTAATGAAATAATTACCAAGGAAAGAGAAATAAGAGGCAAAATGGAAACAAAGTTGTGAAGAGCAGTGGCCAAGTTGAGACTGAGGTTCAACCCTATCCAATTTTCCAGCCCCAGTGCAGCTGTGCCAATGGGGCATGTGCTGCATCAAGTGGTGGGGAGGCAGTCATGGAGGCCTCCTCAAAGTGTTGTTTCCTTGCCTTGAAGCAGCATTGCGCCTGATTGGATAGTTGGATAGTATTGGGCGCTTAGTCTCAATTTAAGAACATTCTAGAAGAATGTTCTTAAATTGAGACCAAGCACCTATATGAATGGTTGCTGGCATTACCATTCATGATCTCTAAGGAAGGAAGATTGGGGTCCTTTTGCAAGCCCACAAGTCACATGTTGAGTCTATTTTTCGGCAGTGGGATCTGAGAGCTTTTCCATCTTTGAAAGTGATACTTGATGGATCTCACTGTGCCCAGGGCGACAAGAGAAAACATAACCCAGGCAGTTTTAGCTGGTGATCAAACCAGCTCTGCTGCGCAGGGTCTTTGATCCTAATTACCAATTGTGGCAGAGTTAGTTACCTTTGCTGAGGGTGATGGGAAACTGCTTGTCGGGATGAAATGTTACAATGAAGCCATCTGTCTGCCAAAAATTAGTTCGGCTGCTTCTGAAACGTCAGCCTCAAAGATCTGAGTGTGATGCAGAGAGAGAGAGAGAGAGAGAGAGAGAGAGAGAGAGAGAGAGAGAGAGCTGTCTACGTGTGATTCTGCAGAGACACAGTGCATCTCATGTCCACATTACAAACACATTGCACTGTCTATATAGGAATAAAATTGTATGTACAGAAAAAGGTATCCAAGGAGGCACACAGACACACAGATGTACGCGTAATTTCATGCAATGTGAACCAAGGTACACCCCGCAATCCATGCAGATACTAACCTGCATCTGAAGGGTGTGTACGTTTCCCCCCCCCAAGAGTGTGCATTTCCAGGATGTGTACTGTATATTAATTATTTGATGTATTTACTAAATTTATACCCCGCTTTATCTCCCCAAAGGGAGAGATAAGACTTATATCCCATCTTTCAAGTTCTACAGAAGCACAAGGTGCAGCTCACAAAGAAGAGGCTTCACACTTACTTGGAAGTAAAGTCCTACTGAAGTCAGTGTGACTTACTCCCCCCCCCCAGTAAACAGGCATAGGCTTGTGCTATACATGCACAGTGCACATCACTATACAATGTACTTGGCTTTGAAAGTGAAAGTGCATGCATGCGTTTGGGTGGGCGAATGCATGCTATATATGTGGGGTACATGATTGTGTGCGTGTGCATTTAGCATTCTGGCTGTGGTCTCCCCAGGAGGATGTTCATCCCCTTTCCCCGGGGAAATCCCTGCTGCCCACAATGGGGCTCCTCAGCTCACTGCCAACTGCTGTGTCGGTGGTGCATCAAACAGCCCTGCTGGGTCCCACCGCCTCATGGCTGGCTCCTCCATTCCCCCCTCCCAGTTCCTCCCCTCGCCCCACTTCCCCCCGCCCCAAAGGGGCTTACCTGCCACCAACGCTGCCGGAACACCGGCTGGCCAGGTGCCCACTCGCATTAGGGCCTGGTCCTGAATGAGCGCCGCCCCAACGCAAGTGTAAATGTGTCGAAGACATGCTTTACGGCATGTTCGCAACATTTTCGCCTGCAGTACAGACGTACTGCCAGCAATAAAGGCCTTCTGGATCTGGCCCTATGTCATATGGACAGAAAGGTGATCAGTTCAGGTTAAACTTCTCCGCCCCGCCCCCCCCATGGACCGTATGGACTGGGTATACTGTCCAGGCACATGTCTCCAAAATAACCATCTTGCAGATGTTCCCTTATAGAGAATAGTCAGAGCTGAAGACTTTGAGCCAACCAAATTTTAAAAGCACGTGAATTCATCCCGCTCTCTGCAAAAACAAGGGGCAGTTGGCAAAATGCAAACCTAGGAGCAGGTTCCAGTGTAGATGTCTAGTCGGAAGAACTGTCACTGCAGTGCCTGAATTTTCCATGCAAAACCTGGATTTCAGCTGAGCCCATCATGGAGATGGGAAGCTGTGAAATGTGATTAGACAAACACAATTAGAGCTCACATGTTAACCTCAGCCCAACCAAGTCAAGAAACAGCTTGTAATTGCATCTACAGACTCCATTTTCAAGAGCTGGCTTGTTTTCCTGTCTACAACTGTCATGCTGGGCCTGTGAGCAGATGGTACCAGACAGAGTGTTTGTTTTCTCCCCCACCCCCATCTGCCAGTGAAACTCATCCCTAATAGGACACAGGTGCTGCCCCTTTGAAGTTTCACTTTACATAACTACAAGAATTAGCTATTCTATGTCTAATACACTGGTTGCTTCAAAAGAGAGGAATTTTGCCAGGGATGTCTGTGGTTCCTGCATTGGGAAAGGAAGGTTTTCAGGGCTGCAGATCTGAGTCTTGGGATCAAGGAGGAGGAGACATGGGCATCTTATCCTGACTATAACCCCGTCCTGCCCCTTAACCCTAAGGATGTGTAGAGTGCAAGTACAACTCACAGGCTTACAATATATACAAATCACCCAAAGCTTGTCTACCTTCCGGGTGGTCAAGAAAGCCCGAGCATGACTACTTCGTATGTCATTCCTCCCAGACAGAGAGGTGTCTGAAGTTACAAGTATAGCAATGACCTCAGGGAGACCCCTGATCCCAGCTCACATGCAATTCTGGCTCATTAAGCAATTTCCACACAGCAGAGAGGACCCCGTCATCATTTCCATGCTGTCTCATGCACCAGGGCTGATCCCAAATGTCCTGCACCAAATGCTACACTCCCTTAGTCAGCAGTGAATTAGCTGCTGCCTCCACTCCCCCTCCTCCCATTCCCTGGATTTGAGATGAAATGAAAGGAAGAGGAGCTATGGAGAAAAGCATCAGGGCTGCCCTCTCCTCCACATTTCCACTTGCACTCCATTCTCCATCTCGGTTTCAAATCCAGATAATGCGGGGACAGTGGTGAACATTGGTGCCCCCTGCCCCTCCGTTGCCTGAAGCAACCATCTCCATCAGTGTCACGGAGCAGCACTGCAAAGCATCCATACTCAGAAAACATGGCCTGTGCCAAATCCAGCACAGAGGAGAAGTACAAGTCCAGCACAGATGGTATTGGTGCAACTCAGAGTAAGGGGACATTGATCCTCTTACCCTTTGTCACATGCCAGCCATCTCTAGAGGGCCATTCAGATCTGCACCAGCCAAATCGCTCATGCAAATCTGAGCAGCTTGGTGTAAAGCTGAGGTGGCCAGGAGGGGAGATTATGATCCAGCCTAAATTGCTAGGCCTGGCTCTGCTCCGCTCCCAGGCCCAGTCCACCCACTGGTCTGCCCTCCCCATACCCCAAAATGCCCCCATTCTGCCCTCCCACCACCCTCTCCAACCCCCGGTGCCAGCTTCCTTTGACAGGTGCAAATTCCCTGGTCTACTGCTAGATCTGGCTCTGGGAGGCCAGTGTGCATTCTCAGCATGTTTCCGGCATATTTGCAACACTTCGGGGCTGGCGCTAGTGATTTGTGCCAGCCCATTTGCAGGTAAGGATTGCACTCTTATTGTAGATTATTCCTTATTGCTTACTGTGCTCAACTGTGTGGTTTTTGCAAATCTGGAAGACCAGCGCTCCCAGTTTTATTTTCAGAGACCCTTTAAATAACACCAGAAATGCCACACTTCTAGGTTTCCCCCCCCAAAAAAAGTGATACAGCATGATATGGGGATTTCTCTCTCCCCCCCCCAGTGTGCTGCAGTTTCTTGACCCTAAAATATATTCATAAAACACAATTTTGTCTGTTTTATAGTCAAATCCACCATTTTTTTTAGATTATGTGTTTTAAATGTGCAGCTGGGAGAAAGGCCTGGGTGTTTCATCTTCAGCACTGGTGCAAATACACACATGTGTGATCATATGCAGTCACGGGAGCAAAAACCTTAGCAAGGATTGAACACAATGTCAATATACCTTGCAGTTACATATGTCCTTATGTAGTTGGCTGCTTGCTTACTTCCATGTAGCAGCCTTAGAGGCCATGGTTTGGACTGGGATTGTGATGCAAAGGTAAGGGTGTTTTGCCTCCCAGCCAATCTCCGCTGAAAATCACACACCTAAAGTCTTCGGGACTAACCCTGGAACTGTCATTTTGCCAAATGGCACTTCCAGGGTTAAACAGCTGCTTCAGTGACATGATTTGTGTGTGTGTGTGTGTGTGTGGAAAAGAGTTAAGCACACCTTGGCTCCAGACCACAGTCCCAATCCAAACTGCAGTCCCATCTGCAATGCTCCATGGAAGTAAGTGTAAGCCCCCAGCTACACAATGATGCATGTAATGCCATGCCCTTTGACTGTGGTTATTAAGAGTCCAGCTGGAAAAGGGGACTTCTATCATGTGCTATTCTGGTAACACCGTTATTTGCCTGTGTACAGAAGTGCCACAAGACAGGCAAAAAAGGTCATGTCACTTGTGAAAACACTCTTCCTTGTTAGAAACACTTTTTCCTGCCCTCCCCTTGTGGGCTAAAAATGCTGAATTCAAAGGGGTAATCGAGATGGAATGTGACTTGCCACCTATTTTCTGAGTTGGGTTTCCACCTTTTGTTCATGACAGGAAGCAGGTCTTAAGAGGGAGGACCACAGGCTAGTGCACCACAGTGCCCAAGAGTCATGAACCGGAAAGTTCCCTGGCTCAGATGATCTCACTCCTGACATAATCTCACTATGCATGCTGCCATTTTCTCATCCTCATCCTTACCCTATCTCAGTTTATAAGAGGGGGCATGAGACTGACAGACCCTACAAGTAGGGTTACCAGATACAAACTGGGATAGAGAGCCTTATACCTTTAATCATTGTATAGAAGAGGGAATTTGGGCAAGTGCAGCTTTTAAAACCCTTTCATGATGAGCAGCCAAAATTCCCTCTTCTATACAAAGATAAAGTCAATCTGTTTAAAGATATAGTCAAACTGTCTCAGTTTGGATTTGGTAACCTTACCTACAAACAGTGGGGGCAATAGGTTCCTTTTGCTAGGGGCCCTGGGGAGGCTTAAAATGTTGCCCTGCTGTGGCTCAAATCCTGAACATATCCTCCCCTCCTGAGCTCCTTTGAAGGGGAGGGGGGGAAGCATTCATCGAAAGTCAATGGGAGTATGCAATTGTGACCAGAACCAAGATGTGGGGAAAACGTTAGAGCCTTGCAGCGCCCCCCCCCCAAAAAAAAACAATTTATTTTTAAAGAATTAAAATCAAACAACCCTGAGCAAAGACATGTGTTAAATCAACATGTGCTCTGGCCCATAGATGCTTTTTGCTCTTCTTTGTAGGGATTTCAGAAAGGCTGAAGGACTCTAAAAGCAAAACTCCCAAGATGTCTATGTGGAAAGTAAGCCTTATTCAACCCTATGTAACCTATGACACAATGCTATGCATGTCTACTGAGAAGTAAGTCCTACTTGAGTAAGTTCAATGGGGCTTACTCCTGGGAAAGTGTGGATAGGATTGCAGCCTCAAGGAAAGCCTCGGGGCTTGTGTCATTAATCAGGCCGGAAGAGACAGATCTCATACACAGGGACAGAGTGATGCATCAAGGGGCTATGACTTCATTCTGTTATCTCCTCTGAAGCATTCCCTGTTTTGTAATGAATGACATCATCTCCTGAAGGCATGTGACATAGTACCCCGCTTATGATCAAGATAAGTTGTGGAGCACAGAACACTGTTTAGATGGGCTTCATCAAGGCTGACCTCCTCCCACTCTGGCTAAAAATCCATCTGGTTCACTTAATGGGGATGGGCTAGGAGTCTGAGCCCTTACTTCATCCAATTTAGTTGTAAAGGGTGGTATGGGGGAATGACCTCAGCTGATACACAAGCAGTTGTTTAGAGAGTGAATTCCATTGAGCATTTGGTGACCTTGATGACATGTCTGAGTCATAATTGACCCTAATT
This sequence comes from Lerista edwardsae, assembly GCA_029204185.1. Taxonomy (NCBI): domain Eukaryota; kingdom Metazoa; phylum Chordata; class Lepidosauria; order Squamata; family Scincidae; genus Lerista; species Lerista edwardsae. The sequence continues at coordinate 6,902,125 of JAJKFI010000052.1, read as the reverse complement.
AGTCTCCCCACCAGCCAATAACACTCTTTACCTATGGCTCAGATACCTATTGTGTGAAATAGGTATGAGTAGTGTGAAATTCACCCTTTCTTTGAAAAGCAAGAGTCTAATCCTACCAATTGAATGAGAGGGCAAACATATTAGCACAGCTAGGAAAGCATTTGGAGAGTAATTTGTGGACTATGAAGTCCATTGATGGCTATCCTGGCCAGTGCTGCAGGAGAATTTCACTGTCGTCATCTCTTAGTGATTGCATGTGTGATCAGTCCTCTGGAGTTCTCTTTATCCAATTGTTAAGGATAGAAGATTTTGTTGAATCAGGGGCCTGTCCAATGTAATGCACAATTTCCTATGCTTAGGGACTCATAAAGTAATCTATTACTGTTGTTATACCTGTTATAAGCTGAAGCTTTCATGTGTTTATTCTCCCAGCTTCTCTGCCAGACAGACCAGAGCAACTGTCTCCATTGTATGGAGTGTGAGAAGTTGGTATTTTGCTTCTCTGAAGACCCTGGATTCAGCTGGGAATGTCAAAGGATGCCCATGGGATTTCATGGCTGTCTGGCCCCACAGTTTACTATTTTTCTTATATATGCCAGCTGAGGATAAGGCTTCATGCATCTGATGAAGCAGACTTCAGAATCTTATTCCGCAATAAATCTGTTGGTCTTGAAGGTACCATAAGAACATTGTTTTTTTTTTATATGGGGAAAGAAGTGGCATAGATCACTGCCACTTTTCCAATTTTCTGCATATTAATTGGATATATTTTCTTCAAGTTCAAGATAGAATTATTGCTTTTTTCCCCCATCTACATTTCTGTGCTTCATCAACAGGTCTTAGCATCAGTCCCCAGATATCATCAATGCCCTGCAGGACTGAAATCACATCTAACTATAGATATGCATTTGAATATACACATCTCACCTACAACAATGCACTGAAACTGACCAGCAGTCATTTCCAGGGTGAGTCAGAGGAAAACACTTTTGAGCGGAATCTCCAACAATGGACAACAATAAATATTTCAAAGCACAGAGAAGAGACAAAGCAATGATGTTTACTTTTAGCTTCCTGTGGTCAGAAAATTGGGGAGACCTTTTTCAGAATAGGAAACTGACAAGCTCCTATCTAGTTTACACTGAACCACTAACCTCTATGTCATTCCTTCCAGCTTTCTCATCCAGATAAGCTCTGGAAATTAGGTCCTCAGGCTGGTCTAGGGTGATTCTGTAAGATTAACAACTTCATAATGTTTAACACTGATTAATAAGTGCTGGAGGGGGCAGTTTGTATTGTTCAGTATGCAGGGTGACCTGATACAGGGAGGACAGAGTGCCTCTACCTTTAACCATTGTACAGAAGAAGAAATGTTGGCAGGTGTAGCTTTTTAACACATCCACATCTAGCTGCACCTGCCAAAATTCCCCCTTCTCTACAATGGTTAAAGGTAAAAGCATTCTATCCCCCATTGTATCTGGTCACCCTGACTGTATTAGCATATACTAATACAATATATTTTACATTGCTGTGTTCCAGAGTGACTGTGAATTATATCTAGTGTTTGCCTATATGCAAGGTAGACAAATCTGCTTTAATCAAAAATTGATGGTTGTCTGCAGCATGAAGGTTGCCTTTTTTTCTCCAATGTCTAATGTTTGCCTTCTGTTGTGTGTACTAAACACACACTAGAATGTAGGGGCCTAATAATTTCTTGTTCCCTTAGACAATGTGTCAGATCAAACAAGTCTGTTTCTGGTAAATTTGAAAGAAAATAAAATAAATATCTGAACCAGTTAAACCTATCTCTTACTGTTCTTTTTGAAGTATATATGATAGAAAAATGTTCACTTTATCTTAACAAATTATTCAAGGGCTGAAAATATTGCCAAGAGCAAATCCTTTCCATAACTTGTAAGAAAACTTAATAAGGGTTATCTAGGGTCTCTTATGGAGGAGGAGGAATTGCCCTTATTATTTTAGGGTTCCACAGAGCAGAGATACACAAGCTTCTGTTTTATTGGGAACATTTCAGTGACAGCTTGATTCAAATTTGGTAGGGTTGTAGTAGGTCAGAAAAAAACAAGCCAGATTCAGCCTTATGTAGCCATCTCTGCTACTGCTCACAGCTGGTATCCCTTATTTTGACAGGCACCCCTTGAACAGGGAAGTTAGATCCTGCTATCTGGGCAAAGGGGTGTATTTTAAAATGATGCCCCTTTTATTTTTTAGCAGCTTTCTAGTGGATTACTAATGTCCCCCAGGGCACAGTCCTAACCTGGAGCTAAGCCGGCACAGTTAGGCCAGCAAAGTTTGGCTGGCACAAGGGACACCATAAAGTACATTTGGACCACTCTCAGAGTCAGGGAGGATGGCACATGTCTGTATGCTGGCCTCTCTGACTCCAAAAGGGGACTGGACAGATTTCTGGAGGAAAAATCCATCGTGGGCTATAGGCCATGGTGGGTGGTGCAACCTCCTTACATTAATAGGAGGCTTCTTCAAAATGCCAGGTGCAAGGAAGTGGCAACCGGATACAAGCATCTTGTTTTCTACTGAGCTCCCTTAGGCACCTGGTGGGCCACTGTGAGATACAGGAAGCTGGACTAGATGTGCCTTTGGCCTGATCCAGCAGGGCTATTCTTATGTTCTTATGTCCAAATATACTTTACGGTGTCCCTTGGGCCAGCCAAACCTTCCTGGCCTAACTGGGCTGGCCTAACTCCAGGTTAGGCTTGTGCCCCCAGTAGCATAGCCAGAGGGGTGTGAGGTGGGGTGGTAAGTGGCCCTTCCCGCTCGCTTTCCTGTCACTGCCCTCAATGTTTCAGCGTGCTTTGACGCCACTTCCCCAATGGCTCCAACAATGAGTGAGAGGGGAGGCTTACATGGCACATTGTGGCTCTTGCTAGACTTACCACACTGCCTCCCATTGGCTACACTAATGATGTTTCTGTTTCTTTTTAGATTGGGAGCAACTTTGGAACAGGAAACCATTTTTTACATTTTTCTTCCTATGTAAACTGCTTTGTGAACTTTTTTATTGAAAAGCATAATTTGTAGTAGCAGTAATTTCATATCCCAAACATCACAAGCATGTCTTATTTCTGAAAAAAAGTTTGATCTGCCAAGAAGCAAGTTAAATGCCTGATCAGGATTTGCACACTTTATATTGCAGTCCAGTCTCACTGGTGGCATTTAGCCTCTGGAACTCTCTGCTCCAGGAGATCCATTTATTTTCACCACCACCTTCCACCATTCAAGGCAATTTGGGTAGTAACTGATTTTTTTTTCTCCTAACTAGATTTTGTCCTTATAATCCATAGTTTGATTATTCTTGTCTCTGTTTTTGTTTTCTTTCTTTTGTTCATGTGTTTTGCACCTTTTTAAAATTTGTCATTCTGTCTCCTCATTTTATTTTGTTTAAGGATTTTTTTCCAAATAAAAAGCAGAGTGGAAGGAAACAATTGGGTAGGGAGCACTAAGTTTCAGGCTTAAGGCATATGAAGAGTTAAAATGCAAACATTGTCCTTCATTCCTAGCATTCCCTCCACCACTACAGAACTGCATGCCCCCCATGTTCTAAAGCCCCCAAATTGCTCTTGATAACAATCAAGGGCTGCAGAGTAAGATGGAGTATAAGTTACTGTCTGACATTCCCTACCTTTTGTGGGTTTGAAGTCAGTCCTCGGGATTCTGTTTCTTTCGTGATAAAAGCAAATAGTTCATATAATGGAGGGGTCTGTATGCACATCAGCAAAAAAGAAAAGCTGCCCAGAGGGAAGAAAATCTAAACCTTTGGTTTCTTATTCCCTCTTCTGCCCTTCTGTTTTATATTTCCTTGCTTGGTCTTTCTTATCAAATGGCCTCCTGCAGAAGATCAAACACAAAAGGCAACCATAGAATGTGACATGGAATGTCTTGTAACCACATCAAAGTCGGTAATTAAAAAGTTGTGTTGGGGGCTTAGGAGCCCATCATGATACAATGGCCTCCTGGTGCACAGGCATTCGTCAAACATAAACACTCCATAAAGGTGGGGCATTTGTTTTCATAGCAGAGAGCTTAAGCATTTCATAGCAATGGTTTACATGGGGGGCATGGAGACTGATGATCCCTACATAGTCAGTACGGCTGGGGAGCAAAATCCTGAACATGGGAAGAGTCTTACTGGATCAGACAAAGATTCTTTTAATGTAGACCAGCACTCCATTTCCAACAGCAGAGAACCAGATGCCTCTGGGAAGCTCTCAGCTAGGCTGCTAGGCATGAAGGCTCCAGCTCTCAGTTTTGAAATATCCATTGTGTCAGTCTGGTACTGAAGAGTGATGGAGAACTGGGTTTCACCCTTCACTAGAGTGTCATTTATTCCAGGCAAATAGCTGGTGAATATGTGGTACCTGCTACACTTTGCGGCGAAAAGTCCTGATTTTCCCCTACTTTTTATTTCCCCCACTCCCTGGATTTGGATCCTTACAATGCCACATAGGCTTCTATGATGACTCAGCATCCTGAAGGTTCTGCTGAGTCATCCAAAGATGGTGGGCATGTTGTGGTGCTATTGTGGTGCTATCTATTATTTGAGCATCTCCTCCAAGTAACACATGAACAAAGAACTTGGCTTTGGCTCAGTCCTATGAGGCCCAACCAACATCCAGGTGGGAAATTCAGGGCCCAATCCTATCCAGCTTTCTGTCTCCAATAAGGGAACAAATGTTTCCTTACCTTGAGGAGATCTTCATGACTCCCCCCCCCCCGGCAGGAGGCAGCACATGCCCTGTTGGTACAGCTGCCCTGGCACAAGAAGGTTGGATCAGATTGTGCCCTCGGCGACTCAAGTGAGGGCCCCACCCTCAATCCAAAGATGAAATTTGGTTAACACCCACACATTATAAACATTGGGGATCACACAGACTCCTTTTGCGCATTTGCCCAGGTCTGCCATTGGAAGTGTCAGCGGCTTCTTGGGGACTCGCTCACCCACCTTGCTGCAAGTGAGGGGGGAGGGGTGCCAGGTCCAGGAGCTTGGAACAGTGTGACTAGGTAGGTTAGGGGAAACTCACAGAGAAGTCACATCAGGGTTTCTGTTTTACTTGCCAACTACACTTTAATATCCTTGCCAACTCTGCCATTCCACCTTTTCCCCCCTTTTGCTAGGTAATCAGTGTGCTGTGTTTATCCTGTGCATCTCAACTCCATTGAAGATTCCATTTATTATAATTATAATTACTACTACTACTACTACTACTACTAATAATAATAATAATAATAATAATGGGATTTATACCCCAGCTTTCTGCCTCGTATTAGGGCACCCAAGGTGGCTTACAGTAAGGTCAGATTCCATTGTTTTAATCTTCAACCTTTTAATAAACTTGTTTACTTTTTGTCTACCTGGACTAAGATCATGCAGGAGCAAGCAGGTAGCCATATCTACCAGACTGTCCATTGTCCACTACTGTTTGGTTTTAAGGGGACGTCCTGATTTGAGGCTTGTTGTTAACCTGGAAGGAAGGTTTTCCCCAGACAATCTCTATCTTTGCTCCTTAACTTTGGATAATGGCAGCAAAAACTACCTTTCCCCAGGCCAATTCCAGGTTTCCCACTACAAAAGAGAGAAGCAAGACGGCAAGTGCTGTTTCTATGTCACTAACCTGTTTGGCCCCCCCCCCCCAAATCTCTCCTTGCATCTTGTATAGTAGAAGATCTCAATGCTGAAGAATGAAAGATTGAGAGAACTGCAGTTTGCATTTCTGAATCACAATTTTCTCACGTCAAAGCAGACCATGGAGATGATGCAGGCCTTCTAAGAAACAGAGTCATGAGTGACACAGGAATGTGCACTTTATATCAAATACGACACATATGAACGCTGTAAGAACATCCATGTTGTAAGTCAAGTGTAGTTTCTTATAGATTTATAGCACAAGCCTATGTGTTCCTACTCAGAAGTAAGGCCTATTGTGTTCAGTTAGGTTTACTCCCAGGAAAGTGTGTATGGAAATGCAGCCTTCGTTTTGAGCCATTAACTGTTTTTACTGCATTTCTATGTTGCTGCTCCTGCCCTTCCTCCTGGAAGCTTAGGCGGCTTGCAGAAAGGAAGAGGTTCGGAGGAAAAAAGTCTATCTTTCCTCCAGATGACTCCCCATGGTCTCAGCCAGATGTGAGGGAGCACAGTTAGGAACATTGGAAAATATCATCTGGACACTTGCAAGTAGGAGGATGGTTGGCTGTCTCCTGTATCTGCTAGTTCCTGATAGGCCTGTCTTCAGGGTATTAGTCCTTGTTTGAACCCAGCTACATGGCCGGCTATCCCCAATTCACGCTGTGACTGCTTTGTACATAATAGTCCAGGAATTTCTGCCTCGCTGGCAATTTGGGAACATTCATTGTTTGGGATATCCTTGTCATCCACAGCGAGGCCAAGGGTCTCTGAATACCAACTCCTTCCAAGAAAAGTTCTCTTCTTCCCCATGTGGTGTATCTCTTTTTACGGATAGATAAATTTGCTTGGCAAACTGAAGGAGCAGAAGAAATGCTAGGTCTGACTGCCTGACCCGGCATCATTTTAATAACGCTCATGTTAAAACCTGGCTTCTGAGCGAATGAGGCTCTACTACTGGCGGTAGGTTCAGTTGAGGATATGGACATGACATTCAGCTTTCCAAATAGCTGAGCACAATTAGGTAGCTGGATAACGACATGCCCTCATTTGGATGAGCAGGCAAGACATGTGCAGAATTGTGCCTGGCAATATTGCAAGCACAAAAAGGCAGCTGAATTCTACCTGCTTCATCTCTCTTGCGTTTGGGCAAATTCTCTCAACATTGTGTGCAGACAACATTGTGAATTCAGATCACAGAAACAACAGAATTGACTCTCTGGACAGACGCTACAGGATTATGCGCAATGTACAACAGACTGGATCTGTTTTATCTGACACCCAAACCCATCTGGGTTAAGCGCCACATCTGGTTCCCCATGACTTCTCTTCCTTAAGAATTGTGGTTTGTTTTTTAAAAGTGCTCAGCCTGGAATGCAACTGGACATTAGTCATGGTCAGGGCGCCCATGATGACTCTAAAGGTTTGGGTGGTTGATCCTTATCTCTAAATTCCACTGAATTTGGGGTTTTTCATATGCTTTCGCGTGCTCTTAAGACTTAAAATGGGGTGTGTGTCTATGTGTGTGTTTCATGAGCAGTGCAAAGCATGCCTAACATAAACCATGAGATGTGTTTAATCATCCTTTTATTCCCTAGCTATTTAGTATAGTGATTACTATATGACATCAATTTTGCAAAGGTTTCCATATGTGCTTCCTTTCACTCCATGAAAAAAAGATCCGTAATGGTACTGATGAACAGTGCGCGCACATCCTGAACACATGTGGCAGATTTGCATTTGAAAGCTGCAGTTTCAGATTCCTGCCATGAAGTTCCCTGGCAGACTCCAATATACTGTACTGTGGTATTTCTCAAACTATGGGTCGGGACCAACTTGGTGGGCCACAACATGATGTCAAGTGGGTCGTGAAGACCTGGAAGCAGCCATCTTGGAAACTGTAGACCTTATTCTCACTATATTCCTTTTGTGAATGTTAACAGATTGAATTTTCAAGTGAGCTCAGTGCTTTTACATAATATTTGTCATAATCCCTGACAGAAAGCAAGATGTTTCATGATTGTGCAATTGCTGCAGCCCAATAATGCTATTCCAGGATTCACAATGATGGCACTTCCTGCTTGACAATGGCACTTCTGGCTATGAAATCACTTCCAGGCAGTGGTGTCATCTACTCTCTCGCAAGCCGGAATGCTGGGCGGGACTTGAGTGATTGACAGGCCGTCGTTTGACTTCCGGTTTCTTCGCGCGCCCCGCGCGGCTTTCCCTCGCCTCGGAGGGGGCGCCTGCTCGCCCAGGCACCCGGCGCCCCCCCCACCCATCCCCCCTGGCGAGCAGGC
>JAJKFI010000052.1:6864246-6885625 GCA_029204185.1 Lerista edwardsae | reverse complement strand
GTTGGCAATTTGATCTCTAGTTCCTCTGCCTCTTCGGAAACCAGCTTGTACATCTGGTAGTTCTCGATTCACAAATTGCTGAAGCCTAGCTTGTAGGATTTTGAGCATTACCTTGCTAGCATGTGAAATGAGTGCAATGGTGCGGTAGTTTGAACAATCTTTGGCATTGCCCTTCTTTGGGATTGGAATGTAAACTGATCTTTTCCAGTCTTGTGGCCACTGCTGGGTTTTCCAAATTTGCTGGCATATGGAGTGCAGCACTTTGACAGCATCATCTTTTAAGATTTTCAGTAATTCCACTGGAATGCTGTCACCTCCACTAGCTTTGTTGTTAGTGAGGCTTTCTAAAGCCCACTTGACTTCACACTCCAGGATGTCAGGTTCAAGCTCAGTGACCGCACCATTGTGGTTATCAGGAACATTGAGATCGGCCTTATAGAGTTCCTCTGTGTATTCTTGCCACCTCTTCTTAATCTCATCTGCTTCTGTTAGGTCCTTGCCGTTTTTGTCCTTTATTGTGCCTACCTTAGCATGAAATTGTCCTTTGACATCTCCAATTTTCTTGAAAAGATCTCTAGTCCTCCCCATTCTGTTGTTTTCTTCTATTTCTTTGCATTGCTCATTCAGAAAGGCCTTCCTATCTCTCCTTGCTGTTCTCTGGAAATCTGCATTCAGTTGGGTATATCTTTCCCTTTCTCCCTTGCTTTTGGCTTCCCTTCTTTCCTCAGCTATTTTTAAAGCCTCTTCAGATAGCCACTTTGCCTTCTTGCATTTCTTTCTCTTTGGGATGGTTTTAGTTGCTGCTTCCTGTACAATGTTACAGACCTCCGTCCAAAGTTCTTCAGGCACTCTGTCTACCAAATCTAAGCCTCTAAATCTGTTTGTCACCTCCACTGTATATTCGTTTGGGATCTGATTTAGGTCATACGTGGAGGGCCTAGTGCTTTTCCCTACTTTTTTAAGTTTAAGCCTGAATTTTGCAATAAGAAGCTCATGATCTGAGCCACAGTCAGCTCCAGGTCTTGTTTTTACTGCCTGTATAGAGCTTCTCCACCTTTGGCTGCAAAGAATGTAATCAATCTGATTTCGATGTAGACCATCTGGTGAAGTCCATGTGTACAGTCGCCGTTTGTGTTGCTGGAAAAGGGTATTTGCTATGACTAATGTGTTCTCCTGACAAAACTCTATCAGTCTTTGCCCTGCTTCATTCTGTACTCCAAGACCAAACTTGCCTGTTACTCCTATTACCTCTTGACTGCCTACTTTAGCATTCCAATCCCCTATGATGAGAAGGACATCTTTTTTGGGTGTTAATTCTAGAAGCTGTTCTAGGTCTTCATAGAAACGGTCAACTTCTTCCTCTTCAGCACCAGTGGTTGGGGCGTAGACTTGGATTACTGTGATGTTGAAAGGTTTGCCTTGGATCCGAATTGAAATCATTCTATCACTTTTGAGATTATACCCCAGTACTGCTGTTCTCACTCTCTTGTTCACTATGAAGGCTACTCCATTTCTTCTAAGGGATTCCTGCCCACAGTAGCAGATATAATGGTCATCTGAATTAAATTCTCCCATTCCTGTCCATTTTAGTTCACTAACTCCCATGATGTCGATGTTCAGTCTTGACATCTCACGTTTGACTACATCTAACTTACCTTGATTCATAGATCTGACGTTCCAGGTTCCTATGCAGTATTGCTCTTTGCAGCATCGCACTTTCCTTTCACTTCCAGACACATCCACAGCTGAGCTTCCTTCCGGTTTTGGCCCAGCTACTTCACTCTTTCTGGAGCTACTAGTACTCGTGTTCTGCTCTTCCCCAGTAGCATAATGGACACCTTCCGACCTGAGGGTCTCATCTTCCAGTGTCATATCGTTTAGCCTTTTAGTTTTGTAATCCATGAGGTTTTCTTGGCAAGAGTACTGGAGTGGGTTGCCATTTCCTTCTCCAGCGGATCACGTTTAGTCAGAACTCTCTACTATGACCTGTCCATCTTGGGTAACCCTACATGGCATAGCTCACAGCTTCATTGAGCTACTCAAGCCCCTTCGCCACGACAAGGCAGTGATCCATGAAAGGGACAAAAATTGTAGGTACCCACAATAGTCTTAAGATCTCTTAATTAGCGTCTTACCCATTAAATAGTCAAGACCATTTGCAAACTGCCAACTAGAGCTTTCTTTTACCTTTCCCATCCTATGCTCCTCCCCCACTTATGTTTTAAAATCTAACTTCCAGTATGATGAAGTGTTTTGATAACTCAAACCTTGCTCAGTTTGGGGGCTTAACCCTATGCTTACTTATGAATTGAAACTTATAAAGTCTCACCAGATTGACAGCTGCTTGATTTAAATATCACACTTTTTCATATTTCTGCAAAACAAAGTACCTTAGCTTGGTTTTCTTAACTGAAAACTCCATAAACTCATGGAACTTAGTCATGACTTAGTAAGGATATAACCCGTCAAATCAATCTGGGCAGACCCTTCTTAAGGATAGTGTAGGAAAGGCATCCCGTTTTACTGAGCCTGCTGTAGGCATACAGGTGGCGTTTCCCTTATCCAGACTGCTTGGGATGGGACGGTGTCTGGATTTCAGATTCGTTTGGATTTCAGAATAACTGCACAAATATAATGAGATATGCTTCCTCTTGCTCTTTTCACTGTCACCCATTTGGGTGTCTGCTGGCCTCTGACATCTTTCAACAATGGGACACACCACAGATCAGAGAACAGAACTTACAGCCTGTAAGTGGGAATGAGCACAAGACCTCCTAGTATTCCCACGGCAGAAAGTTTAAAAGGGGGGGGGCAAAAATGTCTGGTTTTCAGAATTGTCAGGATTTTGGATTTCCCGATAAGGGATCATCTTCCTGTATATATTTTCAGTGACTAATTCCCATTGTAGTTAGACACAAATGAACTCCTACCTTGCACCTTTTACTAGCTGAAGATGTCTGTCCTATTTTCTACCTTGTGTGTATTTACTTATGTATTGCTACCAAACCTGTTGCCCAGCTTAATGGCATGACCGGCTTACTTGACACTGCACTTATTTGCTTATGCAGGGGTTATGAGCAGCCTGTGTCCTTATATGAAACTGCTTCATACGAAACTGCAGAGTGGCAAAATGTTATGAGTCTCATTGCTTCTTACACCTGTTTGCTGTAGTGTGTGTGTGTGTGTGTGTGTGTGTGTGTGTGTGTGTGTGTGTGTGTGTGAGAGAGAGAGAGAGAGAGAGAGAGAGGTTTTTATTCCTGGCTCCCAGCCAGATCAAACAGGAAGCTGAAAGTTTCTATGGCTTTTGCTGGCAACATGTGATACAAGCACACCAGAGCCTACAAAAGAGGAAGGGTGGTGCTCTTAGAAATGCTTAAAAATGGAAACGCTTTCCTTTTCAAACACCTCTGGTAACTGGAGAACTTTGGGCTCTTTGGAGAGAACTCATAATATAACCTGCTACGAATGGGGCAGTGAGCAGCATCTGGAATGGGGTTTTCAATACCTTGCAGACCTCCCTCTTGATGAGCTTTTTTTCCTCTCCAAAACCATAATTAAAACCGGATTTGAGATGTACTTTAAAACCAAATTATGACAATCATACAGAGCTGACTGAAATATATGTCCAGTCTGAGTAGTGAAGGGTGGGCATTATCTCCATTCTTTTCAGTCCATAGACACCAATTAAAATTACCCCAATACAAGCAGTGTCCATTATGATAACTTCTCTGTACGTTGCTTAGTAACTTTAGAGTTCTCATGTAAAAAAGAATTCAGTGTTGCCAATCAATCAATCAATAGTATTCATATACCGCTTTTCAACACAAAGTTCACAAAGCAGTTTACATGCAAATAGTAATAATAAAGTTAAATGGTTCCCTGTTCCAAAAGGGCTCACAGTCTAAAAAGTGCAGTACACCACCAGCAACAGCCACTAGAAAAGACATTGTGCTGGGGTGAAGAGGGACAATCGCTCTCCCCCTGCTAAATATAAGAGGAACGCCACTTGAAAAAAGTGCCTCTTGCCTAAATAATACAAGAGACTCCAGTGGCCTTACTGAATGCCTTAATTCAGTGGCAGTACTGAATTACTGAGTGTCATCCCTTGCTGCGTGATACCTCCCATCACCACTCATGGTGCTGAGCAGCAGTTGCTGTTGGCAGCAGCCAGCTTGGGCCTGCTGGTGCCTGGAGTGCAGGAGAGAAGCACAGTACCCAGAAATAGTTTGGTGATGGAATTACTGTGGTGCATCATTGCGCCACCATTAATTGCTTCCAGGGGGTGAGATTTGTGGCCAGTTGGACACAAGGAAGAACAGAAGGGCCCTTCCACCACCAAATGTAGCTTCGTACTCCACTCTGTATCATCATCCTGCCCCAGAGTGTGACACCTGGGGTAGTCCTCCCCAGTCACCCCCACCCCACCCCCAACACCACTGAGGGACTCTGAAATTGAGCACTCTGCCATAAATGCCTTTATGGCAGAAAGTCAGGAATAGGTCAGAGTAGCTACCTGCTTGTTCAGAGATGCTTTTAAATGTCTGCCTTTTTTCCTCCCACGTGAGCTCAGCCCAGTCACCAAAGCCCCTGATTTCTTCCATTGTGGGGCTGCAAACCTGATCTCTGAGAACTGGGGAGGAATGACTCTTGCTTGCTGCTTTGGCACCAGCTGCGCTGTCTGCTGTTTGCCCAAGTCTTCAGGGCAGCTAAAGCCAGGCTAGATGCCAGGGATTCCAGCCACATGCTTCTGGGTCAGTGAATAAGGGAGGAACAGGGATTGAGAGTACGTATATATGCAGGGGAGTGATGGTGGAGGATCTTTTATAAATTGGCAGGAGGAAACTTGGCTTGTTTAAAAAAAAAAGACAGAGTGCAATCCTGACCTGAGTTAGGCTGACACAGTTAGGCCAGCACAGTTTGGCTGGCACAAGGGACACCGTAAAGTATGTTTGGACCACTCTTGGGGTCAGAGAGGTCAGCTCACAGATGTGCACCATCCTCCCAGACTTGGAGAGTGGTCCAAATGCATTTTACGGTGTCCCCTGTGCTGGCCAAACTTTGCTTGCCTAACTGTGGCAGCCTAACTCTAGGTTAGGATTGCTCCCTTAAAGGCTTTATTGTCTTAATAGTTGTGCACATTCCAGGTGGTTTACCAGATGCTAAAGCACTAAAACAGGAAGCTTAGTTTGAACCTAGCACAAAGGCCACGTAATGGAAAGTGACTTGAACTTGCATTATGTGTGCCTTCTGTAGATAAACATTTGTTGTACCTTCCCTTTATTTGGTCCTCCATTCAACCATATTGGTTGGCTTGCTGCCTAAAAGCACTGATGTTATATGTTCTGTGACTTGCTATTGACTCGTAAGATAATTGTGGATTAAGGAAAATGCATCTATTGCTAGGAAGCTATTGGATCCTTTGAGGGCTGGAATAGCTGAGCAGTTGCTAAGGGCCCTTTGCCCTTCCTTAGGGCCATAGTCTTTATGCAACAGTGGCAGAGCAGCTCCCTTCACTGTGAGAGTCTCTATTGTCTCTCCATCCCACCTGTCAAGGTAAGCCGCACTACATCAATGGGGTCCATGTAGGACTGTTTGCGAAGGGCCTCCTGAAATCTGGCTTTTTTTTTTCTTCATGGCACCCACCCCTCCGTTCATCTCTTGCACACCATTCATTCATCTATGTGTTTCCTGAACAGAAGAACCTGCTTTTTAAGTTCTCTGATAACTGTTGCAAGAGGTGATGTGTAATGAGTGTCTGGCTGAGCTCAGTTTATCTTTGAACACACAACGTTACCTTTTAAAGAGCAGCAACAAATCACAAGGCGGGAAGGAAATTGCAGTAACACAATAGGTATGTCAAGACAACACTCAACTGTGGCAGCCTTCCCAGTGACCCTACACATGGTGCGCTGCCAGCATAGATGGCTAGATATTAACGGCTTCACTGCCCTGCTGCCAGTTAACAGAAAATGCTTTTTAACTGGTTGCCATAGTGTCTGTGATCATTGCCCCATGACTGGGAAAAAAAAAACTGTTTTTCTGACTTCAAGGGGTAGCGAAGGTCAGGATCCTTAATTCTGCTTGGATCCCATTGAAGCTAATAGAAATACTCCAGAATAAATGGTTTAACAATACAATTTAGGGAATTGCTAAATTCATATTTTTTTCTGTAATAAGGCGAAACTTGATTCTTCAAATTCCAAGCTGGGCAATCCCATTATTCGGTGGGCAATCTCCTAATATTGTCTGTATTTTAACCTCCTAGTCTAGGTTTCTTTGCTGCTGGAACTGATGGAAAAGGAGGCAGATAACAATAAAACACACCATTCTTTCAGATTGTTGAATGTCTTCTATGCGAATCTTCCCCCCCCCCCGCCCCGGCTTATTAGTAATAGAAAATTAATGGTGGCTGGGTGGGAGACCCCTGATTCCTTTGCTGCCTTTGGGATGCAAGACTAGGCCTCCCTTTCCTCCTTGTTGCTGGGAGACTTAGTATTATGTGTCCTCCAGGATCCTTTTACAGGATTAATGCTGTTCCGCATTCTTGTCTGATAGAAGAACTGAGGTTGTGCCGGAGGTTGTGCTGGATTCCGTTGTAAACTCAGCCCAAGGAGCGCATTGTCTGTGCAACCCCTTTGAAAGAGGATTAGCTGCCTCTATTCTCCAGCACTCTCACTTTCCCCTCTCCTCCCCTCCGTTTCCTTGTAAAGGGATTTTTCATAATAAAGAAATCTGAGCAAACTTTGAAAGGTTTGCTTTTGCTGGTTCAAATTGCCAATGTTTTGGCCAGCTGGCCATGTCTGAGGGAAGTACTACGTCCATCCCTTTTGCTGGTTTCAAAAGAGGGAGTATTCCCTGAAGCTAGGGGGCTTTCCTTTTGGTGCCAAGACTTTTTAGCAAATTTGAGCAAGCGAGTGACAACTTCTCAGCCAAATATTTGCAGGGATAACAAACCTGTTTTATTTGCATCAAACAGAGCTATTGACATTTTGCAAGTCAAGTGCACTGGTCTCATTTTAGTAACAAACTATATTCTAATCCCAAGGTGGGATTTTTGCAGAGGCGTATCTAGGGAAAATGGTGCCCATGGCAAGGGGCATGAAATTGCGCCCCTGTCAAAACACCTGGATTGTGTCCTTAATTACATAGCACTGTTCCTGCCCTATGCATGTTTGGACAGAACAAAGTGAGGAACTGCAGTCCACCAAAAGTCATCAGTGCATTATCAGACAATAATGCTGACTATTCCAGACTGAGTACAGGGGGGGGGGATTTATTGAGAGGGTTTTGTTTTTTTTACTCACACAACATGAAAAGCTTAGGAAAGAGACCTAAAATCTGAATCCAAACTCAGTCCTGAAACTATTCTTAGTATATAATATAATTAATCAATATATAATGAATTCAAATATATAATTAAGAAGCATTAATACGTTATCAGTCTCTTTCTATGAAATTCAGCATGCTCCAACCTCATAATACTACAATTGAGGGAAAATAATATCAACATGAAAATAAAATATGAAAGTTGCTTCACCCAGGCTTGCCATCTACCACATATCCCTAATAAGCCCTGTTTTAAACTATGTGCTGAGACAGAACCCAGAATAGTGACTAGGGCCACGATCCTATCCACATTTACTTAGAAGTAAGCCCCATTGACTAATTTGGCTGCTGCAACAACAGCAGCAGGAAAGTAGAAGGAAGAATGGAATTTGGGGGGAGGAGTGGGGAGGAAGAGCAAAGAGGAGAGGGGGGGCTTTCCTTGCAGTTTGGGGGCAGCAGCAAAGCATCTGGGGAGAGAATTAGACAGTGGGAGGAAAAACAATGGGGGGCCATGCATCTGCTCCTTTTTGCAACCCACCTGATCTGCTGCAGCAGTAAACACCTCCGGTTTCCCACGTGCATGCTCAGGAACGTTCCATTGGCCAGACCCCGCCTGTTCATCTGCATATGTCTAATTTGCATTCCTCCTCTCTCTTATAACTTGGGGGCGGGTGCATGCTAATCTCGCAAAACAGAGGGGGACCTCTTTGCTGGACTCATGCAAATTGGAAGCATTGCATGATGGTCTCTGCTCACATGTGCAATTCCTCCTTGCTTTTTTCAGCCACTGCCTCACATTACTGAAAGTGGAGACTTAGGGATTTCAAACTCTATTCAGCAAAGGGAAAGAGCCAACTACAAAGAGCTAAGGCTGAGCTCACCATAACCTTATAGTAATTCAATCCATGGAGTTTATCTACTTGGCTTTCAGGATATTTTTAAGATGGGCAGGGGGGAGGAGACAAGGCACATGCAGTTCTGTGTGGGCTGGTAAGCTGGGGGCGTGGCTTCTGGTGTCTTTTGGGGTGCTGTGTTGAGGGGGCTGAGGGCCTTTGATGCCCCCATGGAAATGGCGCCCATGGCTCTTGCCACCCCACGCCATACCCTAGATATGCCTCTGGATTTTTGCCACATATTAAGCTAGTCTGGGTTTACTTGAACCAGAACAAAAAAGTGTATGTTAAAAGGACCAAGACATGTATTAAACTTCAACTTGACTAAAGACAAACGCTCAGTTTGGAGACTAAAGGAGCAGGAGAAAAAGGCTAATTGCCAAACAAGGCTGATGCAAAATGTTTCTAGTTCCATTGTTCCCAGCCTAAGGGAATATTTCTGTGGTTAGCAGATTACATCATGCATTTTCCATCATGTGTTTTTTCAACTGTCAATAGAAACATGTGAGATTCTAAGAACAGAGCCATCTACAAATCAATATCTTGCTTGAAAACACAGAGTTCCTAGTGGTGGTTGCTTCCATGTACTTTTAACCTTGGTGTTAGCCAGTAAAAATTCAGAAGCAGCTCTGAACATCTCTCAGGCTTGAATGGTACTTATCTTGTTGCCTGTTAAACAGTATTTCAGAAAATTTTAGCTTTTTCCTAACATAGTGAATACTATGTTCACCAGCATTGGTCTGTGCCCAATCTGAAACATGATTATTTTTCCCCAAGAGCAAGGGATAAGACTTGGGGTCCAATCCTAACCAAGTTTCTGGCGCAGTGCAGCCCCAAGTTAAGCTGCATTCCCTTACCTTGAGGAGGTATCCATGACTTACCTTGAGGAGGTATCCACCACAGAATGCAGCACATACCCCATTGGGACAGCTATATCAGGGCTGGAAGATTGGATAGGATTTGGTCCCTACCCTTTTAACTTCTTTCAAACTTTCCATTTCCAGGTTGCTATCAAGTCTATCCGGAAAGACAAAATAAAGGATGAACAGGATCTTGTCCATATCCGGAGAGAGATTGAGATCATGTCGTCCCTCAATCACCCCCATATCATTTCTGTCCATGAAGGTGAGAACTTCTAGGTATTGCTTTTGTTGAATTATATTGCTGTCTCTTTTGTATTATCTCTTTCGAGCAGCTACTTGTTCAGAAAGGGGTCAGAGTGAAGAGATGGCTTGTTCTTTATCTTCTGAATTCTGCTACAAGATGCCATACCCATGGGCGGGACAGTGTATTCCTATCTAGCTACACACACACACCCAATACAGCTGCGCCACCAGAGCATGTGTTGAATCCTGAGGGTGGGGGGAATCACAGAGATATCCTCCAGGTAAGGGAACATTTGTTCTGTTGCCCAGGGGTAAGGCTTCACTGCCCTGCTGTGATCTGCCCCACTGACTTTGCTGACATAAGTCCAAGTGGATCCAGGAAGGCAGGTGAAGGCCAGGAAGGGCAGTGCTGCCACCACCAATTCCGCCCTTTCTAGTCCTCAGACACACACTCTTCTCCATCCTGCCCATCCCCTTACCTCAACCTACCAGCACTGGGCATTTTTGGAGGCTGTTGGTATGCAGCTGCCCACCACTTGTTGTGGTGGCCCAGCTATGCAGAATGGCTTGTTGCCTTTCATAACTGCCATAAAGCACATTGCGCCATTGGAACATGAGTTCTGGTGGCATAGCAGGCTCATAGGATTGGGTCCTTAATCTTCTTATTATAGGTGTCAACAGAGGCGTTTCTACAGGGATGGCAAAGCTCTAAGTTTTGCAAGAAGCCTTACCCTGTCATGTAAATCCCTCCTCTCCCTTGCTGCTGTAGCCAGTAAGCAACGCCAAGATTGGCTAAAACGGTGCAGGAGAGGAGTGATTTCCACTGCAAGGTAAGGCTTCTTGCAAAACTTAGAGCTTTGCCATCCCTGTAGAAACGCCTCTGGGTGTCAAAGTGTAGCATGTGCACAGTTTGTTTTCTCAGAATATCTACAAAAAAACCTGGTATTTAACATGGGGTCTTACTTATTGTCCTGATTTTTCTCTTGGATTCACAAAATCCCTTTTCTAAACACTGCACAAACCTTTGCTGTGACTTCCTGATGCTGCAACATAATATCAGGTGAACACTTGGCAGAAGAAATGGTTTCTTACGCCTTTAATTTCACGTGTGCTCTGTCACTTTGGCATAGAAGTGCCATAGCAGCACAAGTTAAAACCACAGTTCTGTAAAATACGTAATACCCAATATGTACAGCTAAATGATCCACATTTTGTAGTGTGCAGTCAGGAGGCTAATTGTGGAACAGAAAGCAAGCAAACCCTTCTTTACAAAGTGCTGCCTAGGTTTGCCTCTCTGGCTTTGAAGTAGACGCCATTGTTTCCAAAAATGGGAAATGTTGCACAAGGAAGGAAACTCTCTTTAGCTTCTGCCTGGAGCATAGCTGGATGACTCGACAGAAAGCCGGAGAATTGGAAGTTGTCTGCCAGTCCCCTCTGCACTGCAGTATTTTCTTCATCCTTGTGTACTGAATGACTGTGAAGTTGCACATGCACTTAATTGGCTGGTTGCCCTTACGTAAGGTTTTGAGAATAAAGGTGCCACCACTGTTGTCCTTGGAGTTCTGTGAAATGCCACAGAAGAAAGGCCATGGAAGGTGTGCCAGCAACCCTGATACTATGTTGTTGGCATATGACAGCTACGTGTAGTATTGTAAAGACAAATATAGGTGAAAGACCTCAATGCGCTAAACTATAACAGAAGGGTTAGAATTATATAGAGTAATGTTTGCACAGTTTGCGTCATTCGATTACATTATGGCTCCTATTGTTACTTGAGTTATTTTTGGATGATGCCTTAAATAGTTGCAAAACCTGACTTTTTTTGTAGTCTAAGCTTAAACTGTTGTGGCCAAAGATAAATCAGAAGTCTGTGTCTAAAATCTCAGCAGCCTTTTGCCCTGCCACCTTGGTTGTGCTTGTAACTTTTCCGACACAGGAAGATAATTCTGTTGTAACTATTATTATTATTATTATTATTATTATTATTATTATTATTATTATTATTATTATTATTATTATTAATAATAATAATAATAATAATAATAATAATAATAATAATAATAATAAAATTATTTTTAATTTATACCCCGCCTTTCTGCCCGAAGGCACCCAAGGCGGCTTACAACATTTAAAATACAATAAAAGCACAATATTTAACAGTTAAAAACAATAGTTAAAAACAGTAATTGAGATATTTAAAATTTAAACAGCCAGCCCCGTGGATCCTAAAAAAGAATATACTGTAAAAACCAGCCAGCCTGTCAACAATTAAAAGCTTGTTGGAATAAAAAGGTCTTCAGCCCCTGCTGGAATATTGCCAAAGAGGGAGCAGTTCTTAGTTCTAAGGGGAGGGTATTCCAAAGTCGGGGGGCCACCATTGAGAAGGCCCTATTCGTGGCCGCCATCCCTCTCACTTCTCCTGGTGGCGGCACAGTCAAAAGGGCTCCCCCAGATGACCTCAGAGCACGGCTAGGATTGTATGGAAGGAGGCGGTCAGTTTACTGAGAACACTAAATAACCAAATGCCGCCCCCCCCCATCCTCAAAATGCTCATAATCTAAAAAGATACAGAAGAAACACAAGCAATAGTGTACACTGTATCGGAGTGAAGAAGTATCATTTATCTCCCTCTGCTAAATATAAGAGGAGCACCACTGGAAAAACGTGCCTCTTTGCCCAGTTAGCAATTATAATGCATCCTTATACAGGCCAGTTGTGGCTCCTTCCTGGAAAAATTCACAGAATTTAAGTAGAGGGCTGCTACAAGCAGGGGGTTGGACTAAGCATCTTCCAACTCTAGGATTCAATGTTTCTATAATCTGAAAACCTACATTGCTGGACTAGTTTGATACAGGTAGGCACATGTTGAACAAGCTTAAACTGTATCCCTATTTGTTATCCCCACACTATCGCCCGAATGGGTAGAACGGTAGGTCCTTATAAGGGCAAAAATGGTGTAAACCTCACAATTGCCTGAACTTCTTGACTTCTTCTTTGTGATGCATCCTTCCTGACCCTCTTTCCTTCCATGTGTTGCCACAGTATTTGAAAACAGCAGTAAGATTGTCATTGTGATGGAGTACGCCAGCAAGGGAGACCTCTATGACTACATCAGTGAGCGCCAGAGGCTGACTGAGCAGGAGGCGCGGCACTTCTTCAGGCAGGTGGTGTCTGCTGTCTACTACTGTCACAAGGTAGGTGAAACATGTTGGCTAGGATGGAATGATTCACTGAGCCTCCTCCAAGGCTCCTTATGACATAGTGGAGAGACTCTGCACCTAAATAATGCCTGGGAGACTGCTGGCAAGCCCCACCCTGTTGCTTTGCATATTCCTACCCACAACTTATTGCATTGGTCTGTGCAGACAGATGCTACACAGGGTTGCCAGACCATCCTGAAGTAGGGTTGCCAGCCCTCCAGAATTGGCCTGGTGTTTCCAGGAATTGGCACCAATCTCCAGATGACCACCAACACAAATCCTGGAGATGTTCACCAGACCTCCCTTCATTTCCAACATGATGTATGTGTTGGGGAAGGGGGGCTCTCTAGGGATAGCTTCAGGCTGAATCAGCGACCGTACTTCAAGATGTTTCACAATGCCCAAGTAATGATTTAACCCTGCAGAAAACTGGATAGGTTATGAAATGCAGAAGTCTCAAGAACCAATTCAGGGTCAGGCAGACCACTTCTGGTCTCAGGCCACCACTGATCTCACCAGGGACAAATGTAACTGTACAGGTTGCCGCAAAAGTGGGATTTGGTTTCTTGCATCTGCTTTCACTTGATCTGTTTAATGTCTGGATAAAGTTTTGTCTATATGGAACAAATCTGTGCATTAGATTTATTGCGTAGCATCCTTTTAAGCACAGCTGGTGCAGTTTTAGAATGGTTACAGTTGCAGTTTTTGTTCTGATTTCTGGCTGACATAAAAGCCATGTTAATGATAACATAAAAACTTGTGTGTGTGTGTGTGTGTTCTTTGATACAAATATGACAGCATATTTGCCAAGGGTGCTGTCTGCTGCAAAAGCACCTTGCTTTTCTAACAAGGTTAGTCACAGTAGTATTATATTGCTGGCTTCAGCCCTGCCTTCTGAGAAACACCCGTAGCTGTCACACTGGATTCAAGTTGGAATTTGAAGGCATCCTGGTTTCACTTTACTTCAAATGAAAGGGTAGTGCTGATGTGACAAAACTCAGGCGTACCAATCTGTAAGGAGATCGTGAAGCCTTCAGCCTCTTCTTTCTCTGATGGCCAAAACATTTAACAAAATGTAGCATAGCACAGGTTCACTGAAACTAGTTGGATGGGACATTGTTCAGGGTGATGGATCCTGTACAGAATTATTTTTCACTCTAAAAATGCTGGCCTTGGAATCAATCAATCAACCAACAGTATTTATATACCACTTTTCAACATGAAGTTCACAAAGCAGTTTAAAGGCAAATAAAAAAGTTAGATGGCTCCCTGTCCCAAAAGGGCTCACAATCTAAGAAAAAGGCAGACCACCACCAGCAATAGCCACTAGAAAAGACACTATGCAGGGGTGAATAGGGACAATTACCCTCCCCCTGCTAAATATAAAGGAACACCACTTGTAAAAGTGCCTCTTGCCCAGTTAGCAGGGGGTCATCATCCTCTTTATTGTTGGCACCTGTCTATACAACTTTCAGTGTGCATACCAAGTATAGTAAATTACTGCAGGCTTTGGGAGAAAAAACTGCTGGCATTCATATGCTACCTCTCAGATCTATTCATTTTCTCTACCCCAAAGCTTTGGTAGGCAAAAGGGAGCTTAGTATGATCCATCAAGGTGTCACCTGGATAAGCCAATCTAATAAATGTGCCCAGGTGGCCTAGAATTCTAAGAATGCCAGACATTTAAGCTGCATGTTACTTTGCATGCTTTGTATTAATTGCATAAGGTGGGAAGGAATGTAGAAATGAAGGTTTTTCTTAGGAAAGAATGCTGGGAATCTAGGAATACTTAGGGCCTATTGAGAAAAATGGAGGATGGGGGCAGATTTTGCATTTCTCCAAGATCTAGTTTCTTGGCCTCAAGGCATTACCTGAATCTGTCTTCATCTATTCAGATTTTAATTTGAAACCATGTGGACTAGAATCCTGTTTTTTTTCCCCCCTATAAGACCAATGAAATGCTTTGATGTCATTGGGCCATGGCAGAGGGTAGTGCCAATCACTGGCTTGGGGAAACACATAAATTCCTCTGAACAGTAGAAGTATTGTGTTTGTAGAGATTATAAGTGCAAATGTCCCATTTTGGCGAAGGTGCCAGGGCAATGGGAATAGTGGCAGGAAGCATCCCATTAACGAAGTATTAGGTGAGCATTTAGGCTAATCTACCATTCAGTGCAACTATAGTTTGTTAATGCTGCTAGTATTGCTGATGCAATATATGAGCATTGACTAGCACAGGGGCATGTGGTTTTGCAAGTTTATATGAAAATTCATATTGATGTGGTAACAGCTCTTGTTGTATAGTGCAGCATTGGGCCAGGAAGGCTTGATGAAATAGTGACTAGCAGGAGGTTCCATTTAGAGCCTGGTGTAAGCTGGGCTACGTTCCCTAGAACTGTCTCCCCTGTATGCTTTGTGTCTGGGCTGCAGCCTGCTTGAGCCTTTGCGCTACAGAAAGGCAAATAGTCCCTTAAATATGCTGCCACTGTATCGCAGATGGTCATATTGGAGATGGCTTATCTCGTCCTTACACTGAACTCCCTTTTCTCCCAACAGAATGGAATTGTTCACAGAGACTTGAAACTGGAAAACATCCTTCTGGATGCTAATGGCAACATCAAGGTGAGTAGCATTGTCCAAGATGCAGGGTGTTGTCATGTGAGACTCAGAAATGCATTGGGCCGCTCTCCTATTCCTTAGGCGTTGGTGTGAAGGTAGCTGGCCTTGAGACTAGTATCTTCCCTCCTTTAAAAATCAAGGCGATGAAAAACCCAAGACGTTCACAAATGAGAATATATAGAACCAAAAAAGCCAATGATCATTAAGCATTAAAACAAGAATTTAAAGTTAATTAAAGCTCAGGATTGCTAGTCCTGCTTCATTTCAACACAGTAGGTGCATCATTTGTCTTCAGCCCATGCTAAAGCTCTATGGGGCACTGAGGATTCTACTTCCAGAATTGCCACTTTTCACTTTCTACTGAATTCCAGGTTGATAGAGGGAGGAAAAAACCTGTTGGTTTCTGTAGCTCTACAGAGCAAGGAAAGGCTTAAGAACCTGCATCTAGACCTTTGATAGACTAACCACATATATGTCTCCCAGCACCTTTTTAACTAGGAAGTGGAAGCTGCTTTAAAAATAGCCAATGATTACCAGAAATTCTTGCTTATCTCTCCTTGTAAACACACAGATACGGAGATTAATAAGAAAAGTGACTCATGGCGGTGTTGGAAAAAGAAGTTTGTGGCTTCTAAAACAGGGAAAATTTTCCAGTTTCCAAGACAGCAGAAAGACTCTGACAACAATTTTATTAGGTCAAAGAATTCAGTTGTCTGAAGTTTGAGAATAATTCATCCAACTGGATTCTAGGCCCCGGCAGATGGAGGACTGCTACGCCTGGAGTTGATCCGTCTTGCTGAGGACCCCACTACTTGATGCGCTGAGCTTCTTGTTTACTAAATAGTAGTTGTGGGTACCATCTGGACTGGGGCTTCAGGGTGGGAGGGCTGTGACCCTTTGCCCCACAATAGTGCCAGTCTCAGTCTCTCCTCCCACATAGATGCTGTCTAGTAAACAAAAGCTCAGCAGTGTGATGTCACATGTAGTTTGGTGCTGAGACAGAAATTTGTAGTTCTTGAGCACCGATGGAGCACCTCATGAGCACAGATGGAGTTGGAAGCATTCTAATAATGGGGAAAAGCAACTTGGATGAGCAGCTCTGCTCCTTGTTATTTTTGTGCCTGCTCATTCCCATTACGGAACTCAAGTCGGTGTTGATGTGTTTTTCCCCCTCTACATTCGTTGAGGGTAAAATCTTCCATAGGTGAATAGAATCCATTGTGTTTGCCGTTCTCATCATTCTGTCAAATGTACATTGATTACCTCATAGGGCAACTATTTCTCTTGTATATGCATGCAACTGGCTCCTTTTGCCCCAGCATTGCTAGAAAGGAGTTATGGGATCCAGGGCTCAGAGGAGGTGGGATGCGTGATGATGAGACTGCCAAAGGACCCAAGTGTCCTTCAGGGCCCCAGTCCATCAGAGAGGAACCAGCAGGAAAACAGGGTATCCCAGAAGAATAATCCACTGCTTAAATCATGGGGAAGGCAGTTATTGCAGCCTCAAGCCCGCACTTTGCCAGGAAAACAGAACTAGACGAACAACTTTACACAAGGACACGGAAAGGATAAAGCTGAGTCACAGGTTCCCAAGTCCTGTTTGAATCTAACTAAGAGTGCGCATGTGCACTTAGTCCATTCCTTTCTTAACAGTAGCAGCCAAGTCTTGAACACAATGGAGGCTTCGTACAGGGTACAAGAAGCAAAGCCGTGCCACGATTTGCTTTGCCTGAACAATAGGCCGTTCCGCAACGGCAAACCTGGCAGCAGGTTCTGTACCTTCTGGCTTACCCAGTTAGCTGTGTCTGGATAAACAGAGATATTAAACTGAGGTCTCAGCAAATAGCTTGTCGCTGTGGCACAAGGAGACTTGATAGGACAGGAGCCCAGCTAATCAGTGCTTAAAATCCTGGTGTATACCTGACACAGCAGTTCTACTTTCACTCTAGGAAATGTGTGTGCATTTAGACTTTCCACCTCTTTTGTGACAGGCCTCCAGGGGGGAGTTAACAGGTGCACAATAGGCAGAAATTCAGCAGGTGCAGGCTCCCCCCCCACACACACACTGCATTTCTGAGCTTTAAAAAGCTGCACTGTTTGTTTTGCCTAGCACAGATGTCTTACAGGCACAGAGCCTTGGTCATTAAAGGAAAAGGGACAATCTAAAAGCTTTGCTACTAATGCTGAGCCCTAATAGCAACCATCTTTCTGTAGCAGCTGCCTGCCTGTTTTAAAAAAAATGGATATAGTACTTTATGAGTGATAGCAGAATGAGATTTATCAACCTGTCACTCAAATGCAATTCCAATATATAAGAAGGTCATGTTAAAAAAACAGCCTTTTAACCTAATCACCTGCTCGTTCTCTTGCCAAAATCTATATAAGAGAGGGAAAAAAAGTCCATGGCAGAGAGCTCAGAACAATTGGGTTGTTTATGTGTAATTCAGAAGATGGCAGGATTTCTGTATAAATACATCACAAACGATGTGAGGGTTGGAAAGTATGTCTCTGATGTGCATTTTTGACAGTGCTGAACTCTTGTCTTCTCCTAAAAATATTAATGTGAAGTATCTCCTATTCCCCCCCCCCCAGATTGCAGACTTTGGCCTCTCCAATGTCTTCCAGCAAGATCGGTTTCTCCAGACTTTCTGTGGCAGCCCCCTCTATGCATCCCCTGAGATAGTCAATGGGAGGCCTTATAAAGGACCTGAGGTAAGACTGCTCCTTTGAAAATTGCTAAGCTTCTGATCAATGTACACCAGTACAAGACCTATAAATAAGTATCCTGCTTGTAGTGAAGCTATTCAGACTGCAAGAGAGCATAGCGGGGATATTTCACTCTTAGTATTAAGTGCTATAGGATCATGCCTCTGACTTTGTGTGTTGCATTGAGTTAGCCTCTTAGAGAAGCCTGCTTGTAGAACTTGGAGGAGAAATATCCTTGGTGTTCAGGGAGAATCTGCTATGTGGCACAACGTCCAGCTGTTTCCTGCTGTTTTGCAATGACAAAGGCCATGTTTATGGGTCATATTTTCATTTCCTGAGCCTGGTGGCCAGTGCCGGCTTGAAGGTCCGGGAGCAGGAGCAGCATACCTCTAGCTGGAACACTTATATATCCTTATAGAGGCCTCTTCTGTATCTCTCTAGGTTGACAGCTGGTCCCTTGGTGTGCTTCTCTATATTTTGATTCACGGGACGATGCCTTTTGATGGTCAAGATTACAAAACTCTTGTCAAGCAGATCACAAGTGGGGACTACAGAGAGCCCACCAAGCTATCCGGTACGTAGAAAAGAGAGCAGGGCTTCAGCATAACTGCCTTCATGTGTGCTGTTGCCTGGTCATCCTGGAAATGCATGCTCAAACCCAAGGGTGTTCCTGGAGGCGGCCGCGTATCAAAGCCACATGGCTTTCTGGTGCTCCACATCCCCAATAGTTGGGGGAAATGACACTAAATGTTTCACTCACATTTAAAAGTGAAGCGGGTGGTGGTGGCTGCGGGGGTGCAGAAATGCTGCCCATGTCACACTGGTCCATGTGACCCCCTGGACCCCCCCGCTAGGTTCACCACTGCTCGAACCCACCATAGCCTTTGAATTCATAGTAGTGCTCATGCGCCTATTCCAAATATAAAAGAGTCGGTTTTGTAAGCATCTGTCTATTGAATGAAGCCATTGACCGTGGGCAGTGTTGTGGCCCTAGTCTTCCCTTGACTGAGAAGCCAACACAACAGTCCCTGAAAAGAAAGACCTAAACAGAACATGAACCTTCCTTGCATGTGTGACTTTGGTTTGGTTTGTCCCCCAGATGCCTGTGGCCTGATCCGGTGGATGCTCATGGTGAACCCAGAGCGCCGAGCCACCATTGAAGATATTGCCAGCCATTGGTGGGTGAACTGGGGCTACAAGATGCCAGTCGGGGAGCAGGAATCCTTGCGTGAGAGTGAATCTCCCCTGGCCACTGTGGCAGAGTGGTTGCGCCGTTCCTCCAGGCCGCTCCTTGAAAACGGCTCCAAGGTGCGCTGCTTCTTCAAGCAACACATCCCCGGCGTCACTCTAGAGAGGCAGCGCTCACTCAAGAAGTCCAAGAAGGAGAATGATATCTCCCACGCGCTGCAAGAAATGGGTTCTGCCCCGGAGAACCCTTCCAAATCCATCCTGAAGAGACCCAAAGGCATCTTGAAGAAGAAGAATTCCTGTGAAAAAGCCCAGCTTCCTCCTCCTCCTCCGCCAGTGATGGTGCCTTCTGCTGACCCGAGGCAGGAAAGTCCTGGATCTGTGGTTGACCTGGCTCAGGTCTTGTCCTCAAGGGCTTTGGCCTGCAAGGAAGAGAATGTTGTTGCCACCCCTCCTGTGCCCAAGAAGGGAATCCTGAAGAAGCCTCAGAAGAGAGAGTCTGGCTATTACTCCTCCCCAGAGCGCAGTGAATCGGCAGATGTTTTGGACTCGGAGAACTTGGACCTTGGTGCTAATGTCTTTGCTGGGAGCCCCTCCCCTGCTGAGAGCCCCAGTGGCTACCATGGCAGGCGGAAGGGCATCCTGAAGCACAACGGCAAGTACTCCTCCAGCAGCACCGAGTCCGAGGGTGTTCCTGCCAAGGTCTGCTCTACTTTTACGGAGGTCACGTTGCCCAAAATGTCCCTGGTGTCCCGTTTGTGCCCATCCAGTGCGGTGAGTGAGGACAGCATTCTTTCCTCGGAGTCCTTTGACCAGCTTGACTTGCCGGATCGGATGCCTGGCAGTGGAGGGGCACCCATGCGTGCCTCCGTCTCTGTGGACGACCTGCTGCAGCTGGAGGAGGCAGAGGGGGAGTCCGGTCGCCGACTCCGCCGCTGGACGGTAACTCGTTGCCAGACTCCCCTTGAGGATAGCTGCTTCTCTCTGGCGGACTGTGAGAATGTGACAGAGACCTACAAGCGGGCTCTGGCGATCAGCATGAAACTCAGCTGAGGGGGGGGGGCTCTCACCAGCAAGGCCACCAAGTGACTTTTGCCAATCAGTGCACACATCTGCAGTGCTGTTTTGCAGCTCAGGCTTTGCTTGGAAGGACCAGCATTGTCCAAACCATTTGCACTTCCCTTTGAAATGGACACAAGAGCTTTCAGCAACTGTTGGGTTGTTGTTCGTTTTTCCTTCCCCCCTGATGACAAGGCTTGAAATGCAACTGGCTCGATGTATTTATTTGTTGCATACTCCTAGTTCTTCTTGGAAAGTATACGGAGAACATTAATTTTTGTTTTTTAAAAACAATGGCTTATAAAATGGTACAACAGGGTATGGGTGTGTGATTGGAGAGAGAAGAAGAAAGTTGTGTTGATGGAAAGTTGGAGGATGTTGGGAATGAGCAACGGCAGTGCAGTGGGATGAGGAGTTTGGGGAGGAATGGGAAGGCACCGCTTTACTTCAGGGCAATAAATTAAGACTGATGCAGGAAAAAACGAGTTTGCCAGGTATACTCGCTGAAAAAACAGTAGGTTGCAAAACGACCTGGTGGAGTCTGGGAGTCTCTCCCAAGCCCCTTCATTTCTGCAAACAGACCCTGATGATCATCTCTTAATTCTAGTGAGCGGAGTGGTGGTTTTATTTGCACTGTGCTTCTTTAATTGCACAACGATGGTAGAGAGGTCGCAATGTCTCTGAAGTAGAAAGGAAGATATGGCAAGGACATAGGAAAGGACCAGCCCTTGGGCTGAAGAACTGGGTTCCTGGCATGTTGGAGAGTATCTGCACTACAGACTTAGAAAGGCATGTAACTGACCGGGTGTCTTTTCCTCTACCCCTTTTTTGGGGGGGCGGGGGCAGGGAAGACTTGCTAATCAAATTCTTAACACGCCTATAAAATCAAGAGTTCAATGTTTCCTTGTATCAAGTGATGGTAGTACAACTAAAACTTGAAGCAGTTGTACAGTGCAGATGTTGCCTATTGTTGAACTGGATACAGTAATGGCTCACAGGAGTTCAAAATCTCTTCCCCACCATCATCTCTTCAGTTTATTTATGTTGGGAGACTGGAAGATCCCACTGCTCTGAATGTTGTATGCATTTGGTTCTGTTTTGTGTATGTGTGTTTGTTTAATGACCATGATGGCTGAATGTTTCCACTGTGGGTGTGTGCGTACAGACACACCTTGCAAAAGATACTACAGTTTGATTTTGGGCTACTGCTATGAGGGCGCAATCCTAACCTAGAATTAGGCTGGCACAGTTAGGCCAGCAATGTTTGACCGGCACAAGGGAC
>JAJKFI010000052.1:6822855-6864236 GCA_029204185.1 Lerista edwardsae | reverse complement strand
CTTTTTTAAAAAGGTCTGTAATATAGTTAGCTGGGTGCCTGCTATTTTGTCATTATGGAATTCCCCCCCCTCCAGTATTTTAAAATCCTTCCTTTTGACCAACATACTTGACAAGTGCTTAAAAAGCACACAAACAAAAATGCCTTTGTTTGTGATAGTATTTCATTTTTGCAAAAGAAAAAAAAAGTGGAGTCCTAATGAGACATAAAGTGATCTGCAAAATATGTTATATCTGCAAAAACCCTATAACTATCCTTGGATTTTATATACCCATTGTACTACCTTGTCATGCCTGTAGAAGGTGGTTTGCCCTTTGGAGTTCTGTTATGCTTCGTCCCATCCAGAGGAATTAATTTCAATTTCAAAGCAATGTGAAACCAGAAACATTTCTTTGCCTCGGTGCTGCTTTCCTTCAACTGCAGCAGTGGTCATGCAGAAAAAAAAATAAAGAAATAAAAATAGAGTGTTGACTTGTCCTATTATTCATTCATTCATTCATTCATTCATTCATTCAATTTATACCCCGCCTTTCTGCCCCATGGGCACCCAAGGTGGCTTACAACAATAAAATTACAATATTTGAGAATTAAAAACAATAGTTAAAAACAATATTAAAATAATTAACTTTAAAAATTTAAACAGCCAACCCCATGGATCCTAAAATACACAGTATAAAAAGAGTATAAAAACCAGCCAGCCTGTCAACAATTAAAAGCTTGTTGGAAAAGGAAGGTCTTCAATCCCTGCCGAAACGTCAAAGAGGGAGTAGTTCTTAGTTCTAAGGGGAGGGTATTCCAAAGTCGGAATACTTTACTGTCACTTCTTGCTTCACTGGCTGAGATACTGACCAAATAGTTGGTCAGTGGCTGTTCTTTCTGAGCTTTTCCATAGTAGTCTTTCACATTGTTAAAACAAAGTTTGGCACATAAAAAGCTCAGCTGATCCTTGGAGAGTAAGTGAAATATAAATCCTATACATACAAGATCACACCTTTACTTTTGGTAGTAATTAATTGGAAAGTACAGTAAGGCATTCCCAAACACTGCTTCCTTTAGCACTGTCTCTTTACGGTATGCTCTCTCTCGAGTGTGATTTTTCAGCAACTGCAGCCAGTGTGAACAGTGTACTCAATGGTTCACAAACATTTTAGATGCCCTAGAGCAGCATTGGACAAATTACAGCCCATGGGCCAGATCCAAGGCAACACTGATGCCATCCCCATTGCAAGCAGCATTTATTGTTCCACCCCACACGACCTCCACAGCACAATCCTCAGAGCAATCACATCTGCTCAGAAATCCAGGTGCAAAGCCTGCTGGGGCAGTGGACCACAGTCACAACTGGCCAGAGAGCATCACTCTCTGAGTGTAGAGATGGGGTGGGCCGCTTGTGAGCAGTGTGGCAGAATGGTAAGTACTGGTCTTGATGTTTGTTGTATGCCAACTAAAGGTTAAATAAATAAATAAATAAATAAATAAATAAATAAATAAATAAATAAATAAGTACTGGTCTAAACAGGGACCACTTTTCCCCTACACAGTGGTAGGTAGTTTGGCAACTGCTACCCTAAAGGTGGCTGCCTGATTTATAAATGCCAAGGGCTGACTGCCTACAATGGTGATTGGCAGAGCTTCCCCCCCACCCCAGTAGCAGCTTGTTACCCTTGATGCACATAGTCTAATCTCCACTGTCAGTTTTGCCAACCAGCAAAAATTGGGTCTGGTGGGTCCCAGTCCTACAGTTTGAGAACTGCTGCACCTACCGCCCAGTCAGTACTCTTTCCTTACCTTATCCTTAACAATGTCTCCTATTAGCACTGTTCCACACAGCATTAGGCTTGGGCAGAACGTATCACTTTTTGCAGGTTTTGCAACACTTTTAGCGCTCTTTGAAAAGGTCAATAGAACCCTGAAGGACTTCAGAAGGTGCTTGACTCAGTTCTTCACCAAAAGCTCCTGGAAAAATTACCACAATCTGGGAGTAAGAGGCCAGGTCCTCTGATGCATCAAGAACTGGTTGAAGAACAGCAAAAAACTGTAAATGGGCAATTTTCACAAGAGACCGTGTGCCCCAAGGATCAGTCTTGGGGCTAACACTTTTCAACTTGTTCTTAAGGGACCTGGAGTTGGGGATGAGCAGCAAGGTGGCCACGTTTGTGGGCAATGCTAAACTTTGCTGGGTAGAAACATCTAGAAAGGATGCTCATGTTTGTGGGCAATGCTAAACTTTGCTGGGTAGAAACATCTAGAAAGGATGCTGCAGGAGGATCTCTCTGAACAGGAGGAAATGGGTGGCAAAATGGCAGCTGTGCTTCAAAGTAAGTTTACAGTAATACATATTGAGGCAAGAAATCAAAACTTCATGTATATGCTAATAGGTTTGAACTGTCTGACAGATCAGGAGAAAGATCTTGGTGGGGTGGACAGCTTGACAAAAGTATTGGCCTTCTGTGCTACACCTGCGTAGGCTACTTCCATGCTTAGGCTCATTAAACGGACTGAGAATAAAACTGCCAATACTTCGCTGTAGTACAAATCTATGGTAAAGCCAGACCTGGAATATTGCATCTAGTCCTTGATACATCTCAAAAAGGATATAGTGGAACTGGAAAAGGTGCAACCAACTGGAAGAGAGCAACCACAATGATTAGTGGGCTGGGAAAGGCTACAGCAATGATTATCAATCAATCAACAGGTACTTATATACTGCTTTTCAATAAAAGATCACAAAGTGGTTTACAGGCAAATGGTAATAATAAAGTTAAATGGCTCCCTGTCCCAAAGGGCTCACAATCTTTAAAAAAAATGCAGAATGCCACTAGAAAAGACACTGTGCAGAGGTGAATAGGAACAATCACTCTCCCCCTGCTAAATATAAGAGGAACAATACTTGAAAAGTGCCTCTTGCTTAGTTAGCAGAGGTAAATTATAGAAAGGTGCTAGAGGGGAGACATGTTTGAAACATAAAACTATCCATGGGATGCATAGAGGGAAGTTATTTACCTCTTCCACAACACCAGAACCAGGGAATATCCACTAAAATTGATGGGTGTGGGAGTCAGAACAGACAAAAGGAAATAGTTCTTTAGCAAGCGTATAATTAATCTGTGGAATTCCTTGCCATAGGATTTTGAGATGGCAGTAGATACCTTTAAAAAGAGGGTTGGACAGATTTGTGGTGGGAAAGTTCAACCGCTGGGTTTTAGATGTAGCCTGTCTCTGAATGTCAGCTGCAAGGGAATTGCAACAGGGAGGGGGTGGTGTCAAGGCCAGGATGGGGGTGGTATTGGCTGCAGCTGGTCTGCTGGTGTCCAGGTTCAAGTAGACCCATCAGGGCAGCAGATGCTTACTCCCAGGCAAGTGAGCAAATGCTCCATTACCTAAAGGAGACCTCCAGGATTCCCCCCCCCCCGCCCCAGGATGCTGTTCCTGTGGTGCAGTTCCATGGGCAGCGGGGGGGGGGATGCCTTTAATGGTATTGAGCTGTTAGTAAGAACCCAAGCCAGAGTATAATAGGAAAGGCTACATTTTAACTTAGGTGGAGCACACAAATACTGGAGCAGGTTCCGAGAAGAGCAACGAAGATGATCAGGGGCCTGGAAAACAAGTCCTATGCGGAAAGGTTGAGGGAACTGGGTATGTTTAGCTTAGAGAAGAGAGGGGATATGATAGCACTCTTCAAATATCTGAAGGGCTGTCCTAAGGAAGAAAAGACAAATTTGTTCTCATCTGCCTTTGACAGTAGAACTAGGTCCAACAGGTACAAACTGCAAGAGAGGAGATTCCGGTTGGACATCAGGAAGACTTTCTTGACAATAAGGGCAGTTCAACAGTGGAATAGATTGCTGAGGGAGGTGGTAGACTCTCCCTCACTGGTGACCTTCAAGCAGAGGCTTGACAGGCACCTGCTGGAGAGGCTACATTCCTGCTACAGGCAGGGGGTTCGACTAGATGACCTTGTAGGTCCCTTCCAACTCTATGATCATGATTCTATGATTCTATGAAATGGGCATCCATCTATCATGCCTGGATCTTCCATAGGAAAGAATAATTGGATCATAACCTGGCTGCTTCCGTACATAACTACAAATTAAACCCGTTAGCAGAATCACAGTTTTGGGGTTGTTGTTTTTTAAACAAGGTAGTGCGGCAGTCAAAGTTACTTTTATAGTGTGGTTCTTTAGGATTGTGGGCTTCTGAATCACAAAGACACTCGTAAAAGTCAGGACAAGTCTCTTTATGCGCTGAGAGGAAATGAGGTATTTCCCCCTTGGGTCTTCTTCCTCCCCTCCTGCTGCGGCTCCTGCTATTGCACCCAAGTGTGTTTTTATGAGACTATTAAGCATTGTAACATTTTGTCTCATTTCCACTTGGGTTAATTTAAAGAATACACACACAGCTCCTGTCCCCTTTTACCTACCACTAACTGCTAAACCGAGAGCAAAAGTAAAGGAATGAATGTCTGGAATTTCCCCCGCACACTCTCCTTTCCTGATTCAGATGAAATTTGCAAGGGCAGCGTGCAATT
Organism: Lerista edwardsae; assembly: GCA_029204185.1. NCBI lineage: Eukaryota > Metazoa > Chordata > Lepidosauria > Squamata > Scincidae > Lerista > Lerista edwardsae. The sequence continues at coordinate 6,859,709 of JAJKFI010000052.1, read as the reverse complement.
TACCCCCCTGCAGAGAATTCCCTACATGCTTCTAGATCCATTAAGAAACTCAGGAACGCTTTAAAGACATTTTTGAGGACATGCCGATTAACAAGGGCAAAGTCCCAATAGCCGCTTAGATTTTTTTAAAATGGGAATTGGGAGGAGGCGGGGTGCTGCTACCGCTGCCAAACATTTGCCATTTGGCAGCTGTCCGCTACCAAGAGAAGGAGCATGCATGGTGTGAATAGTGCACCCTGAGGACTGCCTGTGAGAGTGCATGTTGTGCCACTTGCACCTGAGTGACCTAGCTGGGGTTGGCAGGCCTTTGACAGCAAGCTTTTCAGAAAAATGGCTTGCAATGGTGGATCCACAGCAGGAGGATGGACTGTGGCACACCCCCTGGCCACCTCTTCTCCATGTCCTTTTTCTTGGGGAAAGAGTCTGTTTAAAACGCCTAAAAAGAATTTGGAGGCTAAAAATATGTTTATAGATACCCAGTGGCGGATCTAGGGGGGCAGGGGGGCAAGAGCCCTGGGCGCCATCTTGGGGCTGTCTAGGGGGGCGTCAGTGGCCCCCGCAACATTGTGCGGGTAGACCTGGGCTCTGGAGTCCAGGTCTACCTATTGGGACCACCCGCAGTTGTTTCTAATGGATAGACCTGGGCTCCCTTGAGGGAGCCCAGGTCTACCCGTGGCTGGTCCCAATGGGTAGACCTGGGCTCCCATGGGGGCGCACTTCTATTGGGTGCCCCGGGTGCCATTTTGACTAGATCCACCCCTGTAGACACCTCACTGGAGCCACACACATCTGGGCGCAGACTTTTGTCATTCATATAGGAACTGCACAAGAGCCCCCTTGCGGGTCCCAAAGCCCCCTCTCCCCCAATTGACATAGGCTTAAGAGCTATTAACAGATTTGAGATTAGAGATGGTGAGAAACCAAGCTGGCATGGCAATGTGGCAATGCTGCATACCATCTTTTGCCTCGGTAGAGGCTTAAGCAAGGAACTATGGGATACAACTAACTATCTTGTTGTCTTGTTGTGTGCTCCCTGAGGCATCTGTTGGGCCCTGTGAGATATAGGAAGCTGGACTAAATAGGCCTTTGGCCTGATCCAGCAGGACTCTTCTTAGGTTCTTAAGTTATAGGATCTCATTACTAGAGTTTTATGCTATCTGAATGCCCTCTATCTCCCAGATTGCAGTCCTGTGATATGCTTCAGAATCTGTGTCAGGGGAATGTACAGTATTCTGCATGCACTCAGAGATACTCACCTTGATCAGGTGCAGAAAAAACACTCCCAGCTGATCGGATAGGACAGTGGTTCCCAAACTTCTTTGCACCAGGACCCCCTTTTTAGGTATGTCAACCTGTCAGGATGCCCCTCCCCAAGACCTAGGGCTGGAAGTGATGTCATTAAGCAGGAAGTGAAGTCATTGTTTTTAACAAATCACACTTTTTGAAAGTCAAAAGAACTCCACATCCTTTTTAGAATATTTTGAATGCTTAGTATCTAAGTGATGTTTGAGTTTTGAGTTCAGTGATTGATTCAGCACTGAGAACATCATTGCACAGAACACATTGTGGCTTCTCTATGCCATTGCTGATCAAGGGGGTAAAGCCAATGTCTTCAGAGTATTTATGTTCCTCCTCCCCATGTGCTGGGAAGCAACTAGGCATGCCCGCTCTGAAAGAGATCCAGGAGAGACTTCCTCACACACATTCCAAGAGAAGCCCATTGCAAAGCTAATTTCCCTTGCAGCCACAGGCTTTGAGGAAGTGGCAGTTTAATGGGGAAGCCTCTTCCCTAGCCAAAATGAAGCTTCCAGGATGATGGTGCCCAGCTTTTACGATGGCTGCCCAAGCTCTTTGAGACCCCCTAAAAATCAGTTCACGACCCCCTTGGGGGTCCCAATCCCCAGGTTGGGAACCACTGTTGATAGGAGATGCAGGCTCCAGCATGAGACAATGGAGAATAAGGCAATTTGAAGCAAATTCTTCTGTTCGAGTTATGAATGTGACACACATTCAACATAAAAGTATGGAACATAAAACATAAAAGTATGGAAGGGTATAATCCTGTTACCAACCTTTACAATGCAGTATGTAGAGTCTAGTGCAGAGTCTAGAAAATCCCTGTAGGACAATAAGAAAATACACACAAAGAGAAGGAGGCAGTCATAGACAAGGTCCCTTGAAAGTTGGCTTGTGAGTGGAGGGATATGGGGTGGTCCTGTTCGTCTATGGCTGACTAGGCACATTGACCCAAATCTCTTGGGTTCCACCTTGAACCCCAAAGGGAGAGGAAGGGTGGGCCACTAGCTGGCTCTTAGAGGCTTCTGCTATGCGCCCTCCTCCCACCCTGGCTTTGATCCTTGGTAACATGAGCTGTCCTCTGCTTGGGAAGCCACCATCAACTCCATGGAATTGAGTAGGCAATTCCCTGCATGGCCTTGGGCCAGTCACTGTCTCTCAGTCTAGCCTACCTTGCAGGGTTGTTGTGAGGACAAAAAAAAGGAGCTATGTGAACCACCTTGAGCTCCTTGGAGGAAGGGTGGTAGAAAAATGTGGAAAAATCATCTAGTGGGGCCCTTCCTAATCCCCTACACCCTTTGAGATTTCAAGCAGAGGTAATGAACACATAGATAGGACAGTTTGACATGGGATATGAATGCACTGTATTGAGGCCCTATTTGGTTGCTGACAACAGGGCTGTAAAGCAATATTTTCACCATGCACTGGATGATTTGATGATCATAAGGAAATTATCCATACTAATAAAATTCTACAGTCTGTCTGTTTCGTTCTTGACCGTTTGGCTCCAGCCTCTTCCTTCCTCACAGAATGAAAAACGGGCAACGAGAGAGCGGCAATGCAGGCCCAGGTTCCCAATTTCAGAGTGGCAGTGAGTGGGGAGGTGGGAGTGGGGAACTGAGCTCTTCTGGAGCCCAGCTCTATTCCAACTTCCAAAGCTTGAGCTTCTGTTTTGAAGAGGGAACTGGGCACATGGCTTTAGCAGGTGTTGTTTCTGCTCAAGGAGCTTGTCTGGCTGCTGGCCTGCCGCTTTCATCTCGCAGAAGAATGTTAATAGGATGGATGACTGGCTTCAGCAAAGTGTCAGCCTTCAAGGGAGGGAATGCGCTTGCAGACCCTACTGCGTGCGGTGGGATTAGAGGGCATCCTCTCAGACAATAAATATTTTCTGCCTGAGCTTCTCCATGGGTCTTTGAACTCTCACCATCCAGATCCTGCCCCCTCATCATTTATCCCCAAACAAACCCTTCACTAATACTGCAAAGGAATATCTGCCAGCATGAAATGGTGAAAGCCTTAGGCCAGGAGACGTTCTTCAGCTGTCCCTGTTACAAAGGCATGCGCTCCAAGTGTACCAGTTTAAATATGGTTCCAAACCTAGAAGTGGTGCGATCTATAGTAGGAAGAATGCTATGGAAGAATGATAGGGATGAAGGCAGGCTGGCTCATCATCAATATGGTGGCAGCTGATAGGACAACATGGCCTGCTAATATCTTTCAGAAGGCAATCCCAACCTGGAGTTAGGTCGGCACAGTTAGGCCAGCAAAGTTGGGCTGGCAGAAAGAACACCGTAAAGCATGTTTGGACCGCTCTCGGAGTCAGGGAGGATGGCGCATGTCTGTGTGCTGGCCTCTCTGACTCAGAGAGTGGTCCAAATGTGCTTTATGGTGTCTCTTGTGCTGGTCAAAACTTGTGCTGGCCTTGTGCTGACCTAACTGTGCCGGCCTAACTCCAGTTAAGGATTGCGCCTTCAAATTGTATGCCTTGCCTTTTTCTGAGTCTTTTCCCTTTGACAGATAGGTGGGTCTCCCCAGGATTAACTGCATTAACTGAAGGGAGTTTAATTTGAAGGGAAGATTCACTGTAGACTTAGCTGAGAAATGAATTTTGAAAGGAAGGGGTATAGTGGGAATTCTGTGGGGTTCTGTGTGGGCAATGAATCTGAAATGAGGGAAATATTTTCAGTACATGTGGGGTACTGGAACAGTTGCCTTAAATGACCATAGAAAGGTGACCCAATGTCCATTAGCTCCAGCATCCAGCCAGCCAGATGGTCATGGAAGCTTGCAAATACAGTATGGAAGTGGTGGCCTTCCCCTGTTCCTGACATCTAACAGAATGCTTCTGAACAGGAACGTTCGCTTTAGCAATCGTGGGTAACGTGATTTCAATAGGCCTAGCCTCTATTAATTTATCTAATTGTTTTTTTCAAGACTTCAAAGCTAATGGCCAGTGCCACACCTTGCCTCCAATTATTCCAAAAGCTCGTTATGCATTGTGTGATGAAGCAATGTGTGTTTCGTGAGGCTGCCTGGATTGCTTTTCCCCTTGACTTGGCAGTCAAGTGGAGCTAAGGCAAGGGAGAGAGAACAACTCACAGCACAATCCTAAGCTGCGCTGGAGCAGGCAGGCCGGTGGGCCTGCACTGTATCCAGTGCAGCTTCTGAGGTGACTGGAGCCTCCCCGGTGCAAGGGTACATGGCCTTGCACCAGGGGAGGCCCCAGACTCCCTGATGTGCTCCTCGGATCTGCGCCCACAAAATCGCAGGAGCAGAACCGAGGAAGCCACACGGCCTGAATCGAGGCCACGCAGCCTGGGGATGAAGCCTTGGATGCAACCTAATGGCCGCATTGCACACCCTCCCCAGGCTGAGATGGCTACTGGCCCACCCCCCACCCAGTTCCACTCTCCCATCCTCCCAGAACCACCCCTGCGCCACCCGAGTTCGGCTAGCGCATGGGCGGCTCTCTGCCAGCGCTCCCAGGTTGGCACTCCAGCTAACGCTGGACTGGGAGCATTAGCACCAACACAGGGGTGCTGCCCAGCACCCCCATGTTGACACTAATGATGTAGCGCTGACGCAATGAGTTTGCATCGGCGCTGCACAATCCTCCGGATTGTACTCTCAGAGCATGGCATCCCATGGGTTGAAAGTGATGCTTTTTGATCAGACATATGATTTTGATGGTCTGATATTTGGGGTGCCATGCTTCTCATGGCTATATAAGCACGTGTTGCATTCTTGCAGGAATGAAAAGTGGCAGCAGCCTACCGTACCCCTAGAGAACACCAAGCCTTTGGCATTAGCTCAGAGACAGTCAATCAGTTTCTCAAGTCCAATGGGCTCTTCAATCCTAACCTGCAGTGGCACAGGCAGGCTGGCTGGCCTGTAGCCAGTGCAGACAAGGAGGCATCTAGATGTCACTTGGTGGTAAGGGGATTTTTTCCCTTTACCCCAGGGTAAGCCCCAGCCACTCCTATAGGGTGACTCGGATCTGCACGAGCAATATTGCACAAATCCAAGCAGCCCTAATCGGGGCCAATTGGGCTGGAGATGGGGCTTAGGATTAGCCTCAGAAGGTACTTATCAGTCCGCTCAGAAGGTATTTATCAAGTGTGTACTACATCTAGATCTTATCAATGGTACAGTTATCATTTCTATCTGGAAATGCAATGCTTCCTCCATCATACCATCGATAGCCACAACATACACCAAAAGTCCAAAACAAGAGGCTCTCTCTCAAAGCTAAGTTAAATTTCCCCAGGTTTTCATTGCGAATTTTCTCTTGCCTAGGGGCAAACCAGATAGAGATCTGATGGTTTCAGCTCATGAGCAAGTCAGGACTTCTGCTAATGGGAAGAGGAAAATTTCAGGAAAAAAATGTTTAGATATTGTTCTAATTGTGTCACTATTGGCAAGAAAAACATTCTCAGGATAGGACAAATGATTGGGGAGTCTAGAGCTTAGTACAAACATCAAAACAGAACAAGGAATATACTGTGCATCCTTTTTGGTAGGACATGAAATTTCACATTTTACTGTGGTCCCAAGTGCATAGCCAGCTAACACCAGGAGAACCACCAGAATTATTGATTGCAGTAGTGCCCACTGCAGTTATGGTAACAATTCAAATCAGATGAGAGATGCTGGCAACCACCCGAGTAGTTCTTGGCCATGCAACGTCTATCTGCACTAACTAGAGTTCAAAGATAGAAGTTCAGGAAAGGCAAGAAAGACTGGGAGGAGCCTCCAAGGGAAGATTAATTCTGCAGTTGTGTTCCCTTGATCACAACCAATTCTCAGGCTAAGAACCAGGACTATGTGGCAACGCCTGTGCTCTGCAGGGAAGTAATCATTTGTACATTTGTGCGGCTACACCCAGCATTGCCACATCTCCACTTCCCCAGATTTTTGAGGCCCTTTTGTATGCCACGGCAAAGACTGGGAGTCGCTTCCCCATGGTCTGATCTCATGTGATGGTGGATTGTGTGTAAATGTGTGGGCAAGATGATTTCTCTTAGTGGCAGTCCCTCCCTATTTGTTTCCCTTAAGTTTTTCCACAGAGAAAGGAGGAGGAGGGGTGTGGAGCGGGAAGGAGAAGGGAATGCAGAGAGAGAGAGAGAGAGAAGGAAGGAAGGAAGGAAGGAAGGAAGGAAGGAAGGAAGCCTGTAACATAGTCCACGAATAAAGAACCAACTTTTGGTGTTCAAATCATGCCTGCTGCTCCTTATTTATTACAGAACAGTTACAAAACAAGCCTTACAGTGTGGCTCTATACCACATGATCAGCACTCAGCCAGGGGAAAGACTTCTGCTTCTTGCTTCCTGTTTAAAAACTTGAATACCCTCCAACACTTCACAGGTGAAACAAGGGTCCTCTATTCTCATATTTAGGTTTGCAGCTGACCCATCCATGATGGAACCAACATGGCTTTCATCAAGCCGCAGCAAATACTCAGGGTACCTTTCATGCCAGCTCTGTGGCTGCCTCCTTCCAGCCAGCTGTGGACAGAACCACTGTGATCTGCTTTCTTCTCACTAAAAGTAAGGAGGAATCAGATCAGAAGGCGGCAATCCAGCCCTCCTCCTGTTACTCTTTCCTCCCACGGTCCCTTTAAACAAAGCAGGACACACAGGACTACTAATGGTCTGACAACATAAAGCAGCTTCCCACTGTTCATGGAGTTAAGCAATACTAGAAACGTGCCAGGCTTGTAGCCTTGGGAAAGGCAGTATAGGCATCTTCTAAGTAAGCAGGAAAACCTAATAGTCCTTCAATATGTTGCCAGCATTTCAACATATACCTCAGTAGTTGCAATGTGTTTTGCGTGATACCTTCATCTGCACTAAAAGTGCTAGAAGACTGGAAATGGGCCATTGCTGTCCCAAGCTTGAAAAATGGGGAAAAAGGAGGACCTGGGAAATTACAGCTGGCCAGTCTAACAAATTATTTTAAAGAAAAGTCCGCCTGTGCACATTGTGACATCAGTGCAGCAATTATCAGAAGCCAACATGGATTTGTCAAAAAATCTTACCAGACAATCTTATCTCTTTTTTAAAATCAAATTACAAGCTTAGTGTAGGGTGGGAATGCTGTGGATGTGATTTATTTCACTTGATTTCAGTGAAGCATTTGACAAAGTTCCCCATTGCAGCTTGATTAGTAAGCTAGTAAAATATGGGCTAGAGAGATGATACAACCATTACATGAATTCATAATTGGTAGGACAACCTTCCACAGAATGCTCATCAGTGTTTCCTCATCAGCCTGGCGGACAGTTTCGAGTGGGGTTCCCCAAGGCTGTCTTGGGCTGGGTTCTCATCAACCTCTTCAGCAATGAGATGATGGGATACAATGAGTCCTCCCAAAATTTGCAGATGACACTAAACTCAGAAGAACAGTAACATCCATTAAGACAGTAGAAGCATTCCAGAGTGTCTTGATAGAATGGAATACTGGGCTGAAACAAACAAAATGAAGCTGAACAGAGAGAAATGGAAGACTCAGCGCTTAGGCAAGAAATAAATAAAAGGAACAGTTACAGAATGGGTACTAAATGGCTTGGCAGCACAGTGTGTGAAAGGGATCTTGATGTTGCAGTGGCTCAGAAGTTGAACATGAATCAGCAGTGTGATGTGGCAGCAAAGAAAGTGGAGGCAATTTTAAATTGATTATTTCTCCTAAGTCAAAGGGAAATTGTTGTTCCACTGTATTCTGTACTGGTCAGACCACCTAGAGCAGCGGTTCTGTGGTTTGAACTGTGGGTTTGAACTATGGGGTATTTGGTGGTTCGTGAAACAGGTAGGGCAGATTGGGCTTTGTGCATCAAGGGTTGAACAATTTGGAGGGGTCACTGCTGCCCAATCACCATTACAGGCACAGAAGCCTGAGTGGCTAGCAAAGTGAAACTTTTTCTGGGTTGACCTTAATGTTTAAAAGTTTGAGAACCTCTGATCTCGAGCCTGGGGACCAACTTTGAGAAGGATGCTGCCAAAGTGGAGCAGGTTCAAGACAGGCAACAAGGACGGATAGGGATCTGCCACAAATACTTGAAGGACAGTCACACAAGAGAGCAAAGATTTGTCCTCTGCTTCCCCTGCAAGTAGGACTAGTTCTAATGGGCTAAAGCTGCAGGCATTGAGATTCTGGATGACTTTCAGAAAAAACATTCTTAATGGTAAGAGCAGTTCGGCAATGGAACCAATTACCAAGGGAAGTAGTGGGTTCTCCCTTCCCTTGAAACAGAGACTCAACAGGAATGCTCCAGATAGGAGTTTCATGCTTCAAGGGGAGGGTTGGCCTTGATGACCAGAGAATCAGGGGAACTATAATCAGCTCAAACATATGACCTCATCCGTGGTTTCAGAGATGGATCTGAGGAGTATCTCCAGTGTTTGTGTGCAGAAGCTCCTTGAGCAAGACATTCTTGTTCCTTAAATACTTCTAATCTGGAAAACTCTCTGACAAGTGACTTTATTTACAGGGCAAGCAAAGTTCCTCAGATCTTACTGGGGCCAAACCAGAAACGATGCTAATATAATTACATCAGTGTCTTTAACTGTAAATAGCAGCTGCAGGGCAAGAAGCTGATCCTGATCAAGACAATGATGATGGACAAGAGGGCACATTTAACCCTTTCTCCTCATGCTGCATTCCCAACTAAAATCCCCCTTGCAATTTTGGCCAATGGCAGTTTCCTTTGCAAAACAATTAGCAGCTGCAGGGGCAGGAATTTTTGTTGGGACTGCAGTGCAAGGGTAAAGGGTTAAAAACCTCTCCCACCCACCACCCACCAATTCTATCTGAACTTCACCATGGCTGTTATTTACAGTAAAAAGAAAAAATGTGCAAAGGCCAATTATGTGATTGATGATACAGGTTTGGCCCTAACCCAACATAGTGTCCATCACACCATTGGCCCTTGTGTGTTTATTTTTTAACTACAAAGCCACAGGCATCCAATCAGAATTGGAACTGCAACATGGGGGAGTATTTTTCTCAAGCTTATCTCCAAGCCATGGAAACACCTCCCCCATAACCCTTTGTATCAGTGGTCAAACCCTGCCTGGAGAGCTTGTTATTACCAAAATAAACAAAGGAGAGGAGTAGTAACCACAAGTCCTATGTCTAAAGCACTTTGTATGCACTAACTCCTTTACCACCATGACCTCATGCCAATACAACTCTGAGCAGTAAGGATCTCATTGTTTTTAGAGATAAAGACATCTGGCTGTTGCCAATCCAAGACCACCCAGTGATTGTCTACAGGAGGAAAGCTCCGGGGCATTTAGCATTTGCACAGATGGGCGAGTTTCGGTAGGTGCAGTTTCTTCTTGATGAGACTGGAGTGGTAGGAGAAGCTGCTCTTTCCAAAGTTCTGACTTCTCGGCAAGTATCAGAGCCACGGGAGACCTGTTTCAAGTGAGATCTGACAAGTTTGACCAGCCAGACCAGGATGTCAATGTATGTCTCCAAACATATATTATGATTTTCATCATTATACATAGAAGAAAATGGGGGCACACAACAATTCTGCTGATGATCACATGAAATAGTGAAAAATTTCATGTGAACATGAGATCACATGAAATAGTGACCCACCCACACTTGGGTCTGTGCTTTTCTTTCTGCGCAGTCCACAAAACCGCCTTGGTTCAGCACTTCCGCTCTGGCAAAGTGTCAAAGTCATCCACCCTTTCACTGGAAATTTGTATTTGTTCAGTCACTTGCCCTGGAATTAGGCTGACCATTGCCAAATGCATTGGGAGCTAGCCGGACTGAGGGCTCAGTACTGAGTGTCGAGGGGACTTGGCCAGTGTCCAATGTGGCCATTCCAAAGCCACCCCCTTGGCATGATGGACTGACTTCCCTTTCTCCCCATCTCTGCCTTTCCAGCCACTTGCCATACCCGCACTCAGTGGTGTCATTCAAATGATTTAGGAACAGGAACTCACTTTTGATTGGCACTTGTCGGGAACCCGGAACCAGCCATGGAGCCCGTTAGGATCTGGAACGCCCGTTCTGGTCCGTTCCCCCTGAATGACATCACTGCCCGCACTGTGTCCTTGGAAGAAGCCAAGGAAGCCCAGGGCCAGCCCAATTGCCCGTCTATGCCTGGGACTCCCAGGCCAGCTTCCTGTCATGGAGGGGAAGGTGTTTCCTGGGCAGCCTTGGGTGGTTTAAAGTGAACTGGTGCTGACCTCAGGGCTGTGCCTTTTGCCTGAGTCTAGAGAGTGCGGCTGAGTGAGCAGCTGGGAACAAAGAGCGTCTGCGGTTTCTCTTTACTCTCTCCCAGAAGGAGGAAGGAGTGGAGGGCAGGGCAGGAATGTTATGGCTGAGGTCTGGCTGCCTTGCTCTGCTCCTGGCAGACATTAACACCACATTGTTGAGGGGCTGCAAAACCTCCATTACATGCCTGTGAAACCAAATGGCCCAGCAGAGCAAAAAAGGGGACATTTTTCTTCCCTGAATACAAATTGTTAGGGCCTGGCTCAGAAATGGATAATAAATACCAGGCGGGCCACAGCTCCAAGGGAGGGTTTTGTCTTGAGGGGAGCTGGCTTGAGTCTAAGAAGAAAAACTTCTCCCCCCTGGTTTTCAGAGGTAAGCAACAATGTGGCCAAATTCTCTTTCTAATTATATCCCTGGCCTAGTTCTGGAGCCATTAATTTAAAGGTTTTCTGGGCTACACATGCAGGAAAACATCTTCCGCACCAAGTCAGACAGTTTAACGCTAATCATCTGTTTGGGGGAGAAGGACCCCAAATAAACCTGATGTGGCACCTGTGGCACCTGAGAACCCTGTGCTATCACCAGACACTGGGTTGTGCAGACAATGGCACTTCTTTCTCATGTCAGGATTGTCTCATCAATCAACTGCCTCTGCAAGAGGGTGGATGGGAAAGAATGCAGACTCCCTCTTGGGGGAATCAGTTAGCGAAGCAAATGCATCCATTTCCGCCTGCAGGGATGGGGGTGTAGATGCATGTGCAACTCAGACAGTGTAGTATATAATACACAGACGTTACCTGATATGTGAAGAAGAACAACACATTGAGAATGTGCCCGCAAGCCCTATCCACTTCTTAACCACCAGCCCCAAATCACCCCAAGCACAGCAATTATCTGCCCTATAAAGATATTCTCTCTCCATGGAGAAAAAACATGTGATAGGCTCCTGAGATCACAAATATTAGCTTCACTCCCACTGATGATGCACTAGATAGCTCTACCACCCACCTTCTCCATTCAGTGTTTGTCTTCGGAGGCAAATGCTGAATGCGGGGAGAATTTTTCCCGGTGACTGAAACCCTGGAGTTAACAGGGCTAGTGACAAATGCTGTAACTGGAGAGAGGTCCTCCCCATATTCAGGGACTCTAGGCTTCCAGTATTACGAATGACAGGACAGATCTGTCTCTGAGCACAGAATTCATCACTGCAAACAAGCTCTCTATGCATGGCAAACAGGAGCCTTGCTAAGGAGCACTTTGACACATGTGCAAGACTTATAAGCAGGGAACTTGACTCTTGGGACTGGAGTCTGAGTTGCAAAAACATTTTTGCTGACTCATGTAGACTTGAGTCATGTGTGTCAAAGACTTGGGCACTGACTTGAGTAAGAATCTGAACACTTCAAGTCTGAACACCCACAAGTCTGGGTGTGCTTGCTTTTCTTTGCTGTATGAAAGGCCTTGTGGAGCCAATCAGAAGCTGGCAGTTCTAGTGAGGAGGCAGGGAAGGGTTAATGTTTTGCTTTGAGCGCAGCCCAAGGGTTTTTTGCCTTAGGATTGGCTGGAGACGCCCAGAGAGGGGGGAAAGGAGGAGACAGGAAAACCAGGAAGCAGTTTGTTCCTAGTGATCACACGGGCTCCATTGTTACTTGGGAGGAGGAAGTCTTATTGACTTACTGGCTCAATGGAACTACTTCTGAGTAGAGCTGCAAAGGATTGGCTCATACTACTAACGTAAGCCTCCCAGCTGCTGCGTGAAAACCTGCTCCCACTTGCCGCTTCTGTCCCCTGATGCTGTCTGTTCTGGCCCCTCCTGCCTTGCCTAGTCCCTTTGGTCCATGCTCTGGTGCGCCTGACGTACGCCAAAAGACTCACGACTGGAGTCAAAATGACTCAGATATTTCAGGGGGTGAACCACCATGGGCATGCACTAGGACTCATGCCTGAATAGAGTCTCGGGGGTGGGGACTTGAGTCTCGCCAAGGTGCCGAATTCCCATCCCTGTTTATAAGGATGCTTTCGCTGTCCCCTGACCATGCATTCTACCCAGTTAGGGTCACATTTGTGTAGGGCTTTAGAGGTGCCCTAAACTAAAGTGGCTGAGAGCAAAACTTGGCATCATTGCATCTTGTTTACTAGAATATGGCATCTTTGAAGACTGGCAGGAGGAGACAGATCTGAGCACATCTCACTCTAGGCAAAATCCAGCTTCACACTGGGTGCACTTAAGCTTAGAGAGTTTAAGAACCAGACAAGAATCAACAAGGCTAATTACACTTGACTATGCTGAGCCTTGGCATCACTCCATCATCACTGTGCCAATGGAGAGGAAAGCCTGGTGTTTTTTTTAGTAAGCTCCACAATGCTGAGTTAATTGTCACCGAGCCTGTCATGCCCAGCTGCTGAGGTTCTTGTTGCAATGTGCCTCAATACTTCTGGAGAACAGCCAAAAGAGGTTTAGACTCGGCCAACTCCTGGATAATATGACCAGGGATGTTAAACCCAAATCTTCTAAAGTCCAGTCCTAAAAAAATATAAGCCTGCATTTAAAAAATGGGGGGGGGGATTAAGGCTGCAATCCTATACACACCCGGGAGTGCGCACCATTGACTGTAATGGGATTTACTTCTGAGTAAACATGCATTTATGGCTGTGAGAGCTGGACCATAAGAAAGGCAGAGCGCCGAAGAATAGATGCTTTTCAATTATGGTGTTGGAGAAGACTCTTGAGAGTCCCCTGGACTGCAAGGAGATCCAATCGGTCAATCCTCCAGGAAGTCAAGCCTGATTGCTCCCTGGAAGGACAAATCCTGAAGCTGAAGCTCAAATACTCTGGCCACCTCATGAGAAGAGAGGACTCTTTAGAAAAGACCCTCATGCTGGGAAAGATGGAAGGCAAAAGGAGAAGGGGGAGGCAGAGGATGAGATGGTTAGATAGTGTCACCGAAGCAATGAACATGAAATTGGGCGAACTCCGGAAGCTAGTGGAGGACAGGGAGGCCTGGTGTGCTGTGGTCCATGGGGTTGCAAAGAGTCGGACACTTAGCGACTGAACAACAACAAAACATGCATAGGATTGGGTTCTGAGGCTGCAGTTCAAATGCTCACTTACTTGGGACAAGCCCAAGTGAAATCAGTGGGGCCTATTTTTATATAGCAATGGATAGGACTGAACTAGATTTAACGGTTGCTTAAAAACCAGCCTGGTAGTTATGAATTGGGTGCTGCATGAACATATCTAAGGAATCTTTGTTGTAGGCAATGGCTTTGCATTAATCTGCAGTCATGTTCCAGTCTGTTGCCTTGGGGTGCTGACTCCCACTCTGATGATGGCCAAGGTGCTGGTACCCAGTGGGTGCCAACACCCAATTCAGAAAGTGATGTGTTGAAAAAATCCTGGCTCTGTTTTTTGCTGCCCATCCTTGAGCTACCCGCATCCTTTCAAAACCATTCCGCACTTTGCATTTCCCAGCTTAAGACACATCTGCGGAAGATAAAAGTGGGCAAAAGCTGAGCAAATACAATTAAGTGGGGGGGGGGCTCTGCATTCTCCATGTGATCCTTGGAGACGGCCCTTTCACTCCATGGCAACGGTTTCCGGTTCTGCCCCTCCTCCCATTACACCCCCATCACTCTCTGATCCCTGACTGTAGCACACTCCACAAGGAGGGCTCTATTCATTGAGTGACTATTATTAATGATTCCCTTTTATGTACTCCCAGAGATACCAAGGCCCAACCCAGAGCGTTAAAAGAAGTCAAAGGCCAGGTCCCCAAACCCTGTGAAAAACCCTGAACCCTGATTTATTTTAACATACACAAACAGCTTGCATCATTCTGGGTAGGTTTACTCCAGTTCAATACCTTTACAGAAGTGGCTCAGCACTCTTGGGAAGAACTCTGCATATTCACAGGAAGCACTAAGCACGCTTTGAAAATGCACTGTGCCAATCCATAGATGAAAAGTACCTTTGCAGGAGAAGGCACCATATAAAAATAACCTCAAAGCCTGGGTGTTAAAAAATCCCTGGAAGGCAACTGTGACAACAATGCCTTTGAAAACTGCGCTACTTTTCTGCAGCATTTCATGCTCTTCCTCGCTGCATCTTGACAAATGACTGTATTTGAATGACAAATTTCTGATTTTTTGCTAATTTACAGCCCAGTCCTAGGCTGCCTATGTGCCCATAGGAGCAGCGGCAGACAAGCAGCTACTACTGAATCCTACTGGCATCAGGCAGGTGCTGGAGGCTCCTCAGGAGAAGGGGACGTTTGTCCTCTTCCTCTGAGTAAGGGGGTAGGGCCACCTATGGGGCCTATTATATGGCTATTTAGCCAGCACAGACACGAGGGCCTCCATGTTAGGCCACACAGCCTGACACGGATCGGTTCTGACAGCGAAGGTCACCGCCTGTCCCAAACCCTGCTCTGTGCTTTCACCCAAGCAGGAAGCCCCACCCACCCCACCCGGAACCGGCGTAGCGCCGGCGGTGATCACTTACCGTCCACCAGCTTACATTGCTACCTCCTGAGGCCTTACCGCTTGTGATGAAGGTGCTTTACAGCACCTTCACAACAGCAGCGCTAGCAGTGGCGTCCCTACGGGGGTGGCAGAGCTCTAAGTTTTACAAGGAGCCTTACCCTGTCATGCAAATCCCTCCTCTCCCTTGCCACTGTAGCCAGTAAGCAACACCAAGACGTTGCTTTTCCCCCTGAGGATTGGCTAAAATGGCACGGGAAAGGAGCGATTTCCACGGCAACATAAGGCTCCTTGAAAACTGAGAGCTCCGCCCCCTGTAGGGACGCCACTGAGTGCAGGCAATACACTCTTCCTGCCCGCACTAACCCTGTTAGGATTGGGCCCACAGACAACTATGTGTGATTGCTTAGGGGAAAACAAGAACATTCTTGGTGAAAACTGGAGCCATGGATAGAACAGAGGAAGAGAAAGGCAGAGAAATAGCTGAAACTCTGTACAATCGCCATGAAAAAATTCAGTTCCTAGAGCTAGTCTGTTAAGAAGGCAGGGCATACTCCTACACTGTTTGTTCCCTAGAGCTGCATTTGAAGATATTATAGCAGTTATTCAGAATTATTGTAGCAGGGTCTTACCATGGAAAAGAAAAAGGAGTTTTATAGCACCTTAAAGACTAACAAATTTATTCCAGCAAATGTTTTCATGGGCTAGAGCCCGCTGAATCAGATTCCACTGTATTGTTCACACATTTATTTTTGTACAGGAGCATATTCCTCACATTTAGGATGTGTCTGCATGCCTATATCTTTCTGAGCACCCGCACAACATCTCAAGTGGTGTCCTTGATTAAGGCTACACTTTCTTGTTTGCTCGCTGAGCAGTAAGTATCACATGAAAGAGGTACTCATCTCCCCCACAATAGTGAGATTGTCAGATTGTACTGAATGGGGCTGCATGCCCCGTGAAGAATCCGGTTCACAGTTTGGAAGCATTCTTGGACCTGGCTTGAACCTGGATGTACAGGTGACAGCTGTGGTCCAGACCGCCACAGCAGAGGCTGGTGCATCAGGTTGGATTAGGCAGATGTGGCTGTGGTTATCCACACATTGCTGACATCTGGATTGGACTATTGTAATGCACCAAACACAGAATGCAGCCACCAAGTTGTTGACTGGAACCAGGGGTCACAACCAGTGGTGTCAGCCTACCGGTTCACTGGGCGGAGTTTCTTCGCTCGCTGGGAGGGTTTCCGTGGTGATCGGCAGTGTGCTCGCTGCCTCCCGTTGTGTAATGGCGAAAGCCCGCTGCTTTCGCCATTACGCAACGGGAGGCAGCGAGCACGCTGCCGATCACCACGGAAACCCTCCCAGCGAGCGAAGAAACTCCGCCCAGTGAACCGGTAGGCTGACACCACTGGTCACAACCATGTTACATTTTCTGTTGCATCACTTTCCCTGACTGCTGACATGTCTCTGAACACAATTCAAAGGGCTGGTGATGAGCTAGAAAGCCCTGATAGTTTGAGTCCTAAACACTTGGAGGACCAACTTTCCCCGTAAGAATCTGCCTGTGCCATGAGGTCGTTGTGGGCATCATGGGTGTCATTGTGGGACACCATGGGTGTCATAGTTGGTGGTGACTTGGGACAGGGCCTTCACTGTAATGGCTCCTGGCCTGTGGAACTCACTCCTGATGAGATGAGAACAGCCTCCTCTCTGGTGGTATTTTGCAAGGGAGTTGAAACTTTTTTGTCCCACTGAGGCTTTGATTGTTTTTCTTTAGCTCTGTAGGTTTTGGTTGGCTGTTAATTGTGGAGTTGCTGCCTGATCTATTATTTCTTTTATTGTTTTTTAATTGGATTATATATTTCACTGCCCTAAACCACCTTGAGCAGCCTATCATTTCTCACTGAGTGCCAGGTAGAACCTCATTGTTTAACAGATCTGCATATGGCCTTTCTTCTAAGCAAATTTGTCTCCTCTATTTACTGAGAGTTGTCTTTGTTGGTTAGGGTTTTATCATTTGTTCTTTGGGAGAAAGGTAAAGGTTTCCCCACGACGAATGGTCTAGTCATGACCGACTGCAGGGGGCGGTGCTCATCTCTAAGCCGAAGAGCCGTCGTTTGTCTGAGGACAGTTTCCGTGGTCATGTGGCCGGCATGACTATACGCCCAGGCGCACGGAACACCGTTTACCTTCCCACCGAAGTGGTACCTATTTATCTACTTGCATTTTCATGTGCTTTCGAGCTGCTAGGTTGGCAGGAGCTGGGACAAGCGACAGGAGCTCACTCAATCACGTGGTATTGAACTGCCAACCTGCCAACCTTGCTGCCAATGGTCAGCAAGTTCAGCAACAGTGGTTTAACCCGCAGCACCACTACATCCCTTCTTTCTTTGGGATGCCATCCCATAAAAAGATAGGCAACTGCCGTGCACTGAATCAGACCATCCAGGTCATTCCTTGCCTAGCACAGCACAGTCAGTGAGTTAAGCAGAACACACACACCCATTACAATACATGCAGGGAAGCAGCCAGCAGCCGATTCGCTGCAAACATGGCTGGCTTCCAATGAGAAAAAAAAAAGGCAGGGTGTCAGCAATCTCTCAGCAATTACAGCAGGTTGGGCTGTAATCATGGCTGCTTCCAATTAAAACAACCACACAAGGTGACTGGCTTCCAATCAAAAAACAGCAGGACGCCCACATCAGCAATCTCTGGGGAGGCAGCAGGAAGAGTTATCTCCATTCTGTTTTTTAAAAAGCCATGAAGAAAGCAGGGAGCCTGGGGGATGGACCAGTTCTCTAAAGCACCAGGATCATAAGAAGAGTCCTGTTGGGTCAGGCCAAAAGCCCATCTAGTCCAGCTTCTATATCTCACAGTGGCCCATCAGAGGCCTCAAGGAGCTCACAAGACAACAAGATACTTGCATCTTATTGCCACTCCCCTGCAGCTAGCATTCTGAGGTAGCCTACATCTAAAACCAGGAGGATTCACATCCCTATCGTGTCTAGTAATCTGTGACAGACTTTTCTTCTAGAAATTTGCCTAATCTCCTTTTAAAGGTATCCAGGTTAGGCGCCATCACCACATCCTATGGCAAGGAGTTCCACAGATTACCCACTGGGTAAAAAAGCTATTTTTAAATCCGTTTTTAGTCTTCCAATGCTCAATACTCAATTTTAGTGGATGTGCTCTAATTCTGGTGTTGTATGAGAGAGAAAAGAACATCTCCCTATCCACTCTCTCCATCCCTTGCATAATTTTGTATGTCTCACTCAATCATCCCCCCCTTCACAACCAAAGCACGTGCTCTATCACTGAGCAATGGGCTCTCCCAAAAATCTCGGTGGCAGTGGGAGCGGTAGCTGATCAGCCATTTTCTTTTGTCCTTTTACAGTACACGAGATGAGAAGGCGTCTCCAGAAGCCAGAGGTCAACCAGTTTGCGCCACGGGTTCACAATGACTTCCTGGCTCACGTGCGGCAGCTGTAAACAGAACCATGTGTGAGCAAGCTTTAAAATAAAACAAAACAAAAAGCTCAGCTGCGACTTGCCCAGATCTGTTTGTGTAACAACAAAGATTTTCCTTTTGGTTTGTGTTTTTGTGGGAGAACCTTTGTACGGACTCCACCCCTAGGCTGAGGGCCACCACAAAAACAGCGCACCACAGAAGGACACCACTAGAAAGTGTTCTTAATGCCTGCGGCTGGGAAAATTTCACTCAGGCAGCTCCTTTCAGTTGGAGCAATCATCTCAATCTATGAGAAAGCCAAGATAATTCAGTGCTCTTGTCCAAGGTCACACAAAGAGTAAATAAGGGGAACTACCAGTACACGGGACAGAGCCAGATCTGCGGCAAGGGGGGAAGCTATGTATATACTGAATTTTTAAAATTTCCAATCCATATCACCAGGGGCATAGCTAAAGGAGTGCAGGGGGGTACAATTACACTGGGCAACAAGCTTTAGGGAGGCAACAAGCTGATGTCGGCACTAGTGGCCAAAATTGTGAAAACTTTGGTATGTATGAAAAATACCATCATGTTATATATCACTCGATGTGGAATTTAATGCAGAATGCAGTAAAACAAACCGTAGTGTGATATCTTTACTCTATCAAACATTATGGCCAAAAAACCAGAAAATGAAAATACAACTGTCATGTAAAAATCATGGTTTGTTAAAATGGCAGTTTTTAGGAATAATATTGTTGTTATATATCACTTGATGTGGAATTTCATGCAGAATGAAATGAAACAAATTGGAGTGTGATATCTTCATTCGGTCAAATGTTATGGCCAAAACCCCAAGAAAATGAAAATACAACTGTGATGCCACTTCCTGTTATGACATCGCTTCCAGGGCATCATTTTGCCCTCTGCACTGGGCTACACTTTCTTTCGCTACGCCAATGCATATCACCAGGGCTTTTTTTCTAATGGAACTCACCAGAACGGCGTTCCGCCACCTTTTTTGTCCCAGCGGGCGGGGAATCAGGTGGGGGGAATCTGCGTCTTCCCCCCGCCTGATTCTCCGCCTGCTGGGAGGAACCGTGCGCGCCCTTTGCCAGCTTTTCCCTGCTGCCGCCGGCCTCAAAGTGCCAGCAGCAGCCGGGAAAAGCCGGCAGCCAGGGCAGGGAAGCTGCCGCTGCGTCCCCCCCCCCCAGACGGGAGGCGCGCCGGCGTCTCCTGCCCTGGCTGCTGGTCGGGCACTTTAAAGTGCCTGACCGGCAAAACAAGGAGGCGGGGCTTGGCTTCTGGACAGAAGCCACACCCCGCAACGTTGTGACGCCACAACATCATGACGTCATGACGTTGTGTGCGTTCATGCACCTTTTTTTTTTTTTACAAAAAAGCACTGCATATCACTAGATAATATCAGATAATAATCAGATAATAATCTAATAATCAAATAATAATCATATCAGATAATAATCTGCATAAGTATCGAAGGCTACTGTGCTCAAATTACTGAAGGGGCAGTAGGAATCTCAGCCCTTTTTGTTCTGTGATGCCACTCCACGCAATCGCACTCAAAAAACTAAGGGGGGGAATGTGATGCCCTAGACCAGTGTTTCTCAAACTGTAGGTCGGGACCCACTAGGTGGGTCACAAGCCAATTTCCAGTGGGTCCCCATTCATTTTAATGTGTATTTTATTTTTAGCATATTGGACTTGATGCTACCCTGGTATGTCACTGCATTTGGGGAAATGTTACAGAATTGTACTTTGAACAGACTACTATGTATATGCTTTTCACAAGGAAGTTCAATGGGGCTTACTCAAGGGTAATTGTGGATAGAATTGCAGCTTTTGAGATGTTTGCGGAATCTTTTTAAAACAGGTCAGCAACTGCTTGGGAGAATTAGGACGGTTCATCTTTATTTTAAATAAATGTTTAAACTTATACTTACTTGATTTGATTTTGTTGTATGAGGGTGTTAAAAATTTTCCTACTTGATGATGTCACTTCCAGCCATGACATCCCTTCTGGGTTAATGACATCACTCGAGGGGGTCCCAACAGATTTCTAAAAAGTGGGTCCCAGTGCTAAAACATTTGAAAACCACTGCCCTACACATTTCTAGATGCTCCTTGGCAATTGTCTGTTTTCTTTCTGTTGAGCCTAATGCTTCTTCCCAGCTAAGGTGCTTTGAGGTTCAAAAGCAGCATCTGAGTGGTCTTGAGAATGATGTCACTGTGGGCCCAATCAGTAGTGTCAACCAAATGATTTAGGAACAAGTACTCACTTTTGATTGGCACTTGTCGGGTCTGCCCACCGGAAGTGACATCATAAGCTGGAAGTGATGTCGTGGCAGGAAGTGAGGTCATAGTTGGAAGTGAGGTCATGATTGTTGCCATGGATGTGGTCATGTTTGTAATAACTTCAGCTGGTGGTTAGTGTTGATTTAACTTCTATTGCTTTGCTGTCTAGAGATGTGTATATACATAGTATGCTTCAACTGTTCCCTGGTTAAATAGCAGGCTAGATTGTGAGCCGTTTTGGGACAGGGAGCCATTTAACTTTAATGTTAAATGCAAGGAGCCGGCAAGGAGCAGGAGGGGGAACGGGCGCCCACCGAGCCGCGCAACCATGTGGGCGCCCGACCGACCGCCGGGCCGGCTGGCCGGCAAGGAGCAGGAGGGGGAACGGGCAACCAAAAAAAGACTGCGTGGGGGCTGGGGCTGGGGGGAGGCTGCAGGAGGAACCGGGACGCTGGATCTGCGCGGCTGGAGGGAGCAGGAGCCCCAGGCAGCCTACCTTCTCATGCTTGCTGCCTTATTCCCGGGTCTCCCTCGCTGCTGCTGCTGCTGCTGCCACCACCACGCTGCCTACCTGCCTGGCTCATCACAGAAAGTGCAGGCAACGGCTGTGGGCATGCAGTACGCATGTGCAGCTGCTGAGCCAACCAGCCGACGGGGCCAGCTTCGAGTGGGCGGGGCCAGCTCAACTTCTAGGAACCGGTACTCGTGTAGTGGGGCGTAGTGGGTGTATGACATAACTGGGCCCAATCCTAACTAACTTTCCAGGGCTGATGCAGCCATGTGCTACATCCTATGATGGAGAGCCATCATGGAGGCTTCCTCCTCCTCCTCGGGTCTGCACTGCGACTGCTTCAGTGCTGGAAGGTTGGCTAGGACTGGGTTTTGTTGCTGTTATAGAAGAAATCCAGATTTCTGGATTTGCTTTCCCTCGACTACACCCCTGGTACTTACAGCTCTCCCCACCCCAAAGAGCCACATTGGATTCTACCTTCCTGCAAGGTGTCCAGTGTCCTACCTGGGCAACAGCCATGGCTAAATCAAAGGTTTGGAGACTGCAAGATGTGGGTCAAATGAAATGAAGAGTCAACTGGTGTCATCAACATACTGATTAACACTCTGTACAGTCCAACTTAGTGCCTTATATACACCTACAACAAAAGGAGGGACAGAATGGAAACTGGCAGAATCTGAGAGGCCACCAAAAGGCCTCTCCTGGTTAGTTTTCACTTGCCAGAGAGGACAAAAATCCAACTGGCAACATAATATAATAATATACATCTAAATAGCTCTCTCACATCAGTACATTATATAGATAGAGCCACATACACAAATCCCTTTCCGACTCAGGACACAATCCTAATCTGGATTTAGGCTAGCACAGTTAAACCAGCAAAGTTTGCCCGGCAAAAGGGCCACTGTAAGGTGCATTTGGAAAACTCTTGGAGTCAGGGAGGATGACGCATGCCCAGTGGTGGGATTCAGGGGGTTTGCCAAGGTTCTATAGAACCAGTTGTTAAATGGCCGGGTCCCGCCCACTCGCTTACCTCGGCTGGCTTCGTGGTTTTTTTTGGCTCCGGCTATGACGTCATAGAACCGGTTGTTAATTTATTTGAATCCCACCACTGCGCACGCCTGTGTGCTGGCCTCTCTGACTCCGCAAGTGGTCCAAACATGCTTCATGGTGTCCCTTGTGTCAGCAAAACCTTGCTGGCCTCACTGTGCCGGCCTAACTCCAGGTTAGGATTGCGCCCTCAAACTTCAAACTAAGCATTCACATACTGAACCTTATGAGTTCTGTTTCTTCCAAGTGGCAGTTTCAACATTTTGTGGGCAAATTATGGCTCCGTTTTTAGATGGGGTCAAACTGAATTTACCAGCCTCCTGCAGATGCAGCAATGACAGGAAGTAAAAGATTTCTTCAGCACCACCTCTGTCACCACACCACTGTTGTTTAAAAACAATCTATGCTGCAATCGGTCAGACTGAGTCATGGCCACTTGTGCACTAATCATCTACCCTCCCACTTCATCCAGTTCAGGCCCTCTGTGAACTGGGAAATCCTGGGCCAATAACATTGTGGGAAAGGATATCTGGGAGCAAAAGTTTCAAAAGCTGCCTCTATGCCACCGTCCAACCAAGCAGTCATTAAGTTCAATGGGAACATCTCCCAGAAAGTATTCATACTGTCAAAGTTCTGCCCTTGTTTACAGAATCATCTAGCTCCTATTAATTACTATGCTGTAGGTCCATTGGGGGACCAGGATCTTACCCTTCCTTGAAATCAGTGGACCTTATTTCTGAGGTAACATCAGGGAAAGGAATTTATCAAGGGGTATAAAGTTTCTTTTGGGGGCCCCTTTTGGGGTTAGAAAGTTTCTTTTGAGTCCCTTCCCTTCTCTGTTGCATCATAATGTCATACAATCATTGGATCATAATTTCTACCAATTAAGACCTATAAAACTTTGTAGGCTTACACAAAATGTGAATGCTAGTCTTCACAATGTATGCAAACATTTTCTGAGATCCCAGGAAAATTTTGGGGGCCCTCTTTTAGTTTCCACCCCACTTTTGACCCCTGGCTGGGATACAATTTACTCCTTGCATGCCCCTCTCATGGGCCTTGGGAAACATGCTTACAGTCGTGCTGCAGGGTTGCAATCTTATGGAACATGTATATGGGTGTAAGCTGCATTGAACACAAAGGGATATGGAGCACAATCCTATACTGCCGTGTTATTCAAACTGTGGGTTAGTACCCGCTTGGTAGGTTGCAATCTGATTTCAGGTGGGACGTGGAAAGCTGGGAGCAGCCATCTTTGTAATGGCAGACTTTACTCTTGGTATATTCCTTTTGTGAGTCTTAACAGTTTAAATTTTCAAGAGAGGTTTTTGGTTTAATTTGGTTAAATGTTTGACATAAAACTTTGTCCTTATTTTGCTTTCTGTCAAAGATGTTTTATGATTGTGCATTTGTTTCATACCAAGAATGCCAATTCACATTCTGCTTTGAATTCAGCACTTTCTGCTTGATGATGGCACTGACAGTGCCCTTTTTGCGTTCCTTAGCTGTGACATCACTTCCAGATTAATGATGTCACTTCCGGTGGGTCCCAATATGAGTGTCATTCTAAAAAGTGGGTCCATCTAAAAAGTTTGAGAACTACTACTCTACTGTAAACATGTTTATCAGAAAATAAATCTTACTGTTAAACGAGGCTTTCTCCTAGGAAAAGGAGCATCGATTGTAGCCTTAGCTTCCCCACCATGATCATCACCAATAATTTATTATTAAGATGTTTTAAATTATCTACAACACAAATATCAGAGCTGCAAGAATTATAATGAGAACAAAACAGGAATATTTTTTTTAATTTTTGTCTATGCCACAGATTCCTTCAATGCAAGCAGTTTTTGTTCCTTTTTCTAACATCCTCTCCTTTTCTGTAAGATGAGTACATTGCAATCCTTTCTTTCATCGTTTGCCTCTTTTAACATAACAAATTCTTTGACGTACACATTGTATCTCCAGCATCTGACAGAATGCAGCCGGGGTCTCAGCCAGAATGTCTAGACACCATTGTAACATCAGTAATAATTTAAAACATAGACTAAAACCTGCACTTGTTGAAGGAAATCAGCCTGACCCTACTACTTTTCAAAAGCACAACCTCACAATTTGATGTGATGTTGGTGGAGAGGAAAGAGGACAAGGCAAGTGAGTTTCTCTTTTTCTCTCTATTTAGACACTCCTAACAATTATGGTGCTTGAATCAGGAGGGGAATTTCCAGACAGAGGAAGAAGTTGGGGAGAGAGAGTAGCCTTCAGTTGCCTGGGGCAAATGACTCGAAGGTGAATCATATACCTTTGATGAAGTATGTGCCTTTTGAATACTAGATCCTATGTTGATCTTAGGTATTTTGTGCCTTCCCCTTGTTGGTAGTGCTGCACGTGGACCGATGACAAAGGGGTGGTGGGGTCAGGGAGGAGTCAGTGTGAGTGCCTTCTTGTTGGGAGTTGCTGCACATGGAGGGATGATACACAAACAGCAGGCTTGGGGTGTATGCTTGCGCTGTAGGTGGGGGGGAATCTATTGAAAACAAGAGGGTGGCCATATGGGGGGGGGGGCTAGCCGGGGTTGGAGAAACAGAGAAATAAGTGGGTGTGTGGCTGAATTCCCTTTGACAGGGTGACTGCCCCTGAATACTTCTCAGTGCTTGCATAAAAGGCACACAGCTGCCCTACAACAAAAAGGCACAAAGTCAAAGTTGGTGCCAGCCATCCAGATGGCCAAGGAAACGAATGCCTGAGGCTCAGTCAGGTGCTGCTGATTTCCCCTGCCGTCATTCAGCATGATCACCAGTTGCTTTAGAAAATCGTAAGTCTGCAGTCTGAAATTTATTCCGTGCTGCCATGCTGAGAATTGCTGGCTCAAAGTGAGCCCCATTTGCCAGGTCTGTTTAGAAGTGAACAACGTCCACTTAGCGCTGATAAGTCCAGAGTGTTTTCATGGGTTTTGGTCGATCCTGTACTGAAAACACATGGGAATTCCTCACAGATAACTATATAAGCTGGCTATAAGGAAGATGTTCTCGCACTGAGAGGGTTCATGAAGTTCATGTGCCTCCAGACCTTCACCAGGAGGCTGGTAATAGATACGTCCAAGCTAGTCATTCCTCCCCTCTTGGATGGCTCACCCAAGAGAAGCTCTGTCTTGTCTCCCTGCATGCTTATTCAGTTTTGTGTGCTGGCTCACTAGTGTTCCCTCAAAATTTCTTCCCTCCAAATGACATGCAGTCTACGTTAAAATAAAAAGGCAAATTGACAAAAGCAGCTACTGTTATTTCCAGTGAGGCCTTTGGTGCTGAACACATCGCTAAGTCCTCTTTCCCACCACTGCTGAATTTGGTTGATCCTTGGCCAGACCCACAGGCAAAATGTATTTCTAAGATCTTTGTGTGGAAATTTCTATTTGCCAAAGCAATCAAAACAGTAAGAATGTTTCTTAAGAAAAAACATTGTGGTGGAAACGTAAAACACTGCTTTCAAGGTGGTGTGTGTGTGTTGTTTCGTTTAAAGTGGTTTTCCATTGTCTTTCTTTGATTATTGACCTTCTTTGTAGATCTGAGAACGAGAAATTCCCCCCTTTCAATATTCTTTTGCTTCTGACAGCTTGTCACTTAAGTTCCACAGCTTCTGGGTAAGGATGTAGCATAACAAGAACAGGCTTTGATCATCTTCTTGGGGTACTGCACAATGTTGAAGGCAAGCTAGAAAGAGAGCCTTTCATTGCCAGGATCCTTGCGTGTGAAGTGGGCTCGGGAACAGAGAGATATTGATCTGTCATCACATATTGCATTGATCACAGATATTTCCTCTTCACATCCATGATACGGCCATGTCAGAGTTCATGTCTTTCAACATTGCCAACACATTTTCTTGCACCTAGACATGGAGAAAATGAGAAACTATGTTTATTTTCTACTCTGGTTTCTTCCTTCACTTCGATCCCAATAGCTTCAGTTCATTGTGCTTCTTACTAGATTATATCCTGCTTTAAATACAATATTGCATGTCAGCAGAACAGTAAAGGGACTCACATTCCCTAAGGACCCAGCATTCCTCAATCTGCATCCATCTTTTTCTGGCCGCTCTACTAGCAATATTCAGCTTAGGAATATTCTGTACAGAACAGGCACTATCAAAATCTTCCATGAATATTCCAAATGAGAAAAAATGCATAATTAAACAGAAATAGCATTAATGGGATTTGAAGAATCTGCATAGATGCATTTCCTCTCTGCCTTGGGTAGAGCTGACTATCACAGCACCAGCTGCCTTCTCTGGTGTGCTCCTGAAGTTCCTAACCTGGGACCCTGGGACCCAGGGGCCTAACCTGGGGCCCAGTTCTGACCCATCCAGCCATTCTTCCATTTCCACAAGTCCCTAGACAGCCAGGATCTCATCCTCCACAAGGCCTTGAGGGGAACTCCCTTTCAGCTTCTCAACCCTCCCAGTCTAGGGTTACAGATACAAACTGGGACAGAGCGCCTATTTCTTCTACCATTGTATATAAGAGGGAATTTGGGCAGGTGCAGCCTTTGAAAGTCTTTCATAATGAGCTGCACCTGCCCAAATTCCCTCTTATATACAATGGTTAAAAGTACAGGCACTCTGTCTCAGTTTGTATCTGGGAGCCCTACCCAAGTCCCATTTAGAGCAAAACTGAAGCAGAAACAACTAACAAACAAAAACTGGATTGACTCCGAGAGTGGTACAAATGTGCTTTACGATGCTCTTGCAACACTCCTGGGCACAAGTGACTTGTGCCAGCCTATCTCCAGGTTAGGACTGTGCCCTCAGCCATGCCACAACTCAGTAACTCAACACCAGCCTCCCAAATGAATGGCTAGGAGCTTGCCCTTATATACACTTGGAGGCTATTTAGTCCCTCCCCTTTTCAATTGGCCATTTCAGAGGGAATTTCAAATCAAACTGCCCTTCCTTCACTTATGAAATGTAAATGGACAAGGTGTAGTTTGAATTCAAACCAACTCCCCCCAAGCAGAAAAGGAAACCATTTTAAACTTCTGCGAATGATATTCTCAGCACATTTTTTTCTATTTCTAAGGCTAAATATAGCTAAGAGGCTCAAAATAATAATAATAATAATAATAATAATAATAATAATAATAATAATAATAATAATAATACATGTATTTATATACCGCCTTTCTTAAGATCACTAGATTTCTCTAATGACTGTAACCCAAGGCGGTTTACATAGGCAGACTTTTATTCATAAACCCGAAGGTTTTTACAATTTACAGAAATGTTCTGTCTTTCAAGAACAACACTCATACAGATCTTTCTTTCTGGATTTAGCCTTCTTTCTTAGCCACCCGTCTGTCTTCTGCTGGCTGATAAGAGGCTTCCCTGCTCCCACCAGAGACGCAGCTGACTTCAGCACACTCCTCCTCCCACGAGGCAGCTGGAACTCAGGTTTTAATCAGCCGCAGTTTGCAAGGTCTGCCACTCACAGAGACTTCCGGCAGTCCCGAGCTCACGACCTTCAGATCTTCAGCTGTTATTTTCGGGCAAATGGAGGCATTAACCCTCTCGGCTAAATCTTCTGCCCAATATCCATGTTGCCTGAACTTGACAATGTTTATATAGGGAGACTGAATGAAGATATATTACCATGCAGAAAATACAATGTGTGTATTTGTTTTATGCACAATGCAAAAGCTTGGCATCGCCATGGGCAGCCATAAATTTCAGCATGATACATTTGGGTCAAATATTAAGGAAGTTGGCATTCATCTCACATGCATACTGGAAAGAGTAACAGGCACGGGCACAGAAAATGATGGAACTTTGCAGCTGAAAACAACACATTTGAAGCTCAGCAAAACCCATCTTAAAAATCTCTAAGCTCAGATTGCTAACTCTGAATGAAGCTATTCCTGGGGGGGGCGGGGAATGCAATTCCAATATGACAGAATGTAATTTTATTTAGCCAAGGAGGTTCTGAGTCCTGTTAAAAACTCCAGAATTGTTTTCAGAAGTTTCTTGGAGGTTGATGTTGATTTCCAGGGACTCCAGGTCCACCCAGGAGAGTTGGCAAACCAAGCAGGAAAATGTATAACCCCCAGACAGCAAAACCAAATTAATTAAATTAATTAAAAGTTTACAGTAAGTATGAATTAAAAAAAATTACTTAAAGAAGAACCCTCCTAACCAGTTGCTGATCTTTTAAAAAAAAAAAAATCCCTAAACATCCCAAAGGCTGTAATTCTATCCACACTTACCTGGGAATAACCCCTTATTGTAAAAGCATATACATAGTAGCCTGTTAAAAGTACAAATCTGTAACATTTCCTCAAATGCGGTCGCAAACCGTGGTAGCATCAAGTCTATTAAAAATAAAACATTGAAATGAATGGGGATCCAATTGGTGGGTCCCGACCCACAGTTTGAGAAACACTGTAAAATATCCCAGAAAGGATTTTTTAAAAGCTTCATCCCCACTGTCTGTGCACACGGATTATGACAGGTTTCTCCAAGACAGAGGACCCTGTCTCAAAAGAGCAGGGGTGGGAGTAAGGGTGGAGTGAAAGGAGCAGGGTGGAATGGGCAGAAGCAGCCCTGGTTGCCTAACCTCACCACCACGGGATGATTTAAAGCTGCAACTTGGATCTCCAGGTTGAAACCACGCCGCTCCCCAACTACAAAAAGCTCTCTCTTTTCCAAGCTTCACTGTATACAAAGTCTGCAAGATCTGCAAATATTTGGCCAAGTTAGAGGCTGGCCAGCTGTAGCTCCCGTTTGCTAAACCGATACCTGGGATGCTCTGCAGCCTCATTCCCTGCAGCTCCAGGCTGTCAGCTGCTATCACTTGGCAAAAGAAGACATGAGCATGCTTCGCCACAGGATGTGTGTCACGCCAAGATACACGGCCTCTCTGCCAAGATACCTGAGGTCGGCCCACCCATCTGCAGCCGCCGAAGCGCACTGTCAGGCCCCGGGTTGGCCTCCTCAGGGGATATACAGTGAGACATGAACAAAAGGTGCTTTTTTCCCAGACATGAATGCCCGAGGCTCCCCCACAGCATCTCAAGGAGGTAATTCCATGCACAGGGGGAATTAATTGTTGCCTTTTGGTATAGCACCTGCACATGCTTTGTCTACCTCCTGAAGCAGGGAAATAAACTCCACTAATTGCCAAGCTGTTGTTGTTTTTTTTGAGACATTCCTCAGCACATTTCAGGCTTGACAAAAATGTTACAATATGGCTGATGGGGGGGAAGCAATAGCATGTACAGGAGATCAGAAAAAGACAGCCTCGGGCTGGCCATAGAGTTGTCAGCCCGGAGGTCGTAAGATCGTACGATCAGCTCTGCCAGACTGGGCCAAGGGTCCTTTTAGTCCACTATCCTGCTTCTCACACTGGGCAACCAGATGCCTTGCAGAAGCCCACAGACAAGATCCTAAGGCAATAGCCTTCTCTGTACAGGTCCATGCTGTAGGCTTGTGTGCCCCAACAACGAGGCAGGAGAGTAGGTGCCTTGTCCTTCCACAGGCACAATACGAAGAACCCTATCAAAAGCTCCACTTATGCTCAATTAGGGGCAGAGGCATACCTAGAAGGGGATCACAGCACTAAGTTTTGCAAGCAGCTGCTCCCACTCCTCTTCGGAGCAATTCCCAGAAGCTAGAGGCAACACTGGCTACAGATGGCTCCAAAGAGGAGGGGGAGTGGCTGCTTGCAAAACTAATTCTGTGATCCCCCTCTAGGTCATTTTAGGGGTACCATTTTTTCCTGACAGATGCTCAGGCCCTTTGACATGCTGAAGTTCAGGAGAGGCACCTTTTTCTTTTGATCCATGAACTGTTGGAGAATTTGGGATACTTTTATGGCATTGGTGTTTGGGGTACGTCCATTTCCTATTCAGGCTGGGGAGGAGCAGAAGGTGGCACATCGCCAGGGAAGAGGGGGCAGTATCTGGCTTGTTCCCTCCTGTGTCAAGAGGTCTTGGGCTAGCCATATACACGACCAAAGCTGGGTGCAAGAGCTGGCAATCCTAGCAGTAAAATAATGGCTTAGCTAAGGCTGTCCATCTAATTTATAGCCAAGGTGACTCAAGAACCATAATGAACATGTATGATAATTTGCTTAATTGTTCTTGGAAAGAGGAACTGTCACAAGCGTCCTCTTTGAAAGCAACACAGAGCAGAATCCTAACCTGGATTTAGGCTGGCACAGTTAGGCCAGCAAAGTTTGGCTGGCACAAGGCCACCATAAACCACGTCTGGACCATTTTCAGAGTCAGGGAGGATGGTGCACATCTGTGTGCTGGCCACTCGGTGACTCTGAGTGGTCCAAACATACTTTACAGTGTCCCTTGTGCCAGTCAAACTTTGCTGACCTAACTGTGCCGGCCTAACTCCAGGTTAGGATTGTGCCCTCAGCATCTGCTCCCTTCCAGGTCTCACCTAGTTAAGGTTGGTAATAAACCATTTATGTTTCATGAGGCTTACTCTGGCCCGGTTCAAATGCAACAACAAACCATGGCTTTTTGTGAGGAGTGCAAATTGCTCACATGTTCCTTGCTTCTCTTCCCCTTTTTGGTGTGCATGGGAAGGAGATTAGAGGCTTCTATTTGTAGTTTGCAACAAACGGCAGCTTGTCATTTTGGGCCCAACTCTATCCAACTTTCCAGTAGGGATGTAGCCAGGCCAATGGGTGTGCACTGAATCCTGCAGTGGGCACAATCATAAGGCCTGCGGTGAAAAGGGTGGGGGCTGTCATGTTTTACCTCAGTTTGAATTGTAGCTGCAGTGGCACCAGAAAATTGGATAGGATTTGGCCCTTAGTCCAACTGCAGCAAACCAGTTTGTGCAATTTGTGCTTTGTTCTCAAAGGGCGCGGTGAATCCATGCTTTGACACATTGGCAGTCCTAACATTTGCTTGAGGGGGGAAATGCCCCCATACAGCACCTGCTGCTTAGCTGCTGTGTCCACTCCTGCCACCGCAACTTGCCCTCCAGAGCCCTCTTGAGGGCCAAGCAGGCCATGCGCAACATGCTGCTGCTCTCTAAAAGCTTTCTAACGCCTTCAAAGGGCCATTAAACGAAAACCGGAAGTATTGTTCAAAGGCCTTCTGAAGGTGTTAGAACACTTTCTGAGGGAAGCAGGGTGTTGTGTGAGGCTCTGGAACTCCAGGTGGGTTGGGGGCGGCAGTAACTGCGGGGGTGGTGGTGACGGCAGTCTGCAGTCCTGGCTCTGGGCAGCAAATGGGCCAGGGACGCAACTGCTTTGACACGCTTTCAGATCCTGCTTGGAGAACTATGGTTTGCTCCAAACTCCAGTTGCCATATTTGGCCAAAACAACCAACTGCAGGCCTTGATGTAAACTCAAAGTGCAATCTTCTAATCCCTTTCCTTCATGTATGAACAGGATGAAGAGGGAGGAGCCGTGAGATCAAGGTTCGCAACATATGCATACTTCAAATAGAAGATGTGCATACTTCTCATAACAAACCAGGTCAATGTGTCATTCTCTATATTAACCTGGCCTGCTGCATATCTGTGTTCAAATGCTTGCGTTGGTTTTTCTTGCTCTGTTGGAGCTCTGCAAACTTACTGGGCTAAATCACAGCTTTTATCTGCTAAGTGAAACTTTGAATGGATAGATGTAATTCAACAAATACTCTTATAGAACAGGAACCATGTTAGCCTGTTGCAGCAAAACAAAAAGTAGACTTATGGCACCTCCAAGACATAAGCTTTCTTGGACTAGATTGTGCCATCCAATGCAGTGGGCCATGCCAATAAAATCTGTTCAACTTTCAGGTGCCACAAAAACTTGTTTTTGTTCTCTCTCTCTCTCTCTCTCTCTCTCTCTCTCTCTCTCTCTCTTGGCCCCCCACTTCCTCATTATGTACTTCTAGGGCCTCTGTCTTTTGTCACAGGTGTTGAGGGGTCTTCTGAAACATCTGTAAGATTTCCATATCCATTTGCTTTGATCCCCCCAATAAGCTTTTTCTGAACAGAGAGAGTCTCATCATTCCTGATGCGCACTCGCAAATGAATAGGTGTAAAGCTCTGGCAAACCTTTGGGAAAGGAGGACTCCACCTTTGGTGAGTCAGGCTGCTGTTCCAACTTGTAATTTTGACCTCAGCATCTGCAAACATGCTGGATTCTGGAAAGACCAGATGGCAGTGCCTTATTAAATATCCCTTTTTTAAAAGCCGCAGATAACAGGATCTGATAGCGTTCTTGCTCATCCTGACTTGACATCTCCTTCTGTCTTTGGCAGAGTTGCTCTGCTTTGCAGGAGACTCAATCCCCCCCCCATCCCACCCCAGCAACGTCTGCTAACTAAACTCGAAAATGGTCATGAGGCAGTGAGACAGCTTGACAGAGTCTCCTGGTACTGCACGCAATGGTTTCAGCTATATCCCTGGACTGCCTGAGTCATCCATTTGTCATGCCTTGATCTCCAGACTGGTCACCTGAATGAAGAAGTGGTCTGCTGAAAGACCAGGCGTATGTCCATCCTTGCTCAATGATGAGATTTGAGGCCTTTTTGAGGCGTTGTCATTCTTTAGTAACACATTGGTCTTCAGCTGGTGGGTCATCATAACGCACAATTAGGTTATAAATTTATCTGGAGTGGGTGACACATGTTGTGCTACCATCATTTTTTAGAGCATAATCCTAAACTGGAGTTAGTCCAACATAAACTAAACCAGCAAAGTTTGGCTGGCACAAGGGCCACCATAAAGTGCGTTTGGACCACTTTCAGAGTCAGGAAGGATGGGGCACATTTGTGTGCTGGCTTCTCTGACTCCGAGAGTGGTCCAAACATACTTTACAGTGTCCCTTGTGCTGGCCAAACTGTGCTGGCTTAGCTTATGCTGGCCTAACACAGTTTAGGATTGTGCCCTAAATAGAAAAAAATACGTTCTCTGCTGATTGCCAGAAATGCAAAGTTAGAAAGGGTTATAACCAATCAGGCTACTGTTAATGCACTTGCAGATCAGATATATGGGTGGGGGGGAGAGGGAGAGAGGTAAAACTAGGTCCCAGGTTAAACAATGGAATTATAGCCTAATCCTGAAAAGTCTGCTCTATATCTTGCCACAATGACATCACATCTTCCCTTCGCTTACTTCCATGAGGGACACCCAAAATAAGCCTATTTTGAGGAATAATTTCAACGTCTGTAGTATTGTGATGGCTACAATACTTGTAAAATGGTGGCTGACTTTAACATATCTCGGCCTGTCTGCTAATGTTGACCTGTTTATTTATTTATTTATTTATTTATTTATTTAAAAGATTTTTACCCCGCCTTTATGCCCGAAGGCACTCATGGGCTGCCTTCTGATAAGATGATGAGATATTGCTCAAATAACCAGGTGTGTTTTGCTTAGCCTACTAACCTATTTCTAAGCTGCCTCTTTCAATGTCAGGGAAGGCTGACAAGCTACAAACAGACAGAATGTAATATCTAAACAACAGGGACTGGTGATTTGCTCTTTTTGTTTTAACATGGACAGAGAGGCTAAAAGTGAAATGTTATTTATTCTATTCCCAAAGCTGAGATTGGGAAATGACAAAAATAAATAAAGATATAAGTTTGTGCTTTCAAAAGACTAAAGAAAAAGTGACTCATTCTGGTTGCTGAAATTCTCACACAAAACACAAATACGGTATCTCTTCCATAACTCATAAAAAAAATGAAGATTATCCAGCAGAGTCTTGCAGCCATAGATAAAATGGACTACATGTTTTGACAGCACATCCATAGCCATTTGTCGGAATTCTAAGCTTAGTGAGGAATCTGCATGAAGTGGCTTTTTTTTCTGGCACTCCATAACATTTTACTGGTACTTGCCTGTTCGTGTCCGCTTTCACCATTGTTTACAACTCAAGCTCATGAGCCTCAGCGCTGAGGCAGTGACTGCCAAGATTCAGCAGAAAGGCTAGGCATATGAATGCATCTCATCCTCTTTTGCTGGTGCTAGGACTGCTTTAGCCCTGCAGTCCACCTGCAGTCCAAAACCAAGAACTGTTGTGCTGATGTACTGGGGAAAGGTAAGGAGCAAGGCCAGTCCAATCTTGTGTGAAATCCTATGGCTCTTCCTGGTGCATGGAAGTCACTGACATGAACTAATCGAATGCAGGTAAAATGACAGCTGTACCTGTGTTAGTCAGCTCTGGTGACGGTGGTCCATGTAATGCACTCTACGTGGCTACCCCTGAAAATGGTTTGGAAGTTGCTGTTAGTGCAGAATGCAGCGGCTCAGTTGGTCACTGGGGCTCAGCATGTAGAATCTGCTATGCCATTGCTCCGGTGTCTACATTGGCTGCCCTTTCCTTTTCAAGCCCAATTCAAGGTGTTGGCGATGATCTTTAAAGCCCTGTACAGCATAGGACTGGGATACCTTAAGGAAAGCCTTCCCCATATTTTCCTGCATGTCCACATCCCCTGCAGTCATTAAAGAGGGCCTTCTTAGGATTATGCTGCCATCTGAAGCCAGGGGGATGGCAG
This sequence comes from Lerista edwardsae, assembly GCA_029204185.1. Taxonomy (NCBI): domain Eukaryota; kingdom Metazoa; phylum Chordata; class Lepidosauria; order Squamata; family Scincidae; genus Lerista; species Lerista edwardsae. The sequence goes on along the minus strand of JAJKFI010000052.1, from coordinate 6,824,874 downwards.
CAAGACCTTCTTGGTTGTGGCACCATGCCTTTGGAACCAGCTGCCAGAAGATCTGAGGGCAGCTTCCTCCGTATATGATTTCTGGCAGGGTTTAAAGATCCATATGTTTTGTCTGGCATTTGGGGAGGAAGTTCTCCCTAGGGTCCTCATCTTAATGTGTTATGCTGCTTTACACTATTTTATGCTAATCTGCTCCTTTATTGTTGTTATTTTTAAATTGTTTTTAAATTTTAAATTAAATTTTTAATTTTTAATTTAAATTTTTTATAAAAATTAAAATGATTGGTTTAAATGGTTTTAATGGTTTTTTACTTTTAATATTTTATCAAAATGTTTTTATGTTGTATACACCGCTTTGGGTTTTGAGAAAAGTGGTATAAAAATCCTCAAATCAATAATAAACGTCACATAGGTGCTTACGGTTGACATGCTTGGTTTTTCTTAACTAAATAGCTGAGGCATGGAGGAAGGGACTTTAACCCTTTGCTTTCATTGAGCTTCTATTATGGACTGGAACTCTGTCCCAAGCTGCTACTTCCTTCATAAACCCATTGGTGCCAATAGGAAGGAATGGGGGAGTAGGAGCTTTTTGGCAAGTAAAGCAGAGCTGTCCAGCTTTTGCCCTTGCATACTAGGAATGGGCAGATGCTTTGGCTGCAACAGTACAAGTTTCTGCTTGTGTTGCTGCAGGTAACAAAAACAAATCAAAAGCTCACACACCAAGGGTGGGGTTAGGGAGATAGGGCATTATAAAAAAAATTGCACTAAAAATGAAAGTAGGCAGCTTCAAAATAGTCTAGATCTCTTTTAAAAAAAAGAAGTTCACAATGCTGGTAATGAAACTGCTTTATCTTCTAAGGCAAAGTCTTGGAGCTTCCAGCATTAATCCAAGCCTCCTCCATGTCCATTTGCAACCACAAGCCTGCTTATGTCACAGTCATGTTCCTTTTTGCTTCTGCCAGAGTCAAAACAGCTTCATTTCTGCATACAGTTTAAACTTCACTATGCAAGGCTTACCAAGTTAATATCCTCAGAACAGAAAATACTGTTGAGCTCTGTGATTTATGAAAAGAACACAAGGGATAGGGATGGAGCAATCACACAACCCAGTATTAGGCTGAACTTTTAAAATACAGTTCTGTATGATGCTGTACATGCCCCTTAACATGTTGGCTGCATATTGCAATACCATTGATATACTGTATATGCTGATATCAGCAACTACAAAAGATCTTTGCATTAAGCAAATTTTGGAAAGAAGTTGTCAGAAAGCAAAATAAGAAATTCATACAAGCCGTCTAGAAATGCAAAGATATTCATAGGCACTGCCTCAGGGCTCAATTTTATTTGCCAAAATCCTTTATACAGATCATGGGTAGACATTTTTGCAGTAGGATCAGCATCTGGTACAGTAATGATGTTGATGTTCTTGAAGTCCACACAGAAAATCACTGATGCATCCAGTTTTGGAACCAGAAACACTGGTGAGGCCCAAAACTCTGAGGGCTGGATTATTTTTAAAGTCAACATCTCTTTTGCCTTCTTCCTTATACTTTCCAGCAGTGCCCCATTAGCGCTATGATTATTGTATAGGTCACCTATATTGAACTCATGGACTACCGAGTCAGTCCTGCTGGGTTTGTTAGTAAGGATGTCCTGGAAATCTTTTACCACCTGGAACAGCTTTTCTTTGTCTGTGGAAGACAGTTTTTCCAGATGGATCCAGACTCCCTTCTACATTACACTCAAAAGAAAGTCAAGCCACTCAATATCTGCCTGTTCTTTCTCCATGACACTTACGCCACACACCTTCCTTCCATGGTAAGGCTTTAGCCTATTAAGATGCAACACCCTTTGATCTCTGTGAGACTTTCTGACCTTATCAGGTAAGTGAATTCTTCCAACCTCTCTTGACCCACAAAAGCCCCAAGCTGCCTTTTGCTTCCTTGACTGAAGGGTAAAAACACCATTCCTCTCTCTCTCTCTCTCTCTCTCTCTCTCTCTCTCTCTCTCTCTCTC
>JAJKFI010000052.1:6801533-6822845 GCA_029204185.1 Lerista edwardsae | reverse complement strand
TCTCTCTCTCTCTCTCTCTCTCTCTCTCTCTCTCTCTCTCTCTCTCTGTGTGTGTGTGTGTGTGTGTGTGTAATTTTCCTCAGATTCTCCTCCACTGTTTCATTCACTGGCTCCATGTGTGTCATAAAGGACAACACACACAGTCCATCCCAGGGGTTTTGAACTCTGCTTACTTCCCTTTCCAACTCTCATCTAACATTGGCTAGGGATCCTGCCAAAAATTAACCAAAAGAGAAGGACATTTGACCTGTTTGTGTACTCTGGCAGAAATTCACCATTTCAAAATGCCTAGGGGAAAATTTGACAGAGAACGGACCAGAAATACAGTGGAACGATGCCCTATTCATGCTTACTTCTAGCGATAGTGAGAGCCACATTCCTGTCTATGGCAGACTCCCAAAGCACTGCAGGAACTGCTTGACTACAAAAAGACATGCAGGCAAGGCCCAGGGCCAGCCCGAGACCACCTGACGTTGGAGATGACATGCCAAATGCTGCCCCTCCCTACCCAGCCTCTGTCCTCCCACTCTCCAACAGGGCCCGTGAGAGGGGGGTGCAGGGGGTAATTTGTACCCAGGCCCAGGGTCAAAAAGGAGCCCCAGGAGCCAAAAAAGGAGCCCCATAACTTTCCTGGGATCCTACTTTTCCTGTCCCACGTTTCCAGCGCAGGATACCGCATGCGCCAGGCTGAGGAATGCATACACATCACTCCTTAATCCAGAGTCAAATTTGAGAGGAAACTGGCCTGCTACACTAGCAATTTGGCTTGTAGATTACCAGAAGCGTAAGGCGGAGAAGTTCACAGACACAGCTGCAGGAATCAGACTACAGCAGCTGTAGAAGTACATTTTGGTACACACAGGATGCTTTCCATTCTAGTGTGAGGGAACAATCCTAACCTGGAGTTAGGCCAGCACAGTTAAGCCAGCAAAGTTTGGCCGGCACAAGGGCCACTGTAAAGTGTCTGGACCACTCTCGGAGTCAGAGAGGCCAGCACAGACCTGCACCATCCTCCCTGACTCCAAAAGGGATCCAAACGTGCTTTACGGTGGCCCTTGTGCAGGCCAAATTTTGCTGGCCTAACTCCAAGTTAGGATTGCACTCTGCGTCTAAATACAATGGCACTAATCTGCAATGATTTTCCACATTTAAAAGATTTTAGATAGACTTAGGAGTGTGTTTGTTTTTTTGTTTTACTGTATCTAGTTGCCAACACTGCGTGGGCAAGTACATGTCCATTGTCTATTCTGGCTGTTGCCACCTTTCCCCTACTCTGTTTTGCCCACTTCCCCTTCGGGAAGAAATCCAAAAGAAACCTTGTACCACCTGATAAAATTCATCTCAGAAGCCCTGACAGTGTGCAACATGTTTCAAGAATCCTTTCTTTCAATAATAAGCATTCAAGGCAGAAAGAAAGCAGAGCTTACTCTGTTCTGGATCTTACTCCATACCTCTATTGCCAAAGCGTTTGGGGATTAATAGCCCCATGGGAAATGGCAGGAAGTGTCAATTACATCTTCCAAGCACAGCAAGTCCTCCCAGCAGTTGGGGTGGTAAGTCAATCCTCATGACTTGTTGCGTGCCTAGATAAAGAGATTTTGAATGGACCATAATATGCCAGAGGAGAAGACCCTCTTTTCTCTTTTGAGTGATCCATTCGCATACTGTACTGGAGAAGTTATTTAGTGCTCTGTAATGCAGAAACCTTCTATAAGACAGCAAGCAATAAAAAAAATCACTATTTTTATTAATAAATTCCATTTTTATCAAGAGTACATTTGTCCATTTTATCCAGCAATACTGTTGCTAACTTTGATAGACGGCCAATTTGAGAAGCGACAAGATTGTGTGATATCCTAACTGTTGTCCTTGCAGGAATAAAGACTCTGAAGGAATAGGAAGTTGAAAGTGTTTGTTCAAATATGTGTCGAACTGATTCCTGGTAAAATGGAAATGAATTATCTTCTGTAATCCCTCTGTGCCTTTCTTGAATTGGACTGGATGAGTCAGTGTCACCACACGGACGTTGGGGCACATAAGGCAAGAATTAGGAGGGCTTGCAGGCCTGGCTGTGTTTGCCTCTGTCCAAGAAAAGTGCCAGAGTCTAAATAGACAAAAACTCCTCCCCACAACTGCAGCAAGGACTCCATGAAAACAATAGGACCCCCCTGCCTCCACAATATTACTAAAGAAAGAGGACATTTTGAAAAGGGGACACAAATTAGTAGTTCACAGAGCTCTGGTCTTGCACTATATTTGTTTATTACTTCTCTTTTCCACCTTACTTTTTTTGTTTGGAAAGAGTTGAAAATGAAGAGTTGAAAACTCTGTCGTTTCTTTTATTAATTATCAGGCTCAATTTGGCCCCTCTTATTTCTGTTTTTGCCTTTCCTTCTTCAATTTGCTTTTGCTTCCCAGTTGCTTAGTTCTTTTCTCCCCCCCCCCACCTTCCTTCTTCAATCCTGCTTCAACTTCTCTCCACTCTCTTTTCTTTCTCACATGTTCAGGTTCAAGTTGGCCACAGATTGCTTCTGTATCAATCCTGCTTCAGTTTCCTACTATCTTCCCTCTTCCCTCTTTTTCTTTTGTTACGTGTATATTTAGTTGAAATATTGCTACCATAGCCTTGAAGCCCCATAGGCAGAGGCATACATGATGGGGGGCAGGGGGTCACGTGACCCCAGGTGCCAGAATGTTTGGGTTCTGTGAGCTGCGGCTGCCCACTTTCCGGAGCCCTCCAGAGGGCCAGGCAGCTTGCACTTGGCGTCCGCAGGCCTTTCGAAAGCGTTATGAAGCCTTTGGAAAGCCTTTAAACAGTACTTCTGGTTTTCCTATGAAAACTGGAGGTAATGTTTAGAGGCGATAATATAGTGTCAAATCTGGGAGGAAACTGGCCTGCTTGAGTAGCAATTTGGCCTGTGGATCTGCTTTGAGACTGCAGCTGCTGCAGAAGTCAGTTTTGGTACTCACAGGACACTTTCCAGGCTAGTATGATCCTAAATATGATGATGCTAACATTCTGCAATGATTTTCTATATTTTAGAGAGACTTAGAAGTGTGCTTGGAATCCCATATAACTGTGTGGTCTGGTAGACCTCAGCTCCACATTGAGAAGCCCAGTAGACTTGGGCTCCAAAGACTTTTCCAGCTATCACCACCTTTCCTCTGCCCTGTTTTGCCTCTTGTTACCCCTGTTCTGCAGACCACTTTCGCCACTCTCCCCCATTCTGTTTTACTCCTCCCCTCCCCCTTCGGAAAGGGACCTAAAAGAAACTTTGTATCCCCTTATAAAATTCCTCTGAGGCACTGCTTTCCAAGATTCTAGCTCAGTACTCTCTTTCTCTCCATATTTCCACTTCCTCCCTATTCCCCTCTTCTTTTTCCAAACATGAGAGTGGAAGGAGAAAGATAAGCTGCCGAGGCAAGTAGGCAGACAGAGATGGGAGCCCCCTCCCCCAGCTACTGCCTGAGGCGACTGCCTCAGTTGACCTCCTGGATAGGCCGGCCCTGCTAGGCCTTTGGCCTAGCCTTTGGCCTTCTAGTTGTGTCCCAGTCTGAAGGGGAGGCATTATCAGTGCCACCCACATGCACCCTGGATTCAGATGCTTAGTAGGCAGTGTGGGATTTTTCCATAGAGGAAGCAGCTCTCCTACTGGTATGGAAAGTGTGATAAATATGGCAGTGCTATCTCATGGTGAGTCACTCTCATCCCTCTGAATCAAAGGTTTTTGTTTTTAAAAGTTTTTAAAAGTTTTGCTAACTGTCAAGATGACACACAAAACTTCTGAAATGCAATCTGGCACAGACACGTGTTCAGAATCAGGTGGGCAGGATTTCTTTTCTTTTTTTCATGGATAATGCTCCATATCTTGAAGAGCTGCATTCCTGTGGAAATAGACATGGAAGTTTTTTTCTTTCTGCAGGTTCATTCAAACAATACTTCTACCACCCAACCACCCCACACACATTAAAAGACACGAACACTCACAGAGTGCACATCTTCTGGCCCCTTCCCTTTAGTCTTGGCTAGTTTCCTTTATTGAATGGGGGTTGTGGGGAGGCCAAGCACCCTAACATGAAATTGCAGACACTCAGAGCACAATCCTAACCTGGGTTTAGGCCGGCATAGTTGGGCCAGCAAAGATTGGCCAGCACAGGGGCCACCATAGAGCACATTTGGACCACTCTCGAGTTAGGGAGGATGGCGCACATCTGTGCGCTGGCCTCTCTGACTCCAAGAGTGGTCCAAACATACATTACGGTGTCTCTTGTACCAACCAAACTTTGCTGGCTTAGCTTATGCCGGCCTAACTCAGTTTAGGATTGCACCCACAGTTCAATTCACCCAGAAGTGAGGGAAGGGGCCAGGGTGTGCCTGTGTCAGGAGCACAAACACAAACTTTTACTACATGAGGCCAGAAGTATCCAAACTAGCTCCCTGTCTTCATATTGGGGAAAGCTTCTCATCTGCTGAATTCTGCTTACTGTATACACTGTCAAAGGCACAGACTCTGCCCATTAAAAGGCTATTCTGAGTAAGCAACAGCTCACTAGGAGAGGTGGCATCAGGCCCATGAGGAGTGCAAGGGGTAAAGTGTACCCGGGCCCAGGGTCAAAAGGGGGCCCAGGAGCCAGGCAGGGGCCCAAACGTTGCCTGGGATCTTACACTGTCCTATCTCACAGGTCCATGGGGGGGGGGTGCAGTGAGTATATAATACCTGGGCCCAGGGTCAAAAAGGGGGCTTATAAGTCAAAGGAGAGGAGCCAGAAATTTCCTGGGATCTGGGAAACTTTTTTGTATATATTGTACACTAGCATGACTAACATTCAAATTTTGTATAAGCCTACATAGTTGTAGCCTACATATATGTAGCCTACATATTGTAATTCATAGACATTATGATCTGATGATCATATGAAATCATGATCCAATGGAAAAGGGAAGGGGTCCATTGTACCCCCTGATCAGGGCTCACCCCAGAAGTGGCGGGGGCCAATCTGGGGCATTCCCTGGGGGGGGGCAATCTGGGGCATTCCCACAGAGGCCCCACCCTCCCCACGCCCCCTCACTCACCATACAACTGTGGTGACTAGGAGAGCTCTTATGGTGCCAAATGCGACGCATGGCATCTAGAAATAGTTGCGGTGACATGATTACATCACTGCCAACCGCTTCTAGGAGGCCCATTTCGGGCCATTCGGTAGGGGCAGGCAGGAGGACCCGATGCAAAGCCTCTCTGGTCGCCTCACTGATGTACAACCCACAGAGATCCTGCCTATACAGCAGTGCATGGGGGCCCCCAAAGCACAGGGCCCAATGGTGTGACATTAGTCACATTGGCTTAAGGCCGGTCCTGCTCCTGATAAAATTCCTCTCAGAGGCCCTGCGTGGCATAACAGCCCAGGAAACAAAAAGTCAAAGGAAGGTCTGGCCTGGGCCTAGAACCCAGCGGCTGCTGTGCAGGTTCTGCTTCTAAAAATGAACACTGTTTCTACTCAGCCCAGTTGCTTGACACAGCACCAAATAATGACTCTGGAAACTTTGGGTTTTCTCTTCTGGGGACAGCGCGCATTGCTCAGGGTGGAGCACCTCATCATGTCACCACTTCTCTCAAGGCAGAGGACCCTGAAAGAGGAAGTACATGGTTAGTGTTGCACATTTCTCTAAAATACTGATTGTGCAGTTTGAAAAAGAAACTTCTCTTTTGACCCCGGTCCCCAGCATCTCCAGGACTGTGTGCGCAAGGAGCGCAGCACAAGGAGAGAAGTTCTTCTCGCGTACCGCAATGCTGTTGGTGATGTGTACTATTAAGCATTGTTGCAATACCTGCATGCAGTTCATGTCGCTTTTCAGTATCAATGAAATCGATTTTAATAAGGGTTTATAGTGTGTGATGCTTTGCTCCATTCAAAAAAGTTAAATTTAGTTCTGAGAAAGCACAGAAATGGCCGAGCCTAATAATAATCGTATATGGCTAGTCCGAGTTCTGTTCAGCTTAAATTAGATACATTTGCTTCCAGTGTGAATGATCCTCTTAGCTGAAGCAAGCTGTTGGGTGACAGTGGATTCTCTCATACATAATAATCTATCTGCAAAATGATAGATTATTTCCTGCAATATGTTTCTAAAAAACCTTAGATTTATACTTTATTGCTTCTAATCTTAACTATTATAATCCCAGGAAAAAAAGTGCACCATGTGCAAAAAGTGGGATTCTCATAGTAACAAAACAAAACCCAAACTTGTTTTTTTAGCAGCACCTCCTGAGCATCATAACAAAGCAGGTTGTAGGAAGCTTGAAGGTGCAACTCTAGTGGTCAGCATAAAAGAACATATTCCTAATGTCCAGCTGGAAAAAGTCTATACTACAACTTTCAAACTGCCCTGGAAAGGCTAGCCTTGTGGTCACCTTTGTGATTTCAGCAGTGAATGATTTGACATATTGTGTATTAGCTCCTCCCCTGCTGTTTCTTGGCATGATCTACAATACAATCTTATAGGAGTTTTATTGCCCTGGCTTTCGAAAGGATTCCAGGAATTGCATTTTGAGGAGAGTGCTATAAATTCTCAGCTATCTCTCTCCCCACCCCACCCCATCCTCAAAATATTAGTTCCAAGGGTTCCCTGGGCAAAAGAATAACTGTTAAACCAGTCTAAGCCTGTAGTTTAAGTCTTTGACCAGTACAGCATTACTTGTGTGAGCTGGCAATGTCACCATTCTAATCTTTTTTAGGGCAATTATCACTGTGATGGTCTTTGTCCCCTGATCCAATTCCTTGATGGTGATCTATAGTCATATCAGCAAGAGGAAGTCTCCTAGCTAGAAGCTCAAATCACTGAGCAAAACTGATCTGGAAGCCCTTGTAAGGATTGCAAGTATCACTTGACCTTGTCCTTATGGATTCAAAGGAGTTTCCTGGCCTGATGTAATGTGGCTGCAGCTGGCTTGAGTTAGGTGGCAATTTACAGGCTGAATCTCCATGCCTGCACCCATCAGGTTGCCAGTTCAAGATCACTCAGTAAAGACTTTATTTGCCCAGGCTATTTTGTAACTTTGGCTGAACTTGAAAGCAGCCCTATTATGAGAAGGTGGAAGCTGGAGAGCCAGGAAGTGTTGCTTTGCATTTGTTTACAGGTTCTGCTCATGCTGATGCAGCAATAGGAGCGAATAATCTCCCTATCTGATCTCAATTACCTATGCCTCCTCCGCTTTCACTTGCTGTTTTTCTCTGCCTTCCCTGTACTTTGTACCCTCTTAATTGCAAACAAGCCCTGCAGCCAGTCTCTGCCTTTGATCCCAGAAAGAAGCTGTTGACACTCTTATCTCATTGCAGGAGAGAGATTCCTGGCAATGCCCTCCCTTATCACAGGACTCTTCCCCACCTTGTGTTTATAATAATATGCTATAAAATTTTTGTATTTGACCTGAATGAGGAACCAGACCCTGCAAGGAGTTATTTTTATAACCTTACCCAAGTTCATATAATTTGCAGAAGTTGTTGTTTCGTTGCTATCGTGTCACCTCCTTACTAAATGCAAGCACCATAACTTCAGTGATATCAGATCCAATGGTTTAAACTTCTGCGGATTACCAGTTTAACTGAGTTGCAGAACAAGCTAATGATGAGGATAGAATTCTTCCGTTCTTCTGACTGTGTGTCATTATATTAGCACATTTGTGGATTAGATGCTTGCCATTACTAAATCCGAACGCAAACATCATCACTCTCAAGCTATTCTTTGCAACTCTGGCTCAGTGCTACTCCATAAATCACTAACACCTCCTTCCAAAGTTCTGAGCCAAGGTGCTACGCTCTCAGTGTCTCTCTCCAACCAGGGTATACATCCTCCTGTTTTTTGTCCTTCCTGAAAATGTGGGTTTCTTTTGATATTGCGGAATGCCTGGAGAATTCTGGGGCATATGACTCCATTTTTCTGGGACCCTGTGTGCATTTTCCTATAACTATCACCTTTTAAAGTGGTACCTTCTTACATTTAGCAAGGGGAAGGTGTCGCTCTTCACCCTAGTCTTTTCCAGTGGCTATTGCTGGTGGTACAATAACAATAGTATCCTTCCACATTCTCCTCTCCTCCAGGAAACATGGTCCTTAAATAGCCCTGTTGGGGCAGTTGGGGGACCAAATATCACATTATGCAAAATGTGTTACAAAGCAATCCCCATTCAAGATTCCCATTCATTGAAGACTGCAGCTTTTTCAGCACAATCTTATCCATCTCTACTTGAAAGTAAGTCCTATTTAACTCAATGGGACTGACCCCCATACAAGGATCACAGCCTTAGAGCCCAATCCTATGTGCGCTGTCCGTGCTGGCACTGACTGCTGTAAAGCTATCAGTGCCAGTTGCAAAAGGCTGGCTGACAGTGCGCCACTTAGAGAGCTCTCATCAGCACCAGTGGGAAGGTCTATGCCTTACCCTCCTGCTCCATTGCTTATTCTACCACTATCCCACTAAGAGCGCAATCCTAACCTGGAGTTAGGCCGGCACACGTTAGGCCAGCAAAGTTTGGCCAGCACAAAGGACACTGTGAAGTATGTTTGGACCACTCTTGGAGTCAGAGAGGCCAGCACACAGACATGCCCAGTGATGTCATTCAGGGGGAACGGACCAGAACGGGCGTTCCGGATCCTAACAGGCTCCGTGGCTGCTTCCGGGTTGTTGTTGTTGTTGTTTTCTTTCAACATTTGAATTTGAACTCAAAAGTGAGTTCCTGTTCCTAAATCATTTGAATGACACCACTGGACATGCCCCATCCTCCCTGACTCCGAGAGTGGTCCAAACATGCTTTACGGTGGCCCTGGTGCCAGCCAAACTTTGCTGGCCTAACTGTGCCAGCCTAACTCCAGGTTAGGATTGGGCCCTAAGACTTAACTAGGCCCTAAGTGACTTGACTACTCCTTCACCATGATCCAACTACTGTCTGTGCTCAAGCAGTCACAGGAGATGCCTACATTCAGGATGCTATTTCCTGTCATCATCCTATCCAATAAATGTGGATTCCTTTCCTTGCCAAAATGGTGTAATCCTAGCAGAGGCTATAAACCCTGATCACCATAGCACTGCATTCTAAACAGAACAACACCCTTTCTGTAAACATGTGTGCAGCTCTCAGCCAAGAGCTACAGCTCTCCGACCCTCATCTTGATGCAATCTGTTTGGCATCTTAGCAGTTTCCTGCCCTCTTTTTTGGAGGGTGGGGATGAAGCTGAGTGTGGAGAAGGAGTTCAGAGCAGGCGTCTAGAGAAGGGCTTAGCTAGCTGGCTTCTGACCCTTGTGATTTTCTGATGGTGTGTCGCTGAAGCGCTCGCCAATTTGCAATTGGCACATTACTCGAGATATTTGAATAAATGGACCCAGTACAACGAGTGCTTGGCTGGAACAGGCTTGCTGGCACCAGGCGACAGCCTCAAACTTGCTGTAGCATGAAGGGCACTCCCAGCCTTGACTTCATCTGCCTTGGAGAAGGGCAAGTTGAGACTGTGTCTTTGCCTGGGCCACAGAGCACCACCAATCTGTTGCAGGCTCCTTTGCAACACTCTTATACTGAGTCATCATCATTGAACCAGCATTGTTTTCTGGGTCGATTTGGCAGCCACTTTCCAGGGATTCAGATGGAGTTTTGTTCTAGCCCAACCTGGAAATGCCTGGGAGAGTCCTTTGGCTTACAAGGCATGTGCTCTACTGGGGTTCTGTATACACCGAATGAGAATCCCAAGCTTCTACGCATGGGAATGATGTGAATGCAAGATGCAGCCCCTTTGCTGAAGCTCACCTGGCCTGGATCTGGTAGTGCTAGAATGAGAGAGAAGCCCGGCTTGGATACCTCCATGTATGTTTGCTTGGGCTGCTAGGAGCAATGAAGATCCACCTGTCTTTTCTAGGAAGGAAGTAGTATGGATGCAGTTAGAGCACAGTGATTAAAGATAGCTTAAAAAAACAGGTTTTCATTCGAATGCTGGAGAATTTCTGCTCCGTTATCAGCAGAAGACAGGGGCCTTTCCTTTTCTGATATCTCGTCCACCATCCGCTCTGTGTCTCTGATGGAGTGCACAGACGTAAGAATGGTGGCCACCCGGGGTCTTAGATAAGAGGCCAGATGCAACAGCCTGTGGCTCAAGCAGCATCTGCCTTGTCTCTGTGACTGCTCTATTCCTCATCACTTTCCTGTCCAGTCTCCAGCCGAGGTGGAACTGGTCCCGTCTCCCAGCCTTCTGTCTCGTTCAGCCCTGATTCACGCTGAGAACCTTTGCGTGGCGAAGGGCCATTTCCCTTCTGTGCACAGCTTGCTCAATCTCCCCTGCGCAACTTGGCCGTTGCACGCAGAGGGGTGTTATGCAGAGCAGTTCCCTTGTCAGCAGTGACTTTGCAACGTCTGGCCTGAGGCATTCTGAGATGGCAGTTTTCCTCCCCACCCCCAACGTAGTCCCAGTTTGGGGCTGGGATGCAAAACTCGTTCTACAGGAAGAGTGCTGGGGAAGGCACCGCGCCCGCTGTAGTCACACTGGGACAGCCATCTACGTAGGCTGCTGAAGTGCCTCCTCCACACATGTCTACATGCTCAGAAGCAGCATGCCCAGCTGGTTCAACGGCAGCAATGCTCTCATTTGTTTGTGATCCCTCTTGTTTCGTGACGGATTCAAACGGCTTCACAGCAGTGGGCCTACAGTTCCAAACATTGCTTCCACCTGACCAGAGCTCTATAAGACTATGAGAAATGTCTGAGAGCGCAATCCTAACTTCGAGTTAAGCCGGCACAGTTAGGCCAGCAATGTCTGGCTGGCACCAGGGCCACCGTGAAGCATGTTTGGACCATTCTCAGAGTCAGGGAGGATGGTGCATGTCACTGCAACAGGGGCCTCCAGAATCTAAAACAGATTACAGAGACTGGAAATTTGGCGGTCATCCATGTGAAGAAGCTGGGTCCATCAAACATTTTCCAGAGCAGAATTTAGTGGTTCCACCCATTCCTGTGCATGTTTTTATTTTAGATATTTATATCTTGCCTTTCCATTGTGGGACACAATGCCCTACTCCACCAGCAATGCTGGAAACCCACTTGGGAAGAGGATGGAACTTTCTCTAAGATATGTGAAATCCCAACCACAAATGAGAAGATACACAGAGAAGATACAGTGTGTCTGTTTTTGGCACAGCTGTACTAATGGAGGAGAGAGGACTGAGCTCTTATAGTGCAGTCCTAATTCATGTCAACTCAGAAGTAAATCCCATTAATGGGAAGTTGTTGTTGTTCAGTCGCCAAGTCGTGTCCGACTCTTCGCAACCCCATGGACCACAGCACGCCAGGCCTCCTTGTCCTCCACTAGCTTCCTAGGTTCACCCAATTTCATGTTCATTGCTTCGGTGACACTATCTAACCATCTCATCCTCTGCCGCCCCCTTCTCCTTTTGCCTTCAATCTTTCCCAGCATGAGGGTCTTTTCTAAAGAGTCCTCTCTTCTCATGAGGTGGCCAAAGTATTGGAGCTTCAGCTTCAGGATTTGTCCTTCCAAGGAGCAATCAGGCTTGACTTCCTGGAGGATTGACCGATTGGATCTCCTTGCAGTCCAGGGGATTCTCAAGAGTCTTCTCCAACACCATAATTCAAAAGCATCTATTCTTTGGCACTCTGCCTTTCTTATGGTCCAGCTCTCACAGCCATACATTAAACCCCATGGATTAAACCCCATGGATTACAAAACTAATGGGAATTACTTCCAGGTAACTGTGGATTGGATTGAAGCCTTAAGGCGCAACCAACTTTCCAGCACTGGGATAAGGGCAATGCAGCTCAGAGGTAAGTGAACAAAAGATTGTCCGTCTGTCCCCAAACTGCAGGATGCAGCACATGCCCCATTGGCACAGCTATGTCAGTGCTGGAAAGCTGGTTAGGATTGCGCCCTTAGTGAGCTTTCAGAGAGGCGAGACCCTTTAACATGGCTTTCTGTGACTTTAACTGTTGTATTGTATTGTTGCTTATTTTTTATCTTATTTGTCATTGGCTAACTTCCAGAGTAGTGCTTCTGTTTTATGCATGTCTGTTCATGGAAATATTTGTCCAGATGCCATCCAGTTGTGTTTGGATATTTGTACTATTTTGAACATCTTTTGAACTGTCAGAGAAGCATTCTGCAAGTATTAGAAAGGGAGAAAAAAGTCCCAGGCAAAGCAGCTGCACATTTTACTACTTGTCCAGAAAATAATGCGTAAGGTGTACTTCCTCTTACCACATTACTACAACAACAAGCAAACTCCCTCGTGACAAATTTCTCTTTTCTCTCCTGCTGTGACGCTGTTGAAAACATAGCTGCTCCCTTTCAAGCCAAGCACTGGAAAGCTTTTCAAGGCAAAAGTACAGCAAAGATCTAGGGGGGAATTATGCAGTGTAAAAAGAAAGCTAGATTTCTTCAAACAGTCCACCAGTAAAACTGACAAGTCACCAAAAAAAAAAAACCCCCAAACAAAAATCAAAATGACAATTGCCTCCAGGATACAAACATACTCATTCCAGGACTAATAAATCAATCAGCAGAAGTATTATCAGCATCCAAGCAATATATGCAAATTACACAAAAATCCCCCTGGGCAATTCCTCTTGGACTTCAAGTGAACCAACTGCAATAAACTTGGGCCAACTGCATTCCAACCAACTGGACTTTGTCAATGGCTAGATGACATAACATTCAAGCTGCTCCAGAAACTGCAGTAAGGCAGAGATGCATCCTTCTCATTCTGGCTGGAAAAGCCTATTATCTGAGTAAACATAAACCCTTAGAATAAGTTCTCATGGACTTCTCACATGGAGGTCATATATGTGTGTCCAGAGTGAGTATAGCTTAAGTCCTGTTTCGAACAACCAGTGCCAAAATGCAAAAGGTTTGAGAGCGCAATCCTAAGCTTGAGTTAGGCTGGCACAGTCAGGCCAGCACAAGGGACACCATAAAGTATGTTTGGACCACTCTTGGAGTCAGAGAGGCCAGCACACAGATGTGCCCCATCCTTCCTGACTCTGAGTGGTCCAAATGTGCTTTACAGTGGTCCTTGTGCCAGCCAAACTTTGCTGGCCTAACTGTGCCGGCCTAACTGTGTCGAGCCGTTGCTTCGGCGACTACATTGGCTGCCAGTTCTGTTCCGGGCCCAATTCAAAGTTCTAGTTTTGACTTTTAAAGCCCTTTACGGCTCGGGTCCGGGGTATTTGAGGGACCGCCTCCTTCCATATAATCCAACCCGTGCTCTTAGATCATCTGGGGGGGGCCCTTCTGACTGTGCCGCCACCAGGAGAAGTGAGAGGGGTGGCGGCCAGGAAGAGGGCCTTCTCGGTGGTGGCCCCCCAACTCTGGAATACCCTCCCCTTAGAATTGAGAACTGCTCCCTCTTTGTTAACATTTCGGCGGGGGCTGAAGACCTTTTTATTCCAAAAAGCTTTTAAGTGTTGACAGGCGGGCTGGCTGGTGTGTTATCTATATATATAAAGAAGAGCGTATGTGTGTGTGTATGTATGTGTGTATGTTTGTTCCACATAGGCTCCGCAACACCTGGACCGATTCGCGCCAAACTCGGCACGCGGGTGCCTTGGCCCCCCGAAACCATCGCTGCGCGGTTTTGGAACGGATCGGGCCCCCACGGGCGCGGGTAAAAGCGAATTTGTGGTTCTCTATGGACGGCTATGGGCTGAACCGAACATTCCGAGGCTCTGGTGATGTCATGATGAGATGCAAAGTACATGCAAATGACATGCGGAATCTTCAGGCAGCAACTGAACTCTTGACAGTTGAAGACAAACAGCAGCAAACAGGTTTCACGCAGGCAAACCGATACAATGTGTTCTGTGGACATGTGGGCGGTCCCTGCTTGGCAGTGGACAGTTGGCACAAGGTGCTGTGGCTGTTGAAAGTTTACTTTCTCTCTGAAAGTTTACTTTCACTGTGTAATGTAAGGCAATTGGGCAGGTGCAACCAAAGGCTACAAAGATGAAACAACAGCGTACACAGGAAACACCTGAGGGGGAAAAAAAAAAAACTTGCAACGCTACGTCACAGAGCTGCTACATCTAGAGCAACAGAAACAGTACAGCAGCGTGACAAGACTCCACGATAAGAGAGACAGAGCTGCTACATCTAGAGCAACACAAACAGTACAGCAGCGTCACAAACAACTACAGGATATGAAACAGAGGGCTACTACACCTAGAGCAACAGAAACAGTACAGCAGCAGGGATGGGACATATCAACACCCGGGCACACATGTGAGTGGGGGTGGGGTCAGGGATGGGACATATCAACACCGGGGCACACATGTAAGTGGGGGTGGGGTCAGGGATGGGACATATCAACACCCGGGCACACATGTGAGGGGGGGGGGCAGGGATGGGACATATAAACACCCGGGCCATCTGTATGCCTGGTGAGTCGGGGGGGTCAGGGATGGCACCTATAAACACCCGGGCACACATGTGAGGGGGGGGCAGGGATGGGACATATAAATGGGCCATCTGTATGCCTGGTGAGTAGCTGGGGGTCGGGGATGGCACATATAAACACCCGGGCAAAGCCGGGTACATAAAAGCTAGTGTTTTATATTTATGATCCACAGGGCTTTTGGCTTTTTAAATTTTATTGTTATGTTTTTAATTTTGTTCTATATTGTTTTAATATTCTTTTATATTGTCTTTTAATGTAAAACTTTATATTTTTTGTAATTGCCGCCTTGAGTGCCTTCGGGCATAAAGGCGGGGTAAAAATCTAATAAATAAAATAAATAAAATTAATAACTCAAGTATAGGATTGCGCCCTGAATTATCTCCTGCCTCCCCATCTTATCAGGGCAACATGTAACCAGACAATGTAACCTGCTGGCAGAACACTTGTTGACAATCTGAATGAGGTGTTAGATTGTACCACGTCATGCTACAGGGGTCTGAATCACATTTTGAATGCTCTGCCCAAGCTAAAAGAGCTTCTTGTGAGTAAAAAGGAAGAGACATTCTAACTCAGCTAGAGCATACCTACAGGCAGCGACGGGATCTACAAACGACCTGGGGGAACGCTGGGCGGGACTTACGCGGGGCTTCCGCGTGATTGGCTGCCTGTCCGCAGCGTTCTGCAGCTGTCCTGGCCTGGGGGGGCTGCCCCCGGTTAGTGCGCCCCACCGCTGCTCGCCCAGGCACCCGGCGTGACCCTCACCCGTCCTCCGCAGCAAGCAGGAGCCCCCCCCCAGGCCAGGACAGTTGCGGAGCGCCGCGGACAGGCTGCCAATCATCCGGATGTCCCACCTACATCCCGCCCAGCATTCCCCCAGGTCGTTTGTAGATCCCGTCACTGCCTACAGGTATGTTTTTACATGGGAGCATGAAAACTGTGATTGATTGACCAAAGGGGACTCCTGTTTCCAGGTGAGCATTATAGTGTCAAACTGAAAAAACAGAGAGGTCTTTCCATCCTGTCACCATCTAAAAGAAGGTAACAAGTGGCAGAGGAAAATCCCATAGGAAGCATTGCTTAATTCTCCAAGTGAAAAATCCATATTACATTATCCCTTATCCAGACATCCAAAATCCAGATTATTCTGATATCCAGACAGACTTTTTTTTTTTTAACTTTCATACAACACTAGGAGGTCTTGTGCTCATTCCCATGTACAGGCTGTAAGTTCTATTCTCTGCTCTGCTCTGCTGTGTGTGCCATTGTTGAAAGATGTCAAAGTGGCCAGCAGACACCCAAAGGGGTAACAGTGAAAAGAGCAAGAGGAAGCATTTCTCATTATATTTGTGCAGTTATTCCGAAATCCAGACAAATCCAAAATCCAGACACTTTCCCATCCCAAGTGGTCGGGTAAGGGAGACGCAACTTGTACATATTGTTAAGTCAGTCCTACTCTGCAACAGACAATTAGGAAATATCCAGAAATAGTTTTGGCAGAAGATTTAGTCGAGTGGGTTAATGCCTCCGTTTGCCTGAAGATAAAGAGCTGAAGAGCTGAAGGTCGCCAGTTCGGGACTACTGGAAGTCTCTGTGAGCGGCAGACCTCGTAAACTGCAGCTGATTAAAAGCTGAGCTGTCTCCGGCTGCCTTGTGAGAGGGGGAGTGTGCTGGGTCAGCTGCTTCTCTGGTGGGAGTAGAGAAGCCGCTTATCAGCCAGCAGAAGACAAACGTGCGGCTAGAAAGAAGACTAAATCCAGAAAGATCCATCTGTTTGTGTTGTTGTTCTTGTAAGATAGAACGTTCTGTAAAATTGTAAAAACCTTCGGGTTTATGAATAAAGCCTGCCCATGTAAACCGCCTTGAGTTACAGTCATTAGAGTAATCTGATGACCTAAGAAAGGCGGTATATAAATACGAGTATTATTATTATTATTTTTAATAAATTATTTCAAAAGTAGAAGCTCTTTGCAATGCAGGTGCCATCAGTGCTTGATGCATTCATTCCTGACCAAATCTCCTGCAATACTATGCAGGCTGTTCTTTCCTCCCCTTACACCCACATACACTGGCAAGGCCGCCTGATTCACAAAAGGATGTTCCCTCATAGTTACACTCATTCAGGAGATAATACAGTAGCAACTTTTCCCAGCATGTCACCAAGTACAATAGAGACCACCATTTTCTATACATCGGCAACTTTTATAAAACTTGTCATGCCCATAACCCTTAAATCCACGTAACAGTTGGGAAGTGGGTGTCTGACTGGTTTGTGTGGATCTCTCTTATCTCCAAATTCTCAGTAGTTCATCGCAAGTAAGGTCAAAAGGGTACTTCCTGCCTGAACCACAATTCTGAAGCATGTCATTTCTTAGAAGCATTTTGACGTTGTCATTTTGTGCTGTGATTCACCACTTCCTGAGCGGTAGAAAGTTCCTGGGGTAGCTGCTGTGGTGGCAGTTTGCATGTAAAGAAAGAGTACCGGAGATTGATAGCACTTTTGTAATATTTGTGTATGTGCAAATATATATGCATAAGGGACGTGGTGGCGCAGCGAGTTAATCCGCTGTCGCTGGGCTTTCAACCGCAAGGTTGGGAGTTCGAGACTGCGTGACGGAGTGAGCTTCCGTTGCTTGTCCCAGCTCCTGCCAACCTAGCAGTTCGAAAGCACCTAAAATGCAAGTAGATAAATAGGGACCACTTTGGTGGGAAGGTAACGGCGTTCCGTGCGCTACGGCGTAGAATCATGCTGGCCACCATGATCGGACAAAAACGCCGGCTCACAGGCTTTGAAACGGAGATGAGCACCGCCCCCTACAGTCGGTCACGACTAGACCATTCGGTCGTGGGGAAACCTTTACCTTTTTAAATATATATGCAGAATATGAGACAGCTGGAAAATACCATGATACGCAGTGTTCATCTGTAAAGTGACATCAGTTCCCTCTCATACAGTGTATACATACGGTGTATACTGTACTTAGAGCTCCCCACCCCAGTGCAGCTCTATAAACAATGCTTTGCTAGTGAAATTCCATCTTGGCAAAATAAAACTGTTCCTCTCCAACTCCTACCCAAGTAGACAGGGGTGTTCCTGTTTCTGTATTAAGCGAGTTTCAACCTTGTTCACTGGATGGCACACTGACAAGGCACTAACTGTCAAGATACATCATAGGTTTTTAGACGATTGACAATGCACACCATGCTGCTTGCGGGGGGGGGGGGCTCACATCCCTCAGTGGCCCTACAATTAATGATCATCCCCCAAACTAAAATATTAGTTTTAGTTGTTAATTCTGCAGAAGCCTAGTGGTTGTCATTTCGTCTCTTGATGCCACCCAATTGCGTTTTCATTGCATCATAGAATGGGCCACTGCTGGTGCAAGTCCAAGTTGGTCCACATTGGTGGGTCAGGCCTGGGAAGGGGAATAGGATATGGTGCATGCCAGCACCACCGATCCTGACCCCCTCTGATTTGCCTGCCCCATCACTACCCTCTCCCGCTTCATTCCGCCCCTCCCCCACCCCACACACTGCCCAGTGTACCTGCTCCGGCAGGCACCCTCCACTGTGCCAGCACAACTTCCCACACATGCTTTATGGCACTTTTGCTATGGCTAGCACCTGCTGAGTTCTGCTGATGCAACTCTAGAGTAGGATTGTGTCATTAGCCTACTTTCAATAGATCTGGAGATTATATGTTATGCAGAGGAGCAAATGTTTCTTCTATTCTTAGTGTAAATTATATCATTTGGACTTGCTTGTCTTTTTACTCTCACTTCTACTGAATTAAATCACAAAATGCCCAGTTCCAGTGCAAACCTCTGCATACTTCCTATGTATTCAGTGGCACTTACTTTCACGTAAGTATTATACGATTGCAGCCCTAGTCTGTCGCAAGACAGGAGCATCAGTCTAGCACGTCAATCCACAACTTTGAGTCCTGCGTGCTGGAAAGCCCAGAGCTGTGTAAAGCACCGACCTATAAAAGGATCAGGCCTAATGAAAAGCCTGAGCCAAACTCTCAGTTGGACAGGGTGCTTCAAAGGGATTAGGGCAACTTGCACAATCAGAGGATTTTGCCACCTGTATTTGAAACAGTGAGACTGCAACCCTTTGAGCATTTTTTGGGGTGGGTGGGGTGGGGGGACTTGGCGGGGGACTTGGCAGTGGAACTTACAAGAGGATCAGAGGGCCTAATAATGATAAAATGCAGCCATGCCATGGCCCTGTTATGTCTGAATGAACGACTGGGGTCAGAGTTCTAAGCCAGCGGCCAGGGTGCTCTCAGCATATTTTTTTCCAAGTACTGACCTGTTTTAGAATATTGTGCATTCCACTCCCTTTGCGGGAATCCCCTCTCCCTCCCTTTCCTTCTCCTCTTCCTCACCACAGCCCAGGCCTGCAGTGGAAAGGTCTTTCATTCCTTTCTTACCAAAGCCACTAAAAGCAAACAAAGCGTCTGCTCCTGACCTTGGGAAGGAATGCAGGCTTCCGATTAACAAACACTGAATTGTAGCAGCCACCCAAGGCCTGTTGGAATGCTGCTGGCTTCTCCTTTGTGTGGTTTTCTTTCTCCCCTTTGCAGATCCTGCAGGTGTGAATGTGAGGTGCGGGTACAGAGGAGAGAAGGGTGAAAATGAAGAATAGGAAGTCCAGATTTCACCGGCTGAGAATGCAAAGCAAGGGGACTTTGGATGGGTGGCTGTGGTTATTATATACCTCGTTTTTCTGGATACATGGTGTCATGTTCTTCGTGGCGGCCACGGGAGAAGGGGGGGTGGTACTCACGTTACGATGGGCCCAAACCCGGGGGTGTCGCGAAGAAGTGGGCGGGAGGCGAGCGAGGTTCCATTGTCCACAGTTTATTCGGGTAAAGGCCTTTACATTTATGGGGGCTAGTCCCCTAGTTCCACTCACAGGCCCCCCCTTTTGTCCTTGGGGTTCAGAGCGAACGTCGGCAGCTGAGCGCAGTCAGGACCCTTGGTGGCCTTCGCCGGCGAGGGTTCAGGCGTTGTGGCAACGGAAGTGCTGAGGGTGGTGCCCCTTGCCTCCCGGAGCGTGCCTCAATGTACTGCAGCAGCGGGTGGGTGTACCTGCCGCCCCACGGGTGAATGGGGCCCAAGGCTCCGGCTGAAACCCCCGAGGACCCAGTCCAGGGGGTCAGCCTCTCAAGGAGCAGGGCTCGATGGTCCCCGGTCAGGTCATGGGCGAGTCCAGGCGGCCTGCCTGGCTCGCTGGGTGCCATCCCTCCACTTGCCCTCCAGCTCCAGGAGGAACATCCTCTCCCTTTGCTGCCTGAGCTCCTTATGAGCTCCAGACCAGTCTCTCTGGGCTCCTCCTGTTCCGGTCTCCCGGCCAGGCCCAGTTCTTGTGAGACTGGGCTGGCTCCTTGCAGGATCTCGCTCCTCCTCGGCGAGTCACCTGAGGCGGCTTGTATCTTCTCTGAGCTTGGCCAGGCTTCTTTAACTGCCCCCCCCGCGGCCCCCTGTGGCCAAGTAGGACTCCTGTCCGAGGCAGAGAGGCAGTCGTGGGGGTAGCAGGCTCCCATTCTACCAGCCCGTGCAGGGTCCCCCCCCCGGGGGCGTCCCGGGGGGAGGCCGGGCCCTGGGTGACACATGGCATGAGGGAAATTTCAATTCAGTACCGTACAAAAGTACAGGGGCGCTAGGAATGGAAGGCAGGCAGGTAAACAAGCACTAGGGCCTTTCCAAAGTGATGATGTGACGTTACTGGAAATGATGTAGTCATTGATTTGACTATGGGCCAAATGTGACATAGTATCCCCTTACTAGGGCTCTCAGACTTGTTTTCAGTTGAGTAAATAAATAGCAGCCACATTGGGACAGGGCATGGATCAGCAGCACAGTGAGAATGAAGGGGACTTTAACCTTACTGCCTCCACCACCATGATCCTAATCTGGATTGGAAATAGCTTGCGCACTATTGAACAAACAAAAGCAAAAATCTCCCATTGGCATCTAATGTCCATTTTGACCCAGCATGTGCAAGCTGGTGGCAACATCATGTGACAATAGATCATTAAGCACATAACACGTCTGTGTTCTCTAATTCACTGCTAATTCTCACTTTATTCATTGCACAGCAGTCATGTAACAACACCATGTTTCTGGAAGGGCAGTGAACTTCATGGGCTGCAGAATACGATGTGGCATGTTTTGCAGAAGCTATTGCCAGCTATTAATAAACTGGACAACTCTTTCTTGCCAGCAACATCCTGCAAGCACATGCTCAATGCACAAAAAAGAGGCAACACCCACATCTCTGTGTTCTCTTAAATAAAGCTCATTTCAGGGAGTTCTTGTGAGAATAGGAGAGAACACACAGCTGAGGAAGACAACTGGGACACTATGAGATTTGTAATTCCCCCCCTCCAAAGAAAACCCCAAAGCACTCACTAGTTAAATCTAGGCTAACCATTTTAACTGGAAAATAGGATTTATTTTTTTTAAAGGAGCAGTGAATATGTGGCAAAAAAAACAATTCAGGTCCTTTTGAAGACTGATTTTTGTGACATTCATTGAAAACATAGTTAATTCCATTTTTACCCCACCCTTCATCCAAGTAGCTCAGGGTGGGCTACATGGGTTTCTCCCTGCTCATCCAATCCGGCAATCCTATGGGGGAGGGGGAGACACTTAGTTTTGCAAGATTCTGAGCTCCTGTGTTAAGCAGCCCCTCCTCCTAGCATCCAGAGCCATTTGTGGCTGGGAGAGCTGGCTCAGAGGCTTTGCTCCTGGAGCCACAAATGGTTATGAAGGTGAGAGGGGCACATTATACAGGAGCTCAGGCAAAATATAGCGTTTTACACACACACACACACACACACACACACACACACACACACACACACA
>JAJKFI010000052.1:6741403-6801523 GCA_029204185.1 Lerista edwardsae | reverse complement strand
ACACACACACACACACACACACACACACACACACACACACACACACAGCAACAACAACAACAACAACAACAACAACAACAACACTGCCTCCCATTGTATCATCACAATACTGTTTTTAGGCTAAGAGATTGTGACTGGCCCAAAGATCCATTCAGCAGGCTTAGGATAATCTGAGCCTGCGCAATCCTAAACAACTTTCCAGCACCGGAGTAAGGGCAATGCAGCTCCAAGCTAAGAGAAAAAACATTCCCTTACCTTGAAGAAGCCTCTGCGACTACTACTCCACAGCAGGATGCAGTACATGCGGCATTGGCACAGCTAAGTCGGTGCTGGAAAGTTGCTTAGGATTGCGCCCTGAATCTCTCCAATCCTGGTTCAATATTTTAACCACTGCACCAAACAAGCTATTATTACTAAAATGTGGCACAGTACTCTATTTGAATTCTCTTCTTTCAAAACAGATGGGCACTGCAGCAATTGCAGTGTCGTGAAAGGGCAACCTGGAATGCTCCTCCGTATCATTCTTCTTCATTCCATAGAAGCAGAGCGAAGGCTATCCATTCCTACAGAAGACCATTTTGGAGAGGGAGCCAAACATCAACCATGTCGCATTTCCACCATTTTTATTTCATTAGGGGCGCAATCCTAACCCGGAGTTAGGTCGGCACAGTTAGGCTGGCAGAGTTTGGCTGGCACAAGGGACACCAGAAAGTATGTTTGAACCATTCATGGAGTCAGAGACGCCTACACAGAGATGTGCACCATCCTCCCTGACTCCAGGAGTGGTCCAAACGTGCTTTACGGCGGTCCTTGTGCAGTAACGGCATCTAAATGATTTAGCAACAGGTACTCACTTTTGATTGGCACTTGTGTCGGGGCCCGCCCACCGGAAGTGAGGTCATAGCCGGAAACCAGGAACCGCCCCCAGGAACCGCCACGCCTCCTCGGTAGGCCATGCGGCGGCCCGGGAAAAGGCCCGGGAGTCCCAGGCCTTCTCCCGGGCCGCCGCACGGGCTACCGATTCCCCCCCAGGAACCACCACGCCTCCTCAGGAGGGAGCCCCAGGCAGCCTACCTGCTCATGCTGCTGCTGCCATCGGTCTCCCTCGCTCTGCTGCCTGCCTGCCTGCCTGCCTGTCTGCCTGCCTGGCTCTGAGAACGTGCAGGCAACTAAAACATGCAGGCAATTCAAATGTTGCAGGGGGCGGGGCGGAGCGCCGATGGAGTCGACAAGTGGGCGGGCGAATGGGCGGGACCAGCCCTAATCCTTGGAACGGGTACGCGCATACCCCTGCGTACCCGCTACATGACATGTCTGCCCTTGTGCCAGCCCAACTTTGCTGGCCTAACTGTGCCGGCCTAACACCAGGTTCGGATTGTGCTCTAAGTATTACAACCGCCTCTAAGATAAATCAAGGCAATTATTGCTACTATACAGGTGGTGCATATACAGTATGTACAGTTCTAGTGTACAGTCCAAGTTAATATTTGCATGAGCCCTTCAGTTTAAATACTGTATTTGCCTTTGAAGAGTTACCCTGACAATTCATTCCTCAAAACACTTATACTGAAGTGCTTTAATTCAGTGGAGCTGCTTCACGGTGCATAGTTTCTATTTTATGACTGTATGGCTTGCCCAGAACAGCACACGAAGCCAAGCGCAAAACACAACATCCATCACTGGACTATCAAGATTTTCCAGCAATGTAACTGTTTGGTCATCCTTTCTTCTTCTCAGGAATGCAAGGTAACTTGATGCTCTCTCCATCTTCTGGGAAAGATCCCTTCTCTCCCTTTGTTCTCTCCCTCCAGCCCAACTTTAGATGAAAACCAAAAGCAACAGTAGGGTTTATTAGGATTAGGACCAAATGAAAAGTCATAGAGGTGAGCAAGCCTTTGAGTTTGTCAAGACTTTTCATCAGAACGGATATTAAGTTAAAAAAAAAAACCCAAGCAAACAAAATAACCCTGGCTCACAAATAGTGACCTTAAAATGGGAATGAAGCAGTGACATAGCTAAGGCACCTGACACCTGGAGGCACACAAAATTTTTACACCTCCCATATGAGAAAATCTGGAAATAATTGTGGTGACTTGATTGCTTATGAGTTATGGTTGGCTTGGAGGAGCTGTTACACAGATTGAGGATGGTGCACACCCAGTGGTGTCATTCTATAATGAAGTGCCGGAACGCAGGCGGGACTTACCCCTTGATTGACAGGGGCCCTGCGACGCGTCGCCACCTGCTGTTCCGCCGCGGAGGGCTTCTTCCGGGTGGCGTGCCCCTCTGCGGCTCTCCGCAGCACCCAGCGCGCCACCCAGGCAAGCGGGCACCCCCTCCAAAGCCAGGGGTGCCCGTGCGGGGCTCGGAACGGTGGTGACGCGTCAGAACCGCGCAGCCAATCACGCGGTAAGTCCCGCCCACCGTTCCGGCACTTCATTATAGAATGACACCACTGTGCACACCTGAGGGCTGGCCTCTCTGAGAGTGGTCCAAACATACTTTACAGTGTCCCTTGTGCCACCCAAACTGTGCAGGCCTAACTGTGCTGGCTTAACTCCAGGTTAGGATTGC
Organism: Lerista edwardsae; assembly: GCA_029204185.1. NCBI lineage: Eukaryota > Metazoa > Chordata > Lepidosauria > Squamata > Scincidae > Lerista > Lerista edwardsae. The sequence continues at coordinate 6,798,949 of JAJKFI010000052.1, read as the reverse complement.
ACCTTCAGTTGGTGGCTTAAGGGCCATAACCAATGTGGTCCGGGAGAGCCATACTCAGATTTCACAATTTTTCAAGGATGCCATACGTATGGCCTCAGGACAAAAGGCTTGCAGCCAACTGGTAAAGTACGCCTGTTTCCTCTCCTGACATGCTTGGATATTGAGGCCCTGCTGTGTGACAGTGACATCCCTAAAGCTCTCCTCACGCAGCTTCAATCTCACACAGCTTTATGTGATGAAGTAGAATGGGGGGTGGTGGTGACAGGAAAGGCTCCTAGGCAGAGGTGTTCCTGCCTCAGAGCACGCCCAGGGTGGTGGTGCTTACGTTTGGCATCGTTCCAGGAATTTGGAGTGATGCAATGATGCAATTACATCACCCCCAACCTTCCTGGTTCTCACAGTGATTTCAATGCAAAATGCCCACCTTGGATAATTGTGGGGCCATTTTGGCCCATTCACTGTGTGCTCTTGCTGACAAGTGGCGAAAACGTGATTGAAGGCAAGTGTGCAGAGTTGCTAGGCCTGAAATTACCCAAAAATCACCAAAGGGAAGCTTGGGCATTATCAGGTTGGCTCCTGCCAAGCCTTGCACCTGGGGTGGTCCGCCCCCATCACCCCTGCCTTATGACACCACTGCTCCTAGGAACACCATACACCAAGACAAGGGCAAATTTTGGACCTATGTCAGATCAGGCCCATCAGAAATGGATCTGGATTGGCTTCCTAAAAACCTGTGTGGCACCCATTTCAGCATTCGTAATCCCATCCCTACATGGTACAGCTTGCTCCAAGTCTTCAGCCAAAATATTCCGCAATTGGGAAGAATTAATCCCAAGGGGTTGGGCCTGATGGGCTGGGAGGTGTCCTCCGCCCCTCCATTTTGGCTGATTTTACTATACAGTAATAGGTGAAAGAAAGACGATGATGACAGTCAAATAGCTGCTCAACTCTGTGTCAGCATTAATGCCGTAATTGGCCTAGATTCGCTGAGAACTTAATTGTAATTGTCTGTCTTACAATCTGACCTAGTTCCAGTCTGGAAAACTCACAGGCTCACCTTATCTAGATGAATCATAGGTACGCTTATCATTATTAAATGCACCGAGAGCCAAAAGACATCTCTCCTTTGTTGCCCCGCAGGGAAATTATATAAACAAAACATCTTCTCATAACACAACCTAAGTGTGGGAGGACTCCATCCTTGCCAACATCCAGTTAAGCCTTGGGGGGGGGGGAGATCAACTCTTGGTTGCCTCTTCACGCCCTGGTTACGCGACACAGGGCCACACCCCTGTGTAAGAATTAGGCAGACTTCACCACCCCCAGAAATGCTTTGGGACACATTCTAGAAGGGCAGTCTCTGGTGACAAAAGTAAGAGGCCTGTGGCACCTTCAAGAGGAACACATTTATGAACATTTGTTGGCAAGACTCAGATGCCTTGCAAACGTCTGGGCCGGGCAATTACGACAATACAAGGGCAATTCTGGTTAAGCAGAACAGTCTGCAATCCCAAGTGAGGTCGTCAAGGGAAATGACGGTAAAAATGGCCACGGGAGCTGTCAGGACCATCTACTTGGTCATGGGATCAAACTGGTATGTTGAGAATGTAGGTTCAGCTGATCTGTGCAGTGATGATGCAGCCTGTATTTATGCAAAATGTCTCCTCAAGTTAAGTCTCTGATCCAGCTGCAGTCACGGGCAACTGGTCACACATGACCAGCAATTGCTCTGGGTGCAGGTGCACATTCCCATTCTTATTTTTTTTAAAAACCTGCTTCAACAGGGCTCAGAGCAGTGATGTCATGCAGGGGGTACGCGGGGGTACGCGAGTACCGGTTTCTAGGATTACGGCTGGCCCCGCCCACTCATCAACTCCGCCCCCTGCAACGTTTGAATTTCCTGCACGTTTGAGTTGCCTGCACGTTCTCAGAGCCAGGAAGGCAGGCAGCGAGCGGAGCCTTGCCTTGCCACTGAAAAATGAGCTGCTCTGGGGTTTTGGAACTGTTGGGTCACTTTAACATGATGCCAGGCCTCCTTAACATGTTCTGGGGGTGCTGTGGAATACTGTTGCAACTGTTGGGTCAGTTTAAAATTTTCTGAGGCCTTAAAAAGGGCTTTTTTCATGTCACTTCCTGCCATGACATCACTTCCGGCTTATGATGTCACTTCCGGTGGGCGAGTCCCGACACGTGCCAATCAAAAGTGAGTACCTGTTCTTAAATCATTTAGATGACACCACTGGCTCAGAGGGATAAATTAAGGGTCAAACAGTACAGTAACTTTTCTAATGCTGTGGATATGCTCCTGGAAAACAGGGCTGTGGGAAACAGCCGTACAGGAGGTCATCCTAACACTCTTCTAGCGGACATGGGTTCACAGTACTGTGTTCACCTGTGCATTCGGCTGGAGCCTATGGAGGCTGCCCACGGCTTCAGCCACTCCTCCCACATAGCAGTAGTGAAAATCCAGGAGGATGAGCCAGATTGTGGCTCATCCTCGGAAACTACAAGCTTCTTATTGAAGAAGGCATCTAGGGTAGTAGATTATCTTGCTCATGGCTTCTTCTCCCGAAGCAGTTCTTGGTAGCAAGTGATCATTAGCCCCATGCTAGCCAGAATGAACCACTCTCCTTGAAGCATCACTAGCCAGAATGAATACTGTTGGCAGAAAGCACAGTGCAGGCAGCTATATTTTTCTGCACAGTTGAATGGTCTTATGGGTTTTGACCATTCTTTTGTATGTATAATACTCCAAAGATGACACTCAGAACAAAAAGTGCTATAAGAAAACCTGTGTTATAGGAAAGTTATTGGAGGCATACTGTACATGTTGCTGTAAACTCTGAGCCTTCTATGTAATGCTTGTGTTTTAAAAGGAAAAGCACAGGGGAAGAGATCTCTCTCTCTCTCTCTCTCTCTCTCTCTCTCTCTCTCTCTCTCTCTCACGTACACGCACACGCACACGCACACGCACACGCACAGTCCTGTTCACACTGAGATGAAGCTTCCATTCATTTTCTTTCCTCTGTATGAACCCACACAGTTGCCTTAGGCATGCCACTCCCTTTCAGCCTCAGCTGCAATACAGGGATAACAATATTATTACAGGGTTGTTGTAAAGATTACACTGAGATAATACAAGTGCTTTGCACACTCAGAAATTACTACACAAATGTGGGTATTATTAAGGGTGCAATCCTATACTACACATGGGACCGACACGACATGCTTGTGCCAGCCCAATGTCACTAATGCAGATGTGGAAGCGCCAACCAGTGCCGCTGGGCTGACTCTAGCAGCAGTGTTGGACCGAGAGCACTGGGCAGAGCTTACCACAGCGCCGCTCCTGCGTCAGCCGAACTCAGCTGGTACAAGAGCGGTTCTGGGTGTGGAGAGAGGTGGGAGGGAGGAATTGGGTGGAATTGGGAGGAACTGGGTGGGAGTGGGCGGGCTGTTAGGCCCAGGAAGGGGCTGTCCAAACCTCCGTCCCCAGGCCGTGTGGCCCCGATTTGAACCACATGGCCTCCTCAGCTCTCCACCTGCTATTTAGCAGGCAAAGATCCAAGGAAACCGTAGAGGAGGCTGGAGCCTCCCCTGGGGCAAGGGTGTGAACGCCATGGGAAGATTCCCCAATGCACCAAAGCTGCACAGCAGAAGCAGATCTAAGGGAGGGCAAAGCTCTAAGTTTTGCAAGAAGCCTTACCTTGCAGTGGAAATCACTCCTCTCCTGCACCGTTTTAGCCAATCCTCACAGGGAAAAGCAACATCTTGGCGTTGCTTACTGGCTACAGCAGCAAGGGAGAGGAGGGATTTCCATGACAGGGTAAGGCTTCTTGCAACACTTAGAGCTTTGCCCTCCGTGTAGATCTGCCTCTGCTGCACAGCACAGACCCACCGGCCTTTTTATTCCAGCACAATTTTGAATTGCACTCTATGAGAAACACCAGATGTATGCCTGATCCCAAGTATGCCTGAGTGTAGGCTGTAGTATAAGACAAAGGCACTCTGCATACACCTCAGGACACTCTCATCTTTATTGTTCCTTTATATTTAAATCCCAGTGAGTTAAATTATGCCTTAATGACCAGGAAACCTCAGCCAAAAAAGTAAACACTTTATTCATATCTCAAATACTGATTAGTAATTCTATGTGGGTGATAATGACTTTCAAGACCTGTCTTTTAGATTTCATGGACATCACACAGAAATAATAAATTCTAGCCTTATTTACACAGAAACCATATCTTCTAGCCTTTGAAGCAAAACAGAAAACAGCATAATAGTAATCTCTTGGATTTTATGGGCCTGTGGAATTAGCAGAAATAAATTTTTCAGCCCCATTTGGTATTAGCAGAATAGCTCAAAGGATGTCAAAGAAATTATGGGCCATACATTAATGTCCCCATGTAGAAGGGATTTCTGGAAGCCAGGTAAGCAGGTAATTCGTGGAGTATACATGCCCTGTTGCACTTTGTCTTTGGCCTACTGGACCAAAAATGGGTTTTGTTCAAAGCAAACAGAACCGGTTTGGCTGGTCTTTCAGAAGAGTGTGTCCAACATGATTAGCCACAGTAATCCCGGGACGCATGTATCTGAGGCGGCACCTGTTCCCAGCAAGACCCAAACAGGTTCTGTAGCGTGACTCTTGTCTGATGGCAGATTTCAGAGAATGAGTGCACTTGACAAAAGAGAGAATGTGGAGGGTACCCAGCCTTGACAAAGCGCATTTGCTACGTCTGGGAACTGATACAGAACTAATTGCCGTCTCCCGAAATGGCTGACTTGGGGCACACTGGCCCTCATGAAGTTAAGAACTTTCCAGGCCCCTACTTACACAGGCAAAAGGAACAGTTCATGAATGGCTTGAGTCTCAGAGCAGTGCATTGTGTGACAAGAGACTCCAACCCCAAGGCCTCAGCATAGAAGCCTTATCTGTGTGCCAGCTGAATCGTCAAGGGTCATGTTGTGGATAGAGAGACTTGAGCACTTTCACTCTTCAGAACCAATGGCTGTTTTACACAAGGATGCTTGCTAGTCATTATAAGACAGTGGTTCCCAACCTGGGGTGTTGTGAGGGAGCCCCTGGGTGGTCACAAACCGATTTTAGGGGGCTGCGAAGACCTCATTTACTACCATAGATGTGTTTGTGCAACATTAAAAAGTTGCATTTTTGCAAACCTCTGGTAGTCTACATACATGTTTTTACAGGCACAATGATGTCACTTCCTGCTTAATTAAATCCCAGAAGTTGCTTACTTATAATTTATAATTATTAACTCAGTGGTATTCAAACTTTTTAGACGGCGACCCACTTTTTAGAGTGACACTCATGTTGGGACCTACCAGAAGTGACGTCATTAACCTGGAAGTGATGTTGTGGCAGTGGAAGTGACATCATCAAACAGGAAGTGCTGTCATTGTAACATAATAAACTCCTGAAATGCAAATTGGCATTCTTGGACTGCAGCAATTGTACAACTATGAAACATCCCTGACAGAAAGCAATATTAGGACAAAATATGATGTAAAAGCACTGAACTAAAAACAAAACTTAAAAAACTCTGACTTGAAAATTCAACTGTTAACACTCACAAAAGGAATATAATAACAGTAAAGTCTTCAGTTTCCAAGATGGGCTGCTCCCAGCTTTCCATGACCCACCTGACATCAGGTCGTGACCCACCAAGTGGGTCCTGAGCCACAGTTTGGATAACACTGTATTAACTCATCCATTTGCTGGTGTTTTCTCCCTTGCTATTGTCCCCTACGGGTTTTCCCCTTCCTATGCCAGCTCTGTCATTACCGTAACATTTTTCTGTCATCAAATGGGTAGAGACTACCCGCATCTGTCCATCAGGCTGACTTTTGGTACTGGCCAGAACAAGCCATTGCATATGAAGCCATTTTAATCAAGGACAGTGCAAAAGATCGAATGGAGCAAGCCCTCCAGCGTTTACACAAACCAATTTCAACGGGCTGGATGGTTTTATGGTCAGCTGTAAGCCCCTCTGCAGGTCCCAAAAGAATGGAAGGTGGAAAAAATGTTTATAGAGAGCTAAATCAGGAATGCCCCCTCTAGGTTTTTACATGATAGCAGCAGACTGTCTTATAGAAGAGACCGTCTTCATTGAAATGGGGAGGGGGGAGAGAATGAGAGAGAGCAGGAATTTCACACGTTGCTGTGAGCAGCTCTTGGGACCAATTCACTCCAGATTCCCCATTCAGGCGTCCTCCACTTCCCTGGCCTTCTCTCCGCCCAGGGCTCTGTCCTTTGTGCTGCGACCCTTGGAATGTGCCTGTCTGGCTTGATCCCATTGAGCTTCCCTTGAATGCGCCTGTTTCCATCAAAGAGTGGAGAGGGGGGAGGGAGAACCACAGTGTCAACCCCTGCCTTCGCCCTTGTGCTCATCTCCCCACTGCAGGCTAGACCTCCCCTCAGAGATTTGCTTTCTCAGCCAGCTGCCATTGTCAGCTGCTGCTCCTGCCTTGAACGAAGAATTGGTCCTGTTGTGGCTTTTCCATCCACCTTGGAACCTGTTGGTCAAACGCCCCGGGGTGAGAGGGAGAGGTGTGAAGCCTCGCCAGAAGTGATCTGGCTGGGATAACGGGGGACCTTCCAGCCAAGGCATCCTTGCTCTGGCTTCCCATTAACACTGCTGTGACGAAGCCTTTGCTAACTTCCCAGCAGCCCCTGCTCCTTGCCCAGAGCCTGGCCCCTGTCACTCTGACTTATCCCGCTTTCAATAGAGCAATGGGCACCCAGCTGCAGCTATTACATAAGGCGCAATTAGCAACCCAGGCCTGAATGGCATTAAGGAATTCCACCTAGGGGTGACGTAAAAGCCTCCCGTCTTCTGGGGCCCACAAAGACAAAGCAGGCCGTTATGAGCTGGCAACTCCCGCTGAGCCAGCTCGAGCCACTGGGAATGCAAGTCATTAAAGCAGGCCCAAGATAGCAGGGCAGAAGGAATTGTTCTCAGGGCCAGTGGGAATGAAACAATGAGCAAGCACATCAGCCGTTCAGGGGTGGAGCAGACTCCCCTATGCTCCTCATTGTGCACACAGCCCAAGCCCATCTCTGGTGTGCCATCTGTTCAGGGCCCATATGGGAGATGCTCTGGGAGGAGGGGTCCACAGGTGCCTGCATCAGCCAAAGACAGTGCAACTTACAGCCCGTTTGTTAAAGTTGAAGCATTTCATCACATCTCTTCCTAGTTCTAATGTTGTTGTTGGATCAGCTACAGAAGTTGGAAAACGTTTCACTTAAAAAAAATTAAAGACCTTTCTAGCACCTCTGGAAAGCTGAAAACACAGCACAAATGGAACATTTCAAAATCCAGGAATGAAATGCAGGCATGACACAGTATTTGCTGGAGTTCTGTTCTGGACCCCACCAAGGATGCCTGAAACTGTGGATACTGGGGAGGCCTTTTTAAAGACAGGGGAACATCAGTGGTTTTGCTACAACAAGGTAAATAAAAGAGATTTGTTTAATGCTCCCCCGTCTTTTTAACAGGAGTCCCAGTATCCATGGTATCTGTGGATAACTGAAATAATGGATACCAAATCAGTGGATACCAGGGGCACACCTGTAATCGCACAGTTGTAATGATTGTTGTTGCTTTTTAAGATTTTGGGCAATGTATAGTTGGATTTGGTTGGCTGTGTTGGGAAACAGGATGCTGGACTCGATAGGTCCTAGGGCTTGTCCAGCAGGGCTCTTATATTCATACAGTTCATTTCTGGAGCTCCAACATACTTTGGAAGGATTGCTCGAGAAGTCCTTCCCCTCTTGCCAAATATAAAATGTGGATGTGAATTGAAACATGCTCAGAGGTGCTGTTTTCTTTATTGCCTTTACATACTTCCAGAATGCACAGCATTAGACATAAATCCTGATGAGTCTGTGACCCAGGTAGGCCAAGAAGATTTCAGCCCATCAATACTTTTTGAATGCCTGCCACTTTAGAAAACAGCTGGATGAGTGCATTTCCCAAATAACGACTGACAATGCAGTCCTCGGCCTGTCTACTCAGATGCCTCCCAAAAGCATTCCAACACCTTCAGAAGCATTGCATTGCGATCCAAAGAATGAGTGTGTTGTGGCACCAACAATAATGGACAGCACTGGGCTAGAGTGTCAGAGACAACCTAGCCCACCGTTCTCTTCTCTTCCACACTTCCTCCTTCCCTCCTTCTTTCAAACCAAGGAGTGAGAAGAGGTGGAGAAGCAGCATTGGAGCTGGGTGCCAATCTGCTGCCCAAGGCAACCTTCTCAGTTGGATGGATGGGATGTCCCTGCTGCTGCCTGTGGCACGTGGGTGATGTGTGACACAGTTCCCATCAAGTGCACATGCTTTCGAGAAGATCTCTTAAAATGTGCTGGGGGAAAAAATATTTTGAAGCTGACGAACTACCAGTGTCTGTTGTGCCTGGCAACTTTGCCAAGGGCGCCCATTACACAATGTGGCGTTGGTTGTCCCTGCTCACTACTGAATTTCAAGCCATGGGTTTGCACTCATGAACACGACCACATCACAGTATATAGCAGATATCTGTGACTACCATTCTACATATCCAGAGAACAGAATGGATGCCCTTCATTTTGCAGGCTCCAACGCGCTGCTTATTTCTGCACATTCAAACTGGCAGCAACCCTACCTAGGCCACACCTGACTGAAGTCTGCTATGGCATTCTGCAATGTGCATGGATGTCTGCCTATGGCTCCTGAAGTGGGGCAAGCGCTAACTCATCACAACTCAAGCGCTAACTCATGGCAAGCCTGGAGGCTGCACCGGGCAGACCTGATTCCCCAGTGATCGGTGTGGAAGCTACTGCTTTGCCATGAGGTGAGCGAACACACAGTTACCCAGATCATGTTCCGTTTGCCAACCTGCATTGTTACATAAACTAAAAATGAAGCTCCTCTTCCCCCACCCTGAGGAATGCTGGAAGAAGAAGAAGAAAAACACCATGCAGAAGTCTTTCTGGAAAGCACATTTGCTAAACAAGCTCAGGCCAGAAAAGGGAACAAACAAGGCTGACCAGGTCTCAAGGAGGGGACAGGAAGTTCTGTGCAGACCTCATGCAACGGTGCAGGGACAGCCTTAGAGCTGGCTGCCCACTGAAAACAAATGGAGGCAGCTTCAAAGAACAAAACCCTCTCCTTGGTCTGTCTGTGCCAAAGCTGCATATGGAGCATATGGAGCAAAGCATTCTGGTCCTTCCAGAGTTGGTCCTCTCAATAGGCCTAGGAAGGACCTGTGCCTTAAAGCTGTGTAGGCCTGTGTAACGGAGGAAAATTCCCACGGAACTTACCGGTGCTTACTGCTGAGTAAACAGCAATAGGCTCTAGCGGCAAGAGTTCTGGTATAAGGAGAAGCCATTTCCTTCGCCCTGGTGCTTCTGTAAAATCTGTAGTTTGGTTACATTGTTGTTCAGGTTGCCCGACCCTTGGCTGGAATTGGTGCCGGTCTTTAAATGCTCCAAGTCTCCAAGACGTTAGGTAGCAGCCACATTGCACTCCTCCAACTGAAGAAAATACAGTCAGTCCTCATTATCTGCTGGGGCCAGGATCCTGGAAATCCTAGCGGGTACATTATCTGCCATCAGAAGAACCCAGAAGACCCTCAGGAAGTCAATAGAGTGCAGCAGGAAGTGCCAAAAGGTCTTTGAATGCTGCAGAGACCTTCCAGAGGCTACAGGGATCTTCAGAATGGTACCTGTGACCAGCATGGCCCCCTTAAACATGGCTGGCAGATGCTTCACCGCTGGTCACAGGTGCCCTTTTGAAGGTCTCTGCAGCCTTTGGAAGGTCTCTGCACAGTGGATAACAAGGACAGAGGTGCGGATAACGAGGAAAGTAGTATTTCTGCCCCTCTCAGATAAGCGGATTTGCAGACAGCAAGTTTGCATATAAAAAGGACTAACTGTATTTTTTATAAAATAAAATAAAATAAAGTGGATACAGTTTCACTACCAGCAACCTTGCTTATCCGTCCAGCTTCTCCCAGGGCTGTGAAGAGGCTGGTGAAAGATTTTTGAGCGAGTTGACATGGTTATGAAACCATGTTGTGAAAGCAGGGATCAATGTTCATCGTGTGTAACAACTACATTCCATTTTCAACTCAGGTCAGGGCCGGTCCAAGCCCTCATGATGCCCAAGGCGGCATGCCAAACACTGCCGCCTTACCGGATGATGTGCCAGCCTCTGCTCTGCACTCTCTAGTGCTCTACACTCTCCTTCCCCCCTCGCCTCCACTTATACTTCATCCTCCTCTTCCTTTTCCAATTCAGGGAGTGGAATGAGGGGCAATGGAGGCAAGTAGGCGGACAAATATGGGCACCTCCTACCAATCTGCTGCCTGAGGCAACTGCTTCAGCTGACTTCATGGATGGGCCGGCCCTGCTTCTGGTATTCAGTATTCAGGTGTGCTTTGATTGTTTCAGTAAACAATCTTGTGCAAGAGATCATTCATGCTGCAAGTCATGTGTATATCATCTATACTTTTTTTTTACTCTTTAAAAGCATGTTAATCAAACACAACTCATGATTCATCAACTCAGATTTCGTGAATTGAGAGTGGCAGTCCTGTTAGGGTGGTTTAAGGAGACCTGCACTGTCCATTCAAGTGCAAAGTCTGTGTGGAACTACCCCTAAGGTTCCACCAGAGGGAGCTGTGCACCTGCAACGGGCTTTATGAGCATTTGCTTGACAAACCATTCTGCAGCCCTTCCAGGGGGAAAGCTTTCAAGTGCTCTTTAAAAATAAAGAGAGTACAGTGATTACTGTGAGTTGTCTGTAATTTCTCCCCAGACAATAATGATACCTAACGGTATGTCTGCACGGGCTTCTTGTAAGGAAGAGAGAAGAATTAAAAAATTAAAGGTGTGCCTTGCGCATCACCGAAAATTAACTTCAGTTTCACTTTGTTATTTATTATTTATCATACTGTGGTTTTTGGATCTCTCTCTCTCTCTCTCTCTCTCTCTCTCTCTCTCTCTCTCTCTCATGGACCAATGCAAGTACAGTAATATATAATTTTAATGTGCTTATCTGGGCTGCTTCTTTAAGTGTGGTATGAAAACTAGAAACAGGGCGCCCTCTAGTGGTCAAAAGTAAAAAATGTTTTCCTTTGAAGCTTCCATTCTGAATGCCTGCTGCAACCTCCAGTTACCAAGCTACGCTTGGATCATTATCTGGGTGCAATTTTCAGAGCGTTACAAGCTTCATGTGAAATTATCACATCTAGTTTGGCACTTACAGGGATCCAGAGAGGCTAAAGGACACCAATCAGTTCTTTTTTTTTTTTCCAAAACAGACAAGGACTTGGGGTGGAAGGCAGCAGGCTTCCTTAGTGTTTGTACCAAGCACAGAGGAGTTACACTTGGGCAGTGCTTCACTTAAGGAACTCATTTGACTTCTTCCATAAACACAATTGAAAATTCATCTGGTTAGAGGTAATACTAGCTTTAAAGTGTTCTCTTTCAAAGTGACTGGCTTTCATGTTTTTCTTTCCCATTGGCAGGCCGAATCCCTTGAACCAAACTATGGTTCCTTGCAAAGGCTCATGGGAAACATGGTCTGTCAGTTACACAGCTGGGATATCCAGAGCATGTCTTAGGGACTGGCATCATCTGGCCATTCTTGAGAGTTCAGGGCTCTCAGGAATGCCCACTGTTGATTACTGAGACATCCTGTGTACTCATAGCCTTGGTGTGGGGATGGCTGAATGAGTGTCTTACTAGACATACCCAGCTAGGAGGTAGTTGGCTGAGGGCCCCCTCAAACTTGGAGTTGGGCTACAGTGGCATCCTCACTCAAGGAGGACTGTGCCAAGTCAATCAACACCTTTGGAGCAACCTGCATGCAACAGAAATTCTGTTTCAAGATTAGGTTATCCTGCCCCCTGGTGGAAGGAGACGTCAACTGCTAGCACGAAGACCAGACTAGCCTTCCTTGCTTGCTTTATATTCACTGAATTCATCTGTTTGCAGTATCCTTGGAAGTTCAGGTACCCTTTTTGCAATCACTTCTCTGTTTCTCTGAGACCAGTGCCAGGAAGCTGAGTGCACAACCAGAGCTGACTTACAACCCTCCTTATCAGTTAGTTCTCCCATACCCCCCCCCCCCAAAATCGGGAATTGCTAGACTGAAGCCCATGGGACTTGTTGACCATGGGAGCCATACATGCAGTGATGTCATTCAGGGGGAACGGACCAGAACGGGCGTTCCGGATCCTAACGGGCTCCATGGCTAATTCCGGGTTCCCAACAAGTGCCAATCAAAAGTGAGTTCCTGTTCCTAAATCATTTGAATGACGCCACTGCATACATGTCTATACAAGAGTAGCAGATTCCTGAAATAAGTTTCCCCCTGACCTTTCAGCAATCCTAGGCTTATTTTCAATCATGTTGAAATTATTTCTTATCAATAGTGATTCAAACATGTGCATTAAAAATGCACATAAATAGTGTCAAAATGGGTGTGCATTCACCTTCAGATGGGCCAGGCATCTGTCTTGGATCACCGGCAAAGTCCTTCCTTTATTTTCTATAATGATCTGTGAAGTATTTTTGATGGGCACGTAGGAAAGACCCTTATCCATGGCAACACCCAGGGTGTGGATCTCCTTGTCCCAGGAGAGCTGCCGTGTCCTTTTTACATTATTTTAGCTCCATCTGAATACTCTTTTGCTCAGGTTGGCATTTGAGCATGTCTGATTCATTTATTGCTTTGTTCTTGACATTCCTGCTCTGTGAGCTATTTGCTTTTTTTCCCTGAGGGGTTTTTTTTTTGGGGGGGGGGGAGTTGATTTTTAGGTGTTTTTGTTTAATAAATATTTGTTTTTAATGAGTTGTTTATGTTATTTTGGTTTTAGATGTAAATTCATGGAGGGTCTGTTTTTAGGCATACAACTTCAGTGTGCTTTAGAAGAAAGACAGACTATGCGTCAACAGCTTTGGCTGGTGAGACCCAGAAACAATCCGGATCTGACCTTCTTTCCAGCATGCACAGGGATCCTGACGGTTGAGAAAATAGCAAGTGATTAAATTATTCTCAAGTTACAACTGTGGAGAGCCAAGAAGTGCACATGCTACTGACATATGTCAGTGTGAAGGAAAGAGAGATTGTCGTGCAACTCATTTATTCCGAAGTTACTCACACTTGCGCAGAGGCCTAGCATGGGAGGGCCATTCTAATGCAGGGCCTACAGCAGGGGTTCTTGTGATCTGCTGTCGTACGTCCTGTTATGGCAGCATGAAAGGCATGCCACCGTTGTGCCTCCAGAGACACTAGCGCAAATGGCCAGAGAATCCAGGGTGCCCTTTGGAGCAGGTATGGCGAGGGCAGTGGCAGGCAGGGAATGGTTTGGGAGAGGATTAGGACAGGGATTGTGATGGGCAGGGGGTGGGAGGGGGGAACGGTCTCCGCAGAAGCTGTGCATGCTGAGATCCTATGCCCCCTGCTCAGCCCAGACCCATCCCCTGACTCCTTGGACTGGCACCAGCAAAGGATCTGGCATAGGTCCAAGGAGACACAATGGCAGCCAGGTGGCCTACAGAAAGGTAAGAACAAATGTTTTTACTTGTCTCTCCTGGGCCATCTGGTCACATCCCTACCACAACCAATGCATGTTTCTCCCCCCCCCACACACACACACACAAAAGGCATATAAGTAACAATTCCCTTGTTACCAATGGAACTGGTTTTAGGGGATTTATTACACAACTCTGTTGGAAGAGGGATCTAAGACTAGAAAACAAACCAGCATATTGCAGGGGGGGGAAACCTTAAGGAAGAGACTGAGAGAGATGACTTTACTCAAAGATCCCGGTTTTCTTATAAAAGAATAAAAATAGAAGTATTGCACAATAAAGAGATGTTTCTTTGCTCTAAAACTATGGTGTTGGTTGCTTGCAATGCAGCGTATTTGGTGCTTCCAAACATGTATCTGAAAATAGGGATGGCCCTAGATAAATAGGACATTTAGAGAGCTACTCTGGATCTACACTGATCTTGTACCCAAGGATGGCATCAGGTATCAGCCAGGTCAGGCACTGGCCAAGTCCCCACACCCAGGAAGGACCAGCTGGCCAGATCCATCCCTGAACTACCAGTGATGGTGGGTGAGTTTAATGTTCTGCTACAACCTGGTTGCAGCACTGTTTGTAACTTGCAATAAAATGTTGTCCTAACTTTCTGCAGATCACCTGGAAACTCTGGGATCCCGAGCTCTGCCCACTCTCTTTTGGGGAGTTTGCCATCCCACCCTCAGCCGCAGAGGCAGCCAGAGGAGGGAACAGGGGAGAATATCCCATGCACTGTGCAGAGCAGATCAAACACTAGTTGCTATGGCAAGCAGAACGTTACAGTCTTTGAAGGTTACCTTTGACCCAGAAGTTGTTGATGGAATTGGTGTGACCTGCAGCAGGGTTTTGAAGTCCCAGCTAATAATAAAGGGTTTTTTTCATGCATACAGGAAGCCAAGGGTTTTCCTTACTGTGTCCTGACATGGGAGGAGGCAAGCTCTTCAACCCAGCAAGGCTATCCTCAGGAGAAGTATAGTTGGGTGATGAATAAACCCTTTCCCTTCAGCTGGCCACAGACCAAAACTGATGCCACCTAAGGAGAGGACTCAGGTTTCAGTCTGCCATCAATCTCAGCTCCAACCATCAGGTGCAGCATTCAGAGGTGGAGGAAGGGTGTAACAGGGGGTGGCAAGAGCAATGGACGCTGGCAGCGGCGAGGTGCCATTGTGCGGAGCAACCCACACGCTTTTTGGACCACCCGCCTGCCAGCCCTCGGCCGAACCCATATCGCTCTGAAATGGAGCGATCCCAGACACAGGGAGGCATGGTTGGACGACAACAGGGGCGGGGGGACACACTGGGGGTGTGGTTACATCACCCTGCCCCAGATGTGCTCGGGGCTCCGTGCTTCTTAAGTTACATCCAGCATTGTAATGTAACAATTGTAATGTAACGGGGCAGCATTCAAGTTACATCCAGAAGACCTTCAGTGGGTGACCACCACAGGACATCCGAATACCCAAATATCACGCTAACCATGATGCAGTTCAATTATGGGTTTCAATAGATAATTTCCAACAAAAGAGGAAAGGGAATTTGCTTCACTTCATTTCAAACTTGGAAAGTTTATTGAACTCCTTCATTTATACACACTGAAATGTTTAAAATAAGACAGCACTGCCAGCACAAATTTCCTTTCCAACCCATTCCTTGGACATAACTTTCAAGAACAAACAATTAAAGATAGTTTTGTGCCTGTTGCAAACACAGCTAGATAATGTACTGACATAAATAAATACATACTCAGTGGTGGAGCCCAAAGATACAAAACTTCCTACAATCCAGAAGATTGTAGAAAGCTTTGTATATTTGTTGATGAGGCACATAAAGCATAAATGAGGGATAATATCCAACCTCATTCAGGTTGTTACTTTAAGGCAGTGATATGCAAACCTTTTAGACCAGGACCCACTTTTTAGAATGGCACTCGTGTCGGGACCCACCAGTAGTGATGTCATTAACCTGGAAGTGATATTGTGGCAGGAAGTGACATCATCAAGCAGAAAGTGTTGTCATTGTAACATAATAAAGTGACCCTCCTGAAATGCAAATTGGCATTCTTGGACTGCAGCAATTGTACAACCATGAAACATCCCTGAGAGAAAGCAAGATTAGGAAAAAAAAATGATGTAAAAGCCCTGAATGAAAAACAAAATTTAAAAAAAAATTTAACACTCACAAAAGGAATATAACAAGAGTAAGGTCTGCAGTTTCAGAGATAGCTGCTCCCAGCTTTCCACGACCCACCTGACATCAGGTCGCGACCCACCCAGTGGATCCAGACCCACAGTATGAATAACACTGCCTTAAAGCATGGTCTTTTAGCAAGTGCAGTTCAGTGGATGACTCCACTGGAAAAGCTGAATAGAATTATACCAACCAAGGGAAGGTTTAAATGAAATAAGAATTCCTGTAGTCGCTGTACTTGAAGTGGCTTCTTCACTTACTTTAAATTAATGGATGTGTCTCTTACTGTGCATCTTTGCTTCCTAGTTTACCCTTTTTTGCTCTCCTGCCCACTATACTCCTATGTGCTGAGTGATGACCTATGAGACTCCATTCATGAAGGGGAAAAGATGTGCAATGTTCCATGAAGACACCATCCTGGATTTCCTTCTGCCTGTAGACTGCTTTAGCTGACACTCAATTGAAATCTACCCTTCCTGTCTTCAGAAGAAAGAACCTGGAGTTGAATCACACATGTTAGGAAGCAGGTCATGTTCCTCCAGAGCTTATGTGCTGAAATGATTGCTCAACACTCGTGCCCTGCAACAGAAGACTATCCCAAACAAGGAGGGTTTAGTTTCTCAGTGTTATTTTTAGCACTGTAAGTGCAAGAGCTAATGAAACTTGCTGAAGACGGCACCTTCCATCTCAGGCCCAATTCTGAACATGGAAAGAAACTGCCAAACATAGAAAGGTAACAGCTGTTCCAGGCAACGCTTTTGTAGTCAAGCACTGATTCACAAATCTGGCTCTGCGCACGTCCCCGACTTACAGAATGGTCACATTTGGTATGGGAAGGAGTTCTTGGGCTTTTCAACGGGATGTAGCAGAAGAATAAACTTTGGCAGGCTAAGCTTCTGGAGGGGACGACAACTCAGTGATGGAGGTCATGGTACACATGCAGAAGGTGCCAGGTTCAATCCTAGGCATTCCCTGAAACCCTGGATAGCTGCTGCCAGGCAGGGTAGACAACCCTGCACAAGATGGACCAAATGGTTGGACAGCTTCATATGTTCTTGGACAACTGCAATAATGTTAGTGGGATATATTGTATCACCTGGCATTCTCCCTTTTGCACAACAATTTGAGGCACTATAGAAGGGGACAATACAATGCATCCCATCTGCATGTCACTGCCTCCAAATCATTTCGTGGAAGGGATTGTGGTGCTTTAAAAGACCACTGGGGAACTTTTCTTATCTGTCTCCGTCTCCAATGCTTTCCTGTCAGCATTCATTCTGGAAGCCTTTTGGAAACTGACCAGTTAAGGAAATAAGCCCCACCCCCCATTACAGACAGACAGACAGACAGACAGACAGAGACGGAGAGGTCATTTCAAATTTAGACCTTAAAGGCCACTCTGTGATAGGAATGTGTCAGTTTGCCAAATCACACCTGAATTTCATCTCTCCGGTTTCTCAATGACTTCAACCAATTATACATAAAACTGCCTTTTACTGAAGAGGTCCCAAGAATTCTATTGAAACTAATGGATTTTGATGGCTGCATGTATTTCTTTCTGACTTAAATTGGGCGACTGTCACTTTGTCGTTTGCAAAGTGCCCTATTCTAGGCCGGTTTGGTTTGGGCAGAGGCTGAAAGTAGGGCGGGATGCTGTGCCCTTCCTTGGGGCGAGTTACGTTACACCATGCCTTAAGGCCTCTCTGACAGTCTGTCATCTTTTCTATAATCAAGCTGCAATCAATCCTCTTTTCTAGTCATGCATATGCTCTCCAGAGCAGGGGAAGCACTGCGCTAGAAGGTCCTTGCAGGGCTTAGCCTTTTCCCAAGATGGTTGTGAAGCAAAAATGCTCCCCTAAGTTCCTTGGAGGAAGGAAATCTACACATTTGACAAGTTAATGGGGTTTTTTTTCCTTTTAAAAAGGCATCCCTTTTTAAAGGACAGCATTCTCCCATATTGTCCCACTCGAGCAGTGGTTCCCCAAGTTTTTAGAATCAAGACCTACCTTTAGAAAAGTTTCACTTTACCAGCCACTCAAGCCTCTGTGGCTAAAATGGTGATGGGCCAGCAGTGCCCACTCAAGTGGCAGGTTGTTTAACCCTTGAAGCACATGGCCTAAATCTGCCTTGGCAGTTTATCAATCCAGCAAAAATTGGGTTGCAACCCACTGGTGAGTCCTGGACCCACAGTTTGGGAACCACTGCACTAGAAGAATCCAGTTGGGTAGCTTTGTTGTTGTTCAGTCGCTAAGTCGTGTCCGACTCTTCGCGACCCCATAGACCACAGCACACCAGGCCTCCTTGTCCTCCACTAGCTTCCAGAGTTTGCCCAATTTCATGTTCATAGCTTCAGTGACACTATCTAACCATCTCATCCTCTGCCGCCTCCTTCTCCTTTTGCCTTCAGTCTTTCCCAGCATGAGGGTCTTTTCTAAAGAGTCCTCTCTTCTCATCAGGTGGCCAAAGTATTGGAGCTTCAGCTTCAGGATTTGTCCTTCCAGGGAGCAATCAGGCTTGACTTCCTGGAGGATTGACCGATTGGATCTCCTTGCAGTCCAGGGGACTCTCAAGAGTCTTCTCCAGCACCATAATTCGAAAGCATCTATTCTTCGGCGCTCTGCCTTCCTTATGGTCCAGCTCTCACAGCCATACATGGCTACTGGGAAAACCGTAGCTAGCTAGCCTGTAAAAGAGATCCCACATAGGACCAGTGCAGGCACAGGCAGCCCTCCCTGACTGCTACTGCCCTTGCAGTGGCCGTGTAACCAGCTTGCACATGGGGGTTCTGGGTTCACACACGGGTAAAGGGACAGGTAGCACCCAGCGGACAAGAAGGAAGGAAAGCTGTTTGGAGGTTTCTTCCCTGTTTTCTTTTTGTTTACACTAATTGTGCCTCTGCACTACCAGGGGCTGGTCCTTCTTGCCCAAGTCACTTTTCTCCCTGGGCCTGTATTTCAGACTGATTCACTGTCTCACTAGGTCAAGTGGACAGAGGTGAAATTCAACCTGAGCATCAGGAGACCCTATCGCTTTCTGGGGGCTTAAAAATAGCCATGCTCCTGTTGCAGAAAAATGCCCCTGCTGACCCCAACGTTCCAGGCCCCAACTTGGACGAGCTGGCCTTGCTGCTAAGCCTCGTTCATTTTATTTAATGCGAAAGCTGCTCAGGGGGGCAAGGCAGGCTGCAGTCCAGTATTGCCATCATTACAAATCTAAAACAAAGCATTTCATGTGAAAAGAACAATAAAAAGAGCCTTGTGTGTAAAAAGCAAGGGGGAGAAAAAAAAAAGAATTTTTCTGGATAGGATCAATGAAAAGACTGTCAGGGGTCTATAGCACTGGGATGGTGCTCGAAGGATGGGACAAGAGTCAAGAAAAGGCAGGGCAGAAAGCAGATCTTCTTGGAACATTGCATACTTCAGAAGTGTCATTTGAGCCGCTTTCAGGCTTATTTCCATAGGTGGATCTACCGGGGGGGGGGGGCAGAGCTCTAAGTGTTGCAAGAAGCCTTAGCCTGTCATGTAAATCGCTCTTCTCCCTTGCTGCTGTAGCCAGTAAGCAACGCCAAGATGTTGCTGTTCCCTGTGAGGACTGGCTAAAACGGTGCAGGAGAGGAGTGATTTCCACTGCAAGGTAAGGCTTCTTGCAAAACTTAGAGCTTTGCCCTCCCTTAGATCTGCCTCTGCTTATTTCTGCTGCATTCTGTGGGAACTGCAGCACATCCGACACCTCTGAGACAGTGCGACCGAGGACACTGCCCAGTGCTGTCTCCCACTGCTATGGTGCCCCCACACACACACACATACACACGCCCCTTATGCTTTTGTAAGTTTTCCCAAACTTGGAAGTGTGGGACTTCCAGTTTTATTAAGGAACGAAAGAGCTCCTTGGTTGGCACAATCCCTTAAATAAAGCCAGAAGTCCCACACTTCTTGACTTGGGAAAACTGTATGACGACCACAGTAAGGAAGCAGATCAACGTGGCAGGCTGCAGGAAGGTAGTGGTGATGGCAGACTCAGGGTGAAGGACCAGACGTGTCAGCCTACCGGTACGCTGGGCGTGTCTTCCGGGTGAGCGGCAGCGCGATCGCTGCGTTCTGTTGCGTAACGGTGAAAGCCCGCCCGCTGTAGCGGGCAGGCTTTCGCCGTTACACAACAGAACACAGCGATCGCGCTGCCGCTCACCCAGAAGACACGCCCAGCGTACCGGTAGGCTGACACTACTGTGAAGGACTCTCCAAATCCACTGACATCAGGTAGCTACACAGTTGGACCAGCGGTCTGTGATCAGGTGGTAGACTTTCTTGGTGCTCAAATTACAGAACTGGGAGATTCAAGCTCCCATCTTTAGTGATGGCCCCCCAAACTACTAATTTTTTAAAAAGCTATAGAGGCCACCATGATTTGGCTAAAATTGGAGAATGCTGGGGTTTGTAGGCTTCCTTAAGGGCCCTCTTCTATCCCCATGCCCCCTCCATAATTTGAGCACTGTGTCTTCATACATCATGTGCCTCCATTCCTCATAAGAAGCTTGCCTGTTCTTTTAAAACAAAATTTAAATTCTGTGCCAGAAACAAATCCCATGCTTCCACAGAGAACCATCACAGACATCTGGAATACATCTTACCATGAATATGACTAGGGCAAAAGTCACCTCCTGTCCTTCATCTGATACACTTCAGCAAACCTTTTGGGATAGCATTTTCTTCTTCTTCTTCTTCTTCTTTAGTAAATGGTGCCACTGTAAGAGTTAAGAATAAAGGACCTTTTCTTTTGCCAATGTTTTAAAACTCTTTTTATTTGAAAAAGTGAATGGAAAAATATAGTGAAATGAAATCAGACCTTTTGTTGAAAGGACTTCCCAATGGGAAATAGATGGAAATATCAAGGGGTGGGAGGGAGGACAAGATTCAAACATACATAATAAATACAATCAAACAGTATCAGAAAAGGGTTATACCATGGAGTGACCATCCTTCTGTGACAGAAGACCACTACACAGCCTTGCAAAATTCAAGCCTGTGATATAGGCTAGGACCGTACCATTGTAAAAACATGTGGTTTTTCCTATACACAGTGGATATGAAATCGCTAGCAGCCGATTCACAAGGAACATCTTTCATGCTATCAGAGGCTTAAATTATATGACTGCAATGATCACATGAAGGTGCCAACCACAATTTTCCAATCATGAATTCAGGGGCAGATCAAGCACTGCTTCTGTCAAGGTACCAGTGCAAGGGACTGGCACTCCATCAAGTGCCAAACATTGCTTTAACTTGCAGCTGTGGACATGTGAATCCTCCATACTCAATGTATGTGGTTGCAATCAGAGGCGTTTCTACAGGGATGGCAAAGCTCTAAGTTTTGCAAGAAGCCTTACCCTGTCGTGTAAATCCCTCCTCTCCCTTGCTGTGTAGCCAGTAAGCAATGCCACGATTGGCTAAAACGGTGCAGGAGAGGAGTAATCTCCGCTGCAAGGTAAGGCTTCTGGCAAAACTTAGAGCTTTGCCATCCCTGTAGAAACGCCACTGGCTGCAATGGGGATGATGGAGGGTATGGAATAATCCCAAACCAGTTCTGATTTATACTCCCCATGAAACATAGTGTAAGTCCATTTGCCACACCTATTCATGTTAAGGCTGAGAAGGGGATGGGGAACTACTATGTCAGTTGAATTTAGATTGTAAATAAACCATGAGATCATGATTCTAAGGCCACAAAGGACTATTGCAACTGTTTGTTTTTGGTGCTCACAAGCCTGGAAAGGCCACCCAGCCCGTCTTCCACCAGTCTATGAAAGTACTATTCAAAAACATCCAATCAATCATATCAAAACAGAAACTATCAGGGGTGGGTGGAAAATTGATGGGCGTAAACAGGATGTTAAAAAACAAAAAAGATTAGGAATAATTAAAATCCTGGTTGGCTACACTCTCTCCCTGTGCTGTGCAAAATCAACGTGCTAGTCCAATTTACACAGCTACAACATCTCTATTCCATTCCCCTAATTGCAACTCTAACCACTACAGCAGTGGTCAACCCGGTCTCATCTGTTACTTGGAGACAGCGGGATGGAACAGGGCTGGGGGCAGGCCAATGCTAAAACCAAAAGGCCCCGATCATGCATACCAATCATATTTTCACTGTGGATGTGTGGCCCAAATCCATTTGACTACTTTATGCTTTGGAACAGCCTGTAAAATTGACAGTATCATTGTAAATGTGACCATGCCAACTCATTTCCAACTCTCCAACGTTCATCCTGACACCATTAAATAAACTATCCTTGCACATCCCACTGGAAAACCACTTCTTTCATCAGTGACTAAGAATGTATGTAGATTTTCCGATGCTTTTAAGAAAATAAGTAAAATAAATAAATATCAAAGAAAGGTTTGGGGGAGGGGGGGTCTTCACATCACCAGGGGCTTTTCAGGGCACATCACACAAAAGTGCTTACACGAATTGGAATTTTGTCAACAGATGCTTCCTTAAGAAACAACAACGCATTTCAGACAGCAAATCTTAGGGTGACATGTCATAACAGTAATGGAAATGTGGGTTCTACTGAGACTCAGGGCGCAATCCTAATCTGGAGTTAGGCCAGCAAAGTTTGGCTGGCACAAGGATCACCGTAAAGCACGTTTGGACCACTCTTGGAATCAGGGAAGATGGTGCACATCTGTGTGCTGGCCTTTCTGACTTGGGCAGCGCAATCCTAGTGCGCCCCTTGCGTCGACGCAATGTTATCACATTGAAGACGGTCGGTGCAAGGGATTCTCTGTCCTGTTTCGGGATGGGGATTGGTGGGGGTGGGTGGGAGGCAGGACTTGGGTGGGACCTGGGCAGGCTTGGGAGGTGGCCGTACGGCCACATCCTAAGCCCGTCAGTGAGGCCGCGCGGCCCCGGTTTGGACCGCACGTTCTCCTTGGATCTGTACCCGCTCATTAGGCGCAGATCTGAGGAGCACATGGGGGGCTGGAGCCTCCCCTATGGTAAGGGAGTGCATGCTCCCCTGCCGCAGGGAGGCTCCAGCCCGTCCTAAGCAGCGCTGGATTTGGCCGGCCTCGCTAATCCAGCGCTGCTTAGGACTGCGCCCTGAGAGTGGTCTAAACACACTTTACAGCAGTAGTCTGGGAACAGGGGTAAATTACCCCAAATGGGGTAAAATGGAATTCCTGGGGGTAATGGACGGTTGCGCTGCCGAGACACAGCCGGGCATGCATATGAATCTATATGCATGCCTGGCTGTGTCTTGGCAGCGCAACCATCCATTACCCCCGTTCCGGTTCTGTTGCTGGCTGGCTGGCTCCGTTTTGTTTTGCTCTGCCCACTTTCACTGGCCGGCAAAACGCGCCCCAGACTGCTCTGCGCCTGCTCTGCTTTTCACACCATGGCAGTTTAGAGCATGTGGACACAGCAAGGAGAGCGGCGGCGCGTTGGACCTGAGCAGCAGCAGAGCAGAGCGGCAGTGAAGAGGCAAGCCAGGGACGGACGGGCATCGGAGGTGAGGGAAGGAACACGTCTTTCCCCCACCCCCGCCTCCATTGCCCTGCCGGGGCACGCGTCTTCCCACCCCCTCCGTTGACAAAATCAAATCTAACTAAGCAGGTTAGATATTTACAATAAGAGTAAGATTAAAAAATATTTAAAGAACTTTCCTAACTCTCCCAAACCCTTTACAACTTCATATTTACATAGCATTAATTAAGCTCATTAATTAATCAAATAAAAAGCAATGAGTTCCAATATGTATTTTTTTTTCTTTTGTTGTGGCAGGGGGGGGGGTTTAACGTCGTCATATCTAAATATATTTTGGGGTAAAAGGTAAAAAAGTTCCCTGACCCCTGCTTTACAGTGTCCCTTGTGCCGCCCAAACTTTGTTGGCCTAACTGTGCCAGCCTAACTCCAGGTTAGGATTGCGCTCTCAGTTGCTTTCACATCAGCCTTAAGCTACCCCTCTCCATTTATAAATGCTAGGAGTGAGTCAATGAAGTATTTCAGAGCCAAGGTCAGGTGTCTGGGTTTGAAAATTAGTCACCCTCCATACTGCTAATATGGTGGAAAATTTCAGAAATGGTTTAATTAGCATATGAAAGAGCACAATTTTCAAGCAAGTTAGAGAAAGGGCCAGGATGAAGGAAGAAACAGGTCACCCCTCTGCCTTTTGATGCAGACACAGTCACACTGCCTTTATAATTAAAAGAGAGAAGAATATCAGCATATGAAGCTTCCTCTATTGTAGTGTTAGGGGGGTAGGAGCTGATCCTGCCAAAATTATTTTTGTACAACCTTAAATGGCAGAAATCCTGTGTCCTGAATGGAATCTGACAACACCAAGATCCCATTTACACAGGATGGAAATTGTCAAAAAGTGCAGATCCTGATGGGTCTCCGTCATCCAGAAGATACAAAGGGCTGAAATATGAGGTCTGCTGCTTCCTGGCCTACAATCTCCTTCCCTTTCTTTTTTTGTCAACTGCCCAAAACGTTTACCAGTGCAAAACGTACTCAGACATGTTCATAACACAAATGAGGTCAAATCATCACATACACCAAAATGAGGTCATAAAGTCCTGAGGAGTATTGTGGGATGTTCCACTTCAGACTTCAGATGAAGAATTCCATTTTTTGAAAACCCCATGTAAAATAAGAAAAACCACTGCAAGAAGAAAACAAGTTCATCAGAAGGGTTCTTCTAGCCCAGCCTCTCCTTTCTTTCTTTACTAGTTTTCTACTCTTGCAGGAAGCCTTTTTTTTTTTTTTTTTAAAGCACAAACCAGCATTTGAAAATGTGACTCCCCGACCTTGAGGGTGCAATCCTAACCTGGAGTTAGACCGGCACAATTTGGCTAGCAAAGTTTGGCTGGCACAAGGGTGTCTGGACCACTCTCTGAATCAGTGGGGTTGGCGCACATCTGGGTGCAGGCTCTGATTCCAAAAGTGATCCAAACATACTTTACAGTGTCCCATGTGCCAGCCAAACTTCGCTGGCCTAATTGTGCCGGCATAACTCCAGGCTAGGATTGCGCCCTGGATCTGGAATGGAACAGTGAACTGTACCAGCTCAGGACTCTTCCACTTCACATGGAGATCCAGCCTGATTTTTGTTCTGGAGAACGTAATTCCAGGCCAATCACTTGCAACATCACTTCATTAACCACCTGAGCCTAATTCCCAATTCAACTTCCCTTGTGCTAGCAAGAATAATTATATATGCACAATACCAAGACATCACTGGGTACGAACTCCTCAGCTACACCATTTCACTTGAATCTTAAAAAACATATAATGTCATGACAGCTGTAGTGTAAAATAAAATGGTTGCATTGGATGAAATAGAAAGTGGAGAAACACAGCAAGACCCATAGGAGGCAGAGATGCTGCTCAGTTGCTTTCCCTTTTATGAAAAGCCTGATCCTGCATCAGCTGACTTTGTTCATCTCTATCATGTTCTATTAATACTATCACTCAAGTATTCAGAGATGGAGGTTCGTATCTTTGAGCAATCAACGAGCGAATTCTTGATCGGGACAATTTGATGAAGCAGTGCCATCAACTGGAGCTTCATTAATTTGCACAGACCGAGGATTTAGTGCTACTAGAGCATTTTAAAAAGCCCTCTTTATGATACATTTTCTCTAGGGATATGGGAGATGTGAAGGCAACAGATGTTTTTCGTCTTGCTCGATTCGGAAAGGGAAACAGAACTGTGAAATCAATACATTAACACACGCACACACAGATTTTCAAAGATTGCAAGATTTGCAGATGCAATGTCAGGATTTCCTGAAAGTCCCTGAAGATATCAAACAAAAGCAAAACGGATGAAGAAAAAAGAAAACAAAGCCAACCAAAAGTGTTGCACTTGCTCCAGGGTGGAAGATGCTTTCTCCTCGGATGCTGTCTCTGTTGGGCATTACTGAACAGGTAAAAGCATCAGCTAGGATGACAGATCCATCATAACACAATGCCCAGCTATGCTTCTGGCATATCAGCTGTTCTACATGAGTGGAAAGTAAGTAGCGATGCACTTCAGATAAGCTAGTGTGATATGTACATACTAGATCTATTCTGTGCATGTTCCTAAGGGGCAGAGATTTTCAAGAATGTCTGCCTTCATTATTGAACCTTGACTTCATATGTAGTTGCTGTGCCCATGAATGAGCTTTTCACCATCCTTCTCAGGAAGAAAAAAAAAACCAAACAACTGTCCTCTAGTCTAGAGAATACCATTCTGGTCTGCATACAAAGCTTTGCCACCTCCGTTGCTGTGCCTGCTTTAAAAGGAAGGCTAAGATGTCACAGGCGGAACATTCGCCTTCCTGCAGTCCCTTGCAAAAAACATCCCAAAGGAGTGGCTTGCTTAGCCTTGAAACTACACTCCCTGGTGTGGAGATGATGCTGTAGGTGAATGACGATGGCTGTGCAAGGGAAGCAAGTGAGGATTACATACTCCAAATTAACAAAGAAACTGAATTGGAAGTGTCCTCATTTTTGCCTTTCCTCCACAACTGCCCCATATGCCCTGGCAGGGGAATCAACTAGGGAGCAGCACGTGTTCCAGGAGATAAGTGATGGAGTCCCAGTGCTTCCAAAGTAGGAAGAGGAAGAGAACTAGCAAGGTGGTGCTCAGGAGGCGCATGCGGGTCTTCATCAGGGGCGTGATGAAATTGGCAATGGTGGAGACAAAGACCAGCAGCACAGCCATCAAGGCCAAGATGACGTTGATGAACTTGCCCAGCAGGGCACGGGCATTGGCATTTTCCACCCCTTCCAGCTGCACCACCTGCTGCTGCTGTTGCTGAAGCTCCAGCTTGGTGACACGAGTCAGGCAGGACTCCACAGCCTCCTGCAGGAGAAACAGAAAGGGAACCCATGTTAGCTCAGTGGAGAATTGCCTCTGTTGCAGCTCCTAACCCTTCACAACAGCAAACCTCACATTGTGCTGGTACAAAGTGGGGAACCCAAGCTATGCATCCGGGAAACAGCAGCACTTTGCACCATCCTATTCTGGTACTTCCGATGCTGCATCCTGGTGAGGAAGGTTGATCTTCCCCCCTCCCATGTCATCAGTGTGTTCCACAACTGAAGAGGGGACAAGAGGCGACACAAAGTTGAGTAACAGCTAGCAGAGATGTCGGTTTTCCAGAAAATGTTGAATTTCAATCTTTTCTTCAACATTTTCCAGATATTTTAATTTTCTAATGCTCTAAATTGGACCTGGTCTAATGCATTTGTATATTGAGAAAACAAGATTAAAAATGTGTGCCGTGTTAAACTGACAGTCTGTATAAACATCTGAAAAAGTGACTCTAATAGCCAGAAGTATTTGAATTGAAATATTTAATTGGGGGGGGGGAATAACTAGATCACACTTAATATGGCTTAAATGTTAGAATCAGAGCGCCATCCTATCCTGGAGTTACTATAGGCCGGCACAAGTTAGGCCAGCAAAGTTTGGCCGGCACAAGGGACACCAGAAAGTATGTTTGGACCACTCTCCAAGTCAGAGAGGCCAGCACAAAAACATGCAGCATCCTCCCTAACTCTGAGGGTGCAATACTAACCAACCCTCCAGCACTGGCATAGCTGTGCCAATGGGGCATGTGCTGCATCCTGCAGTTGGGGAGGCCGCCTTAAGGTAAGGGAATGTTTGAGCCCTTACCTTGAAGCTGCATTGCCCTGACCCTGGTGCTAGCGTAGTGTAGCTAGAGGGGAGTCGCAACACAGCACTAAGTTTTGCAAGCAGCCCCTCCTCCAGGAGCCATTCATGGCAGCTAGAGTAAAATGGAGTTATGTTGGCTCGAAGTGGCTCCAAAGAGGACGGTGGCATTTGCAAAACACAAAGCCGTGACCCCCCTCCAGCTACGCTACTGGACATTGTGCATCACAGACATGTATGAAGAGAGTCATGGCTGAGGCAAGCTCGAGACAAGTCGTGCGCAACCCTGAAGGCCTTCTGTGAAGCCAACAACATAGGATTTCACCAATGCGCCACATATATTGGAGAAAGTCAGAATGCGACTGGAACCAATAGGTGGCACAACAGGCTGGGCACATCATTTGTGACATACAGGGTGCCATTGTAGAGGTATTAGTAAAAAACCAGTCTCTCCAAAACATTAATGAGGGTATGTGGCTTCCAGCTTCCAAATGTGTGCCATCCATGCTTAACTATGTTATTTTTCCTTCTATGTATCAAATTCAATTGTTATTGTTGTTCAGTCGCTAAGTCATGTCCGACTCTTCGCGACCCCATGGACCACAGCACGCCAGGCCTCCCTGTCCTCCACCAGCCTCCGGAGTTCGCCCAATGTTCATCGCTTCGATGACACTATCTAACCATCTCATCCTCTGCCGCCCCCTTCTCCTTTTGCCTTCCATCTTTCCCAGCAGGAGGGTTTTTTCTAAAGAGTCCTCTCTTCTCATGAGGTGGCCAAAGTATTGGAGCTTCAGCTTCAGGATTTGTCCTTCCAAGGAGCAATCAGGCTTGACTTCCTGGAGGATTGATCGATTGGATCTCCTTGCAGTCCAGGGGACTCTCAAATGTGACAAATTCAATTAGTCACACCATAATGTTCCCCACATTGCCACATGGGGGCAGAAGAACACCAAGTTTATAGAGGACACACTTGACTATTCTCAAATGGAAGCTTTCATACAGGAGATCTGACATAACATTCGACTCAAAAGAGGACGACAACGAAGTACAATGGAGCATGGCTCAGATGCTGTTAATTCCATGTGACAGAGCAGATGGAGCACAAAAGCAGAGCTCTTCAGGCCTGCATTTTATTCTCACTTCTGTCACTGAGCTGACATGCTCCTTGCCTCAGTTTCCATAGCAGCAAGATCAGAACGAAGGCAAAAACTGGAGTTTCTATCTGTGACTTAAAATGTCACTGCCTGCCTCCCTTCCTCTGAGCCTCAAATAACTAACTGTGCAGTGAATTGGTCAGCCCAATCCTGAGCTGCCTCGAATGGCTATCCCTGCATCCCATGGGATCCGTGACAGTTGCCAAGGTCTCCTTGGGAGGACGTTTGTCCTCTTTCCCTGCGAAAGCCCTGACCTGAGCAATGGGACTCCTCAAGTGTCTGCCCGTTGTTTTGCCAGCAGAGACTCAAGCAGCCCTGTGCAGAGGCGGATCTACAGGGAGGGCAAAGCTCTAAGTGTTGCAAGGAGCCTTACCCTGTCCTGTAAATCCCTCCTCTCCCTTGCTGCTGTAGCCAGTAAGCAACACCAAGATGTTGCTGTTCCCTGTGAGGATTGGCTAAAACGGTGCAGGAGAGGAGTGATTTCCACTGTAAGGTAAGGCTTCTTGCAACACTTAGAGCTCTGCCCTCCCTTAGATCTGCCTCTGGCCCTGTGCCAGGATGCCCAGCCCAAGGCAGGGCATTGGATCCGGCGGTGGAAGCCACTGCCAGGTCCCACCCCCCACGCTAGCCCGATCTCCCCCCTCCCCTGTTCTGCCCCTCCCCTGTCTTGCCCCCCAAACGCTTACCAGTCACTGGCGCTGCTGGAGTACTGGTGACCCTTTCTCACGGCCCTGAGGGCTGGCGCTTAATAGCATCGGACCAGTGGCAGCACTCCCTCCACTTTGGGTATTACAGCACATTCGCGACACTTTTAGCCAGCAGTACCATAAGTAGCTCCAGCAATAAGACCCTTTGGATCAGGGCCCAAATTCTGGGTCAATTCTGTGTGCCCTTTAGCCAGTCACCATACTAAATACAGGGGAGTGTCATGAGTTGACCAGGTTGTGCTATGTGGGTAACAATTGTTCTAATTAACCCCCCCCTCCCACTATGTATGGGCATGGTAATGAAAGACAGAATGGATTGCAGAGCAGGGACTTGTATCTGAAAGTGAGAGTTTTACTGCAAAACGTAGCTTTGAGTCATTACTCAAAGCTACGTTTTGCAGTAAAACTCTCACTCTTCCAGATACAAGTCCCTTCCTTCTCCCTCTGAGATACAAAAAGCATAATTTCTGACCCCTTGCTTTACCCATATCCAAAAGGAATCTATGCTCAGAGAATGATCTGAAAATACATGATATGGTGATTAAACACTTAAAAACCCAGGCACTGTATATAATATACATTCAGTTCTATTGCTGCAGGTCTCACCAAAGCTCATTTTAGACAGTATGGGAATCCATCTGTGATCTATATTCAAGCTACCCTCAGCTCTTCAAAGGAGAATAGTGTTCATGTAAATGAACGCAGTAGGGTGGCTGTTTGGAAGCATTCCACCTATTCCCATACCTGTATGTCCCGAGCTCTCTCGTAGGACTGGTAAGCCACTTTCTCCTCCATGCTGGCCAACTCTTGCTTGAGATTGGTCATCTCATTCTGGTGAAGCTCTGTCAGATCATTCAGCTGCTCTTCCAGGCGTTCATATCTGTATAATGGGAGAGAGAGAAACAGAGAGACAGTAAATATGCAACAACAACAATCGCTTGCTTAGACGTTAGGAATGTGGGTGGTAGATACAGGCCGTAAGAAAATAATGCTCTGTACATACTTCGAAACGCAGTTGCCCTTTTTTTCCTTTTTACCTCATTAAAACAGCCCAGTCAAGTGACTTGACTGTTGCATCAAGCCAAAGAAAGATCAAAAATAAAAGGAAAGATCAGCCCTCACAAGCAAATGACAAAAACAGCAATAAAGGACATGAATGAGGCCACTACATCGATAGTTGGGCTCTTTTTAGTCATTTATTTTTGGTTGTATTTGTGGCTAGTTTACCATTCAACTGGATGCGTCAACGAAAAAAAAGTTATAGTTCCCTGCATTTTTCTCTCTCACCTAGAAAAATGTGCTGTTTCAAAGAAAGCTGATTATGTGAACAAGCTGTGTGTGAAGAGAGAATAATTAGTCATGAGCATAAACTCAGTGGAGAGCCTGGAACAAGAGAAATCACATTCATTGCACTTAAGCTCCTTAAGTGCAAACAGTCCTATTTGTCTAAATCCTGTGGGAACCAAGACTGCCTCCAGACCCGTAAGAAGGGGCATAAGTGGTACATTTTGAACTCACCATGACACACTCCCACTAAGCCTATACAACAATTACAATTACAAAATCATTAAATGTCTCCATCAGCCACTTATCCTTACTTAGAACCTTGTCATATTCCATTTCATCTCAAGCTCTTGGGAGTCAGTTGCAATGAGTTTAAAACCAATGTATTTTAAAAGCATTTCAGATAAATATAAAAGGTATATTTAAAAGCGCAAGCCTATGCATGCTTACTCGGGAGTAAGTCCGACTACATTCAATAGGTATTCTCAGGGAAATCTGCATAGGATTTTAGCCTGAATGAGCTGCATACTATTTCACATGCAGCCCTTAGGAAAGAAGATGGCTTAGCCATTAACATATGGCCGTAGGCAAATTTCTCAGTTTGTCTTGTGCTCAGCATGATGTTCTCCTTGACTAAGATCCTTCAAAATAAGTTCCAAAAGCACCTGAGTACTCCTGCTGTTGACATCACCACTTTCTCTTTTCTACCAGCTTCCAAGGGGGCCCTTGAAGTCCTGGAGGGCTGCCGGGAGATAGTCGAGGCCTAGATGAGAGCTAATAGACTGAAGTTAAATCCAGACAAAACAGAGGTCCTCCTGGTTCAGTAGATTCAGGTAGTAGATCTACAACTTGCTGTAGTTGGGGAGCATTCCCTTTGAAAGAGCAATCTGGGAGTCTTTCTGAATTCACAGTTGGTCTTGGATGCTTAAGGTGGCATCTGTGGCCAGAGTGGCTTTTGCCCAGCTTTGGCTGGTGTGCTGGCTGAGACTGCATCCAAGTCAGATGGATCTGGCCAGGGTGATCCATGCCCTAATAACATACTGCTTAGACTACTGCACTGCACACTACATGGAGCTACCCTTGAAGACAGTTCAGAAACCGCAGTTAGTGCAGAATGCAAAGGACCAGGTTGGTCACCAGGGCTCAGTTGGCTGATTCTGCCATGTCATTGCTCCAACGACTACACTGGATGCCCATTTTCTTTCTGAGTCCAATTCAAGGTATTGGTGATTATCTTTAAAGCCCTTCACGGCATAGTACTGGGATATCTCAAGGAGCGCCTTCCCCCATATAATCTGGCATGCCCCATACAATTGTCAGATAGGGCCCTGTTTGGGATACCACCACCATCTGAAGCCAAGGGAATGGTGGCAAGGTACAGGGTCTTTTCTGTTGTGGCACAATGTCTTTGGTTCTCTAGAATCTAGGGGTTAAGCGCTGTAAAAAGCTCAAATTTCATGTGAGGAATCAAAGGGAATTTCAACCTGAACATGAATGTGTTATTGGTGTCAAAATGGATTTAAAGTAGTTATATACTTAGAGAAGCAAGTATGGCAAGGGGTTGTAACAATGAAATAACAGAAAAATAACAGTAGAGCCCTTCATATTACTTAGGCGTAGCTGGCGTTTTCCTTTGTGCTACTGCCTGAAGGAAGCCTGTGGTCTCTGAAGCTGTGAGTCTGATGGGGGGGGTATCTCTCCTCGCCACCACCACCCCAGGCTCCTTCCCTTCCCCATACCTTTGGCACCCAGTACAGGACAGGCTGTCTTAAAGACCAAAGGCATTGTGAGGAATAAAAATCTGTGATTTGGGGCAGAAAAGCTAAAAGTATGAAACCTGTAATTTGGAGCAAATAACTAACACAGAAATAGCTTTGCTTAGTAGAATTGTTCACTAACAAGCAGCTTCAAAGCTTGGCACTAAAAATATTTAGGGAGTAGTAGCTACTAATGAGGCAAAACACACAAGCAAAAGTAGATAAGTGAAGAAGCAGAATAGATAAGACCAGTGTCTCTACTAACAAGGTAGGCTAATTAGAGGTGGAAAGTTTACAAATGGTTTTAACAAACTGTGCACGCCTAATGAACTTAATGAATATTAACATACGCCTCCAGGAGCACAAAAGTTGATTTAAATGCACATGCGACATATGTAAAGGGAGGGGTTACATGTCCGGGAGACTATATGAAATGGGTGTACACTATATTCTGTTTAAATGCTTCAGATTGGCTAAATGCTCCAATCCATTGAGCCAATAAGGGTAGAGTAAAGGAAGAAGAACCGTCACTTTTAAAAAAGTATACATTGCTTAACTCTGTAATTAAATGGTGTGACGTCTGGCGCTCTGAGGTCACCAGCCTTTGCAAATGCTTGTAATAAAAAGGAACTTTTACTTCTGAGCCATACAAACTGAATTTGAGAGTCTATTTTTGACAGCGTGTTTCTGACAGGGGGGATCTCTCCTCGCTGACCCACCCCACCCACCCCGTCCAGGCCTCCCTCCCTCCCAGTTGCATGGGGATTGGGCCTCTCCTGTGAGCTGCCAGGCCCTGCCCAGCAGTCGTGCAGGATTTGCATCTCTCACACGAGCTACAGAGCACTGCAGATCTCTTATGACCCCCGGAGAACCTGCAGAGTGGGCTGCACCTAAGGAGATCTATGCTTCCCCCCCCCCGCCATTATTACAAGCCATAGCGAAGCAAGGGTATCCAGCTAGTACGGTATACTGGATGACTGGCAGTTGTGGACCCAGACTGCATTTCTGTAGCCTGATCCCATTTTTGCTTGAAAAATTGCTTGGAGAGGGAGCAACACAAACTGGAGAAGCAGTGGAAAATGAAAGTTCTCTCTGTGGCTTTATATCTGTTATCAGCATGCAGCAGCTGGCAGCCAGCATCGAGGGCATCTGTGCAAGTCACTCAATTGACTTGCACTGCCATTGCTACTTTCTGTCCCCCTCTACAACGTCTTCTTCTGAGGAAGCTAATTTACAAAGGATTACAAAGGATTCAGTTGTCCTGTTTCAATGCTGCCAGAGCCAAAGGAAGTGCTTATCTCAGCAGTCCAATGGTGCAAGGAAAGGAGCATTCAAACCATGCACCAAAGCAATGGAGGGGTCCAGCATGGGGCCCAGATCCAGAGTCCTCTGTCTCTGATGGTCCATTCAAAAACACAACTTCTCTCTGATCTGCTATTATGTGGTGGCTCTTAAAATCAGAGAGTCACACCATTAAAAAAAAACTGGGTTTAGTTCTAGTTCAGTCTTGTCACTGGTTTTTAACTTTCCAGTTCAGTTCCAGCCCAGACATTGACTTCAAACAATTGATCTGATAACCGATTCAAACATTTTTAACTACTGTAGTTTGCAGACAGTCTCAACAGTTTTTAAACAATTTTTTTGCAAGTTTTAACAAACAAAAACTGTTGTTGTTGTTGCTCAGTCACTAAGGGCGCAATCCTAACCTGGAGTTAGGCCGGCACAGTTAGGCCAGCAAAGTTTGACTGGCACAAGGGCCACCATAAAGCACATTTGGACCACTCTCAGAGTCGGGGAGGATGATGCACGTCTGTGTGCGGGCCTCTCTGAGAGTGGTCCAGAGCGGGCCCTTGTGCCGGCCAATGTTTGCTGGCCTAACTGTGCGGGCCTAACTCCAGATTAGGATTCCGCCCTAAGTCGTGATGTTCATATCATTGCAAGCTGAGCTTCTGGTTTCTGAACTCTTTTGAACCAGTTACCACTTTTTGTGTCTAAGTATGGTTCTGGGTCAAGACAATTTTATCTTGAGATTTTATGTTCACTGAAAACCCTCTCTCTGTGCCAATTTCTGATTCTGGTTCCATTCTATTTCCCCATTGCAGGTTTATAATGGATGTAACAGATCATGACATTGAGAAGGTTTTAACTAGCAAACAACTGAGCGTTGTGGGCAGAAATAACAGTGGATGTCTTTAGGGTACATTGTGATGAATATGCCTGCATAATCCAGCCAATGGACAATTTGTCTGGAATATTACACTGATGCTTCTACAATGAATCAGTCCACCACATCATATTCAATTTTGAACAGGCCATCAAAGAGCCTCAAAAAATTGCTAATGTGGTACCCACACAGGCACAGCTCAATTAAAATTAGTGATGCTTGGTTTTTTAACATCTCAGTCCTTGTCCTCCATGAAGGTTTTCTTGACCAGTGTACTTTTTAAAAAGAACTTATTGGCTTCCTCCTCCCACAATAAATGGGCTATGATTTCCATTTGAGGTTATTTTTTTTTAACTGTCCCAGATTTCTGCACACAGCAGAAATGTATTGAAAATGTTACAGAAGCGAATATTTTAAAAGTTAAAAAGTTCACATAGAGGAAGCATGGTAGGACAATGGCCAATATGAATAAATTTGGGAAATATATGTTCAAATCAACTTTGCTACCACTAAAAGGTACAGGGCCCAACACCGTGTAGAGCTGCTGGAACAAGTGTTCTTGCGGCACTAGGCACTTTCTGACTCGCAAAAGGCAACATGCCAGAGTTCAAGGGCTGGCTGCCACCAGAAGCGGCAAGTGGCCGGCTCCATGTGGCAACAGACTCTGGATGCCCACCGCCCCAGGTAAGATTAAGCAGGGGGTGGGAAGGAGGCAGGGGGTTGGAGGAAAAGTGTGGGGTAGGTGGAATGGGGCAGCAACAGGGCAGGGAAGAGGATGGATTGAGACCCAGAAAAGGGAAGGTTTGGTGGCAGCAGTGCCCACTGCATCCGAGCTCCCTTCTTGTGCTCAACCTTCACAGGTCCATATGGACTTGCACCAGCAATATCACTGGCACAGGTCCGAACAGACCCACTGGGCCAAAAGGGGTTTACCCCAGCGCAAGGGAACAAATGTACCCTTGCCCCAAGGGGGCCTCCAGGGGCCAAAACTCCTCCATAGGATGCAGCAGCTGGCATGTTGGTGCCACCGCACTGCTGAGCAGGAGTTATGGTGGATTGGGCCGACACTGTGACAAGGTTTGTCATTGGGTATGCATGATCACCTTAAGAACCTTGAAAGTATAGCCCGAATCAGGACAGGGCATAGTATTAAGTATAAATCACACAAGCCACTGTCAGTTCATAGTTGGTTTGAAATGATTTTAATGTGACTGTTGCAACATGATTGTTGTGAATCCTACGGGAGGAAGTCTAGATAGAATTTATAACAAAACATGCCACAATTGACAAGCATGGACAAGATAATTGACAAGTATCCCAACAGGGATTTCATTTAGCTGGAAATTACTGGTGTATTTTTACTTGGAAATAAATCCCACTTGAGGCTGGCTGATGATTTGTTGCCTGAGTTGCCGAGTCAAATGCTGTCCCCCTCCCCTTATCCAATGACGTGCCAGCATCTACTCCTTCCACTCTCCAATGTTCAGCACTCGGTTCCCCACCACACTTTCTCTGTGTCCCCCTCTTCCTTTTCCAACCCAAGGTGTGGAAGGTAAAGGAAGAGCAGTGAAACAAGTAGATGACAGAGATAGGTGCACCCCACCAATCTGTTGCCTGAGGCAACAGCTTCAGTTGGCCTCGTGTATGGGCCAGCCCTGGTCCCACTGCAATCAGTGGGGTTTATTCCTTAGTAAGTGTTATTGGTTTGCTGCATAAGTCTTTCCCACCCCCTCAAAAGGGACAAATGTGGGTGAATGGAAAACAAGGAAAGGAAGTAGCAGGTTGGAACTATCTGCTGAAGGCTGCCTGGCTTTGGGAACAAAGAGTTTTATTTCCATCCCTGCTGTTACTGATGAGTGACTTCCAGGCTGTTTCAGGACATTTTCCAGCCTCTGATAAAAAACTTGGAAAAAATGTCAAACACCATTGAAGTACAATATAGAGGAAAAAAATACAAACACAAAGACACATATCTTTAAAAATGTACCACATGGTCAAACTTGCGAATGGCAATGCCCTCTCACCGATCTATTCAGTGAGTCTTCAGCCAGTGGGTTTGTGATGCAACCTCAGCTGGACTGCAGCAGTGCCAGTACCACCATGTCGCTTTTGAGGAGAACAGTGCCTTGGGGAACCAAACCCTCCAGCTGAGCAGACAAATGCCTAGACCAGTGGTTCCCAAACGTTTTGACTGACGGCTCCCTTTACCTACTGGGCCATTGGCCATGGCTCCCCATTAGGGCTACAATCCTATGCATTGTATAGGGTACCAGGTTTTTCGTGAGGATTCCGCGACACCCCTGGTTTGTTTTTGTGGCACCCTGGGGAGCCACAGCTCACATTTTGGGAACCACTGGTCTAGACCAACAGACCCTGCTGCCTCATATATGTGCAGGAAAAAGGCACTTGAAATGCCCCAAGCCAGAAGAGGGGTGGGCACAGCAGGAGCCTTCCAGCCACTCACACTATAGCTGGGGGGACCTGAGTTGCCACCACTAATGCCACCAATGGTGACACTGCCCCTTGCTGGGACTTGCTGCCCAACAGCTGGCACCATGGCCAGGCACAGCTATACTCACTGCCTGCCCCCACCATACGCAATGGAAGAATGTGCTGTTGCTGCTGGCATGACTGAGTGCAGTCATCCATACCACTCAGTAGGGAAGTGCAGAGTGCAGCCTAGCCTCCTCTAGCCTACCTGTCCACTTGCCAGGAAACAAGTGTATTGCATGTTTTGACTGGTACTTTGGTAGCAGACAATTTGTACGCATATGGAATAACTGTTTTTCTTAGGAAGCAATCCTAACCAACTTTCCAGCCCTGGGGTAAGGGCAATGCAGCTCTGAGGTAAGGGAACAAACATTCCCTTACCTTGAGGAGGCCTCTGTGACTACTGCTCCACTGCAGGATGCAAAACATGCCCTGTTGGTACAGCCATGTCAGTGCTGGAAAGTAGATTAGGATTGTGACCTCAATCTATTCGTTTCTGGGGGCTTTGCCCCTTGCTCCTTGGCTCTTTGCTGCTAGGTTCTATCCCTGGGTCCCATGTTGATGTTTAAGATGTGTCCCAACTCTTGACCAGTTCAAGATCTTTGCACTTAACTAGACAATCTGGACAATCCTATGAGCACACAGGCCCTGTGGGTTCAAATCAGGAGCCTTGCAGGGCTCTGGCTGCATGTACAGAGCCTACATGTGTACATTTTGCACGTGCAAAGGATCCAGTGAATGCATGTAGATCAAAGGCGGCTTGCTGTTGCAATCCCACTCTCCCCTGCACACATTTACTGTACGCACAGTTAATTATGTGAAGAATGCTGTGATCACACTGATCCATTGGGTATTATCCATACAAGTGGCTGTGTTATACTTCCTCCAGAAGCCACTCACAGCACCAAATATGCTACTTTGGGGTGGGTGACTCAAGTGTGTGGGTGCTGCCCGCCCCCTTGCTCCTGCTCTACAAAAGAACTGATCACGACTACAAGAGGCCTGCAGAGGCATCTGCTCCCCAGCTTTGATCGATCAGCAAGAGATGCAATCACAGCAACTATGCTCACATTTTGCTGCATTAGGACACCTATTCTCACAGCATTGATTTGGAAATAAAATTCTGCTTTTCCTTATTTTCAAGGCCCACAAGCAGAAGCATCCTTTGAACACTGGTCCTTATCTTTCCGCCAGGAGCAGCTAAATAAGAGGCTGCATTTAGTGCTTAGCCAGGAATGTGTTTCCTCTTGTGTCTTTTATAAATAGAAACACACACAGTTATACTGCAGTCTCTTTTTCATGAGCAGAAACCACAGGGCAGGAAATTCCAGCACACTTCTTCTGAGACACTGACAAATAGGCAGGGTGAATTAATTTTAATCATGATTT
This sequence comes from Lerista edwardsae, assembly GCA_029204185.1. Classification (NCBI taxonomy): domain Eukaryota; kingdom Metazoa; phylum Chordata; class Lepidosauria; order Squamata; family Scincidae; genus Lerista; species Lerista edwardsae. The sequence continues at coordinate 6,760,555 of JAJKFI010000052.1, read as the reverse complement.
AAGGCTGCACTCATATATACACTTTTCCTTGAACACAATGGGGCTTATTTCTAAGAAGACATGCACAGGATTGTGCTGTGAATGACCAAGAGAAAAGACCCACTTAAATCGCTAATTCAAAAAAAAAAATGTTCCATTTTGAAATTCTGATATTCCTTGAACAAGCATGATTGCTCACTGGTTGCTATGGCAATTAAAACATACTGATTTTCAGCTAAATAGAATCTAAATAATCCAAATCCTTTGGTCATGCAGCCTGCTTGCACTACAGAATTATGTCTGTTAAAAGACAAAAGGCAAATTTTTGGCTTTGTTTCCCCGCATTCAGAAATAAAACTTGCATGAAGGCTGACAGCCCAATCCTGCTCTCCAGATATGCCAGCCGATCTCCACATATGATGGAGCAATGACAGCCCCAGAGGCAGATCTAAGGGAGGGCAAAGCTCTAAGTTTTGCAAGAAGCCTTACCTTGCAGTGGAAATCACTCCTCTCCTGCACCGTTTTAGCCAATCCTCACAGGGAACAGCAACATCTTGGCGTTGCTTACTGGCTACAGCAGCAAGGGAGAGGAGGGATTTACATGACAGGGTAAGGCTTCTTGCAACACTTAGAGCTCTGCCCCCCCCCCCCGGTAGATCCGCCTCTGGACAGCCCTGCCAGTATAGGAGAACACCTGCTGAAGGACACACCATGGACACCAACTTATCTTTAATTCTGATCATCTTGCAAAGTCAGTTCCACTGCCCACTGCCCCAGAAGGCTCTGCACCTGTATTTCCAGGCAGAAGCAGCTGTCCAAAGCAACTTTTGCAAGATGATCAGAAAGATAAGATAGCACAGCATGGAACGGTAAGCACCACACATGACAGGGAAGGCTTTCCCCTTATATAGCAGTCCCGCAGTTTGGAGACCCCTGGTCTAAGCAATTGGATGCACACTCTTACTTTCAGGCTAGAAGCTGTGCAGACTGCTGGAAGGTGTGTGTGTGTGGGGGGGGTGTCTCTGTGTTGCCCTTCCTCCCTCTCCTGGTACAATGAACAGATGGCCATATTCACAGTCCCCTCCCTTCAAAAAGTGTCAAGGGGTGTGTGTGCAACTTTTACAGCTCACGAAAAGAGCTGCAAAGGGTTACCAGATACAAACTGGGACAGAATGCTTATACCTTTACATTGTATAGAAGAGGGAATTTGGGCAGGTGAAGCTCATCATGGAAGGGTTTCAAAAGCTGCAACTGCCAAAATTCCCTCTTCTATATGATGGTTATATATGAGGGACGTGGTGGCACAGCAGGTTAATTCGCTGTTGCTGGGCTTTCCGACCGGAAGGTTGGGAGTTTAAGACTGCGCGACGGAGTGAACTCCCATTGCTTGTCCCAGCTCCTGCCAACCTAGCAGTTCGAAAGCACCTAAATGCAAGTAGATAAATAGGCACCACTCCGGTGGGAAGGTAACAGCGTTCTGTACGCTGCGGCGTAGAGTCATGCCGGCCACGTGACCACGGAAGCTTGTCCTTGGACAAAACACCGGCTCTACAGGCTTTGAAATGGAGATGAGCACCGCCTCCTACAGTCGGTCACAACTAGACCATTCGATCGTGGGGAAACCTTTACCTTTACCCATATGATGGTTAAAAGTATAGGCACTCTGCTCCAATTTGTATCTGGTAATCCTATGCAAAGCTGAAGGTGATATTTCAGAAAAGTCCTATTTATGGCATTTATAATGCTTAACCAGTTTCTTTCCAATATTTTCCCAGGAGGATCATTTGTGAGCCATAAATAAGAGCCAGCAACATCCAGCTCCACAAGTCAAGAACTCACAGAGAATGACTCCCTGGTAGAGAGCAGCATGAATGCATTCAAGGTCCTACCTGTAACGCTCCTCCTGCAAGCACTGAGTCATGTAAGTATAGTCACGTTGCAGCTGGGCCTTGAGGTCTTCCATGGAGTCCTCAAGGTGTGACTGAATGTCCTTAATCTCCCTCAGTTCCTCTATGATGGTGTCAAAATTATAGTGGTGGCTGTCCAAGGTGTTAGACTTGGGACTGCCCAAGACAGCAGGGCCTGCCCCAGAGTTGCTACCTGCTGCTGAGCCAGAGGTGGCGCTGGAGCACTCATCGTCACTACCGTATTTGGGACTAGACACCAGCGTGGCACTGCCACTCAGAGTCCGTGAGGCTTCTTCAGGGTGCCCATCATCCAGCGTGTCCTTTAAGTGGGCAATGTTGTCCGCACTGCCAAATTTGTTACGGATCAAGCTCGCAAACTCACGGGGCTTAGAGACCACAGCTGTGTGTGTGGCTTGAGAAAGGCCCGACAGCCCACCCTTGACACCCTCCACCACACCACCTCCAAAGCCACTGATGCTGGAGCGGACATTGGCCCCTACGTCCTTGAGGCCTTGGTGCATGTCCCGGAAGACATCTTTGGGCTGACGGGAGGGCCCATTTTGTTCAATCTCCTTTAGCTTTTTGTGGTAATGCTCGAGCTTCTTATGTAGCTGGGCAATAGTCTGGGCAGACTTCTGGTTCTTCTTCTCAAAGACTTGCTTGATGCGAGAAGCCTGCTGCTTGTCAGCGTTGTTCGCTAGCTTCAGGTACTCAGCCACATTGTCATCTCGTGCCTCTTGCTCAATCCTGATCTGCTCCGTAATCTTGAGGATCTTCTGGTGCAAGTGGTCAATGGCCGCTTTTGTCCTCTGTGGGTCTGGATTGCCATCAGGAACATCAAGGCAGATGTTGCCATCAGCATCACCATGGCTAATATTCGCAGGCAGGCTGAGCTGGCTCACATCCCCTTTCTCCAACTGCAAAAAACAAAGAAAAGAAACAGATAATGGAAAGTTTAGTTAAAGCGATGGTACATAATCTCTTTTTTGAGGTCAAACATTCCAGTGATGGACAGAAATGGTCAGTTCCACACTAAAGCTCTCTGGTGTTCCAACAGAACTGCTTTTCTGCATTCAGCTGAAATTGCAATTGCAAAGAGATTCTACAGAGGGATCAATAAAGCGTGTTTACCATTTAATAAATCTGCTATATCTGCTCTCATCAATCCCCTACTTGCTCTATGCCTCAGAGGGGGGGTACTTTGGTAGTTCATTTGCTTAGAACAGAGAAAAGTTGGTGTAAATCAAATCTGAGATAAAATAGGAGTCCAACTCACAGGTATGCAATGGATTGACAATTACAAAGATCAATAATCAATTATTGACACCTGCCCAGAAACGCCCTCCCCCTGCCCACTCCCTCCCTCCATCCCAGCTCGTCACACCTCTGTGCCAGCCGGGCTGCTCTGCTGGTCTTGGAGTGAGAGCGCCAATGTGGGGATGCTGCTCGGCGCCCCTGTGTTGGTGCTCTGTGTGTTGTGTCGACGCTACCACGTAGTGTCATCACTACAGGGCATCTAGAATGACACCCTGAGTCTATATAGCTGACACAGTACTTTTCTCTCTCTTAGCTTCACCATTTCATTGCAGAAAAATGATGAATGGTTGAAGGCTTAATTGATAAATCTAACAATAAAATCAACTAAAGCTTAAGCAATCAAAGAAAAACTATGAATTGGTATGTATGGATGAATAGAAGATGTTCAATATTCTGCTCAAGTTGGAAATCCAAAACTGATCCAGAATTCTTCAAAGAGAAGAACTATTTTGCACTGAATGTTGGTTTCCACAACTAGATTCCCAATGGTATCAGTGATCTGTGAATTGTGCCCTTGACTCATCTGTCTTCCATAGGCCAGAAGAGGACAGCACTCAGGAATCCTGACTCATAGCCTTTTGAGTTTCAGCTTGATCATACTGCTCAAGTAAGGGAAATCAGAAAAAAAAGTAAAAGGCAAACTTTGTGCAAGGCATGGACAAAGTCATAAGCAAAGGTGAAATGATCAGAGAGCACTTCAGGATACTCTTTAGATTTTTGTTAACACAGCATCTGCACGTCCCAATTTTGACGCAGCAGCAATGTAACACTGCAGGATGCCCCCTGGTACTGGAACGACAGAAAGCTAGTAAACTATAACCCTTATGTAAATGAGTGTTAACTCATTTACACTGTAAGCCTGATGCCTGCACGAACCTGCTTCAAAATCTAGGAACCATGCCTCCCAATTGCCAGCTCAAAGCCCCTGAAGCACACTACCCTCCCATTTGAAACAGATCACTAAAAACCTGCCACTCATTCACCTTCCTATGCAAATTATTACGAAAACCAAAGTGGCCTATGAGTGGCCTCAGGCTTGCAATTAGGAGTTCTCAAAAGTAGTACATACAGCAGATGATGCCTAATTTACTTCCACACTGGTTTCCATCCCGGAGGTTCCTCTAACGCCTAAGGATTCCCTAGGATTGTCACTACTGAACACCTAAGACTGTTTTCTATGTAGGAGACATGCAGCCCAATACAGTGCCCCAACAGCTGAGACCACGCAGTGCCACATGTTATTGGGATGGGGTGGGCAACTACTCCCTCCACCAACCTGCCCCTGATCCTCCCATGAAACTGACTTACTGGTAATGATGGGAGGATTGAAAGGGTTTAGAAGGATGATGTTACCTGCACACAACCTCTGGCCATTTGAGCAGGTGATTGTGCCTCCAGCCTGGGACTTATGATGATGGATCATGAAGAACTGCCACTGTAAACCCAGCACAGGAAAGCATAGATATACACAATTCAATTTTTTGCCCACATGGGAAGTCCCAACAATTGTTCCCACATGTGTGCTCACATGGGCAAGTGGAATGTCTGAAAGAAGTAGCTGATACTTCAGGCAGCAATACCTATGATCATGATGATGCTATTTCCCATTGTGGCAATCATGGGAATTGCTGCTGACTGTGTCCAGGTTTGTTCAGTTCACATGCAAGACCTGTTCAAATGGGGGGGGGGGAAGGGATCCCCCCTTTATCTCTTTGTGTTCATATGGTCAGCATCTATACTGGCACATTTGCATGCCCATAGGTTTCCTTCATTTTTCCAGGGTATGCTGTGCTTTGTGCAATACCTCTATGAATACAAAAAAAAAGGGGCAAAGTCAATGGGCATGATTCTGATCCTCCCTCCACCTGTTCATCTTAAATGCTTGAGCAGAACTATGTTTGCAGCTCATGTAAACCTGAGGCAAAATGCAAGGACTACTTGTGTGAAACACCCTCCCCATAACGTATTGTACACACCAGCCCAAAGGTATTCAACATAAAGATTTGTGTTATCCACTAATCTTGGGCGTGAAAACAGAATTGGAAGGTGTTTACTCTGTGAAGGTGCTTACTCAGAATTCTCTCTTTAGGAATCTTTCTGTCCAAAACACAATTCACACTATTACTGCTAGTTACCAAATTCTTGTATCAATAAATCTGGACCCGTAACAGCGGAACTGTCATAGCTATTTCATTCAGGTGAAGTATCATGTGAGTACATGATTTATGTAATTTCTCTTCTGAAATTGTAACTTCTGCGTGCAAACATTTTGCTGAGTTGCAAATTGAAGTGTAAATTTGCAGTGTAAATCAGTCCCTTTTCTGTGCTGATAGTTTTCAGCACTATAAGGAACTCAGCACTATAAGGAATTCAGCACTATAATAATGGGTTTTGCATTAGAATGTGGCAAAGGAATGTGAGTAAACTCTATTGAACACAATGTGACTTACTTCTGAGTAGACATGCATGGGCTTGTGCCATAAGAAAACTAAGCAAGGAAGTGAGGGGATGGGACAGGATGTAAGCACCTACACCTACCTACATACAGGACGTAAGCACCTACTGCATGGGGCTGTTGAGTAGGGCCAGTATTGTCCAATCTGGCCACTTGAAGGTCCTGAATGATGCTCACTGGAGTTCACCATAAAGGAAGTTTGACTATATTTTCCTTAAATACACAACAGTATACACATTTATGTAAACAGGTACTAATATACTTCAGCAGGCTGGAGTTAAAAATCCTTCACCTTTTTCCAAATGTTATAAAGCTTTACAGTAAGTAAAGCTTGGGTACAAGTAAAATGTGTACCCAATCTCAGAGTAGGAACTGGGCAAAACAGACCATGAGAGTTTCCTACTCACTATCCCCATTTCACCAAGATAAAATTGGAACGATCAAAATACCCCAAACTCCATTTTCAGAACAATCTTTCCATCAATGGGAAATTAGAGACCAAACCTTTAGAGCGCAATCCTAACCTGGAGTTAGGCCGGCACGGTTAGGCCAGCAAAGATTGGCCGGCACAAGGGACACCATAAAGTGCGTTTGGACCACTCTCTGAGTCAAGGAGGATGGCAGTGGTGTCATCTAAATGATTTAAAAACAGGTACTCACTTTTGATTGGCACGTGTCAGGACCCGCCCACCGGAAGTGACGTCATAAGCCAGAAGTGATGTCGTGGCAGCAAGTGACATGAAAAAAGCCCTTTTTGAGGCCTCAGATGATTTTAAACTGACCCAACAGTTGCAACAGTATTCCACAGCACCCCCAGAACATGTTAAGGAGGCCTGGCATCATGTTAAAACCCCAGAGCAACTCATTTTTCAGTGGCAAGGAAAGGAAAGGCTCTGCTCGCTGCCTGCCTGCCTGGCTGGCTCTGAGAACATGCAGGCAACTCAAACATGCAGGAAATTTAAACATTGCAGAGAGCGGAGTCGACGAGTGGGCGGGCGAATGGGCGGGGCCAGCTGTAATCCTAGATTTCGGTACTTGCGTACCCCCGCGTACCCCCTGCATGACATCACTGGAGGATGGCGCACATCTGTGTGCTGGCCTCTCTGACTCTGAGAGTCGTCTAAACATACGTTACAGTGTTCCTTGTGCCGGCCAAACTTTGCTGCCTAACTGTGCTGGCCTACGTCCAGGTTAGGATTGTGTCCTTAATATTTCCTCAACCACATCTGCAAGGAATACCAAGATTAGAATAACACTATGGCTTGTGCTGATGCTTCTAAATTCTGGAAAGCATGTTTTCAAAGTACTTGCACAAGCTAACGTTATCTGCACTATTGAGAAGTTTAGAAATGCCCCACCTTCTTCATTGGTTGCCCAAGTGCCATGAGAGCAAGGATCTAGACAAGATTGGGATTGTGCCAGGTTTGGGGGTCAGCTTAATGGACCGATCAGTCATCTGTGGCTCATGGAAAACTGTCCAGCTTTGTTGGCACAAGCCACACCCATATTTCCTAACTTTCAACCACCAATGTATTTATATTATGTGCCGTATTTTGCACATTAGTCATAAAATCAGCTCTCCTTGTCACTATCTTTCTCCCCAATTCATATTGGCTGAAAGTGCTTAGAAGTTGTCCAATCAACTTCCGGTGCAGAATTTTAATGCAAACTCAATGGAAGCTAAGAGCCCAAAGTTCCATTGGATGTACAATGATCATTACATTCTCTACAACTAGAGGGAATTGTTTCCGGTGAGTAAGATACGATTACAGCCCAAGTCTTACTGAACACAATGAGCTTACTTCTTAGTAAAAACAACAAAACCATTTTCAAACATCTCTACCTACAACTCTTCACTGGGAAGAGAGCTCCTGCTTTGTAAGTTCAATCTACACAAATCCAACCTTTGCACCATACCTTATAGTGTTCTTCCAACTCCAGCACTTTCTTCTTTCTCATAGTAGTTTAAGCCTCTCTGATGAGCAAGAGGATATCCCCGATAAGGAAAAAAACATAAGGAAACGGCAAGGCTATCCAAAAGCTACCAGTGACTTGCCTGGACAGCTACTGTCTTATTTTCCTGCTTCAGACATCTTACTGATACATTTGCTGGGTGATAAAGGAAAGCAGGAATGAAAAACACAACCCACACACATCATCGTACACCGCAGTCACATACTTGCCTCAACCTTATTAGAGCAGCACATTTAAAAAACAAACAAAACAAAAACTGCAGACTTTACAAACACTGCCCATCGGCCTATTCTTAGCTCCTTGGTAGCTCTGGGGGCTTTCCAGGACCCAGAACGCAGTGAGTTTCTCTTATTGACTGGCAGGAATTGAACTGAAACCTGCAGGAAATGGATTTTTTTTTTCTCTTCATACGTACGATTTGTGTACGGTAAAGATAAAAGCAACCCAGAGACAGAAGCCCTGGTGAAATTAAAAGAGGAAACCAAGCCGATTCACTAGAGAAGTTGCTCAACTTTGTTTTCGTCAAGTATACATTTATTACAGAGGCCAGGTTACCAGTTTCCCCTTTTTATAGGTCAGCTTGTACCCATATTAGGAATTTCCCTAATATTCACCACTTCCCCACTATCAGGAAACAGCAGAGAAACTCAAGAGTTTTGGAAATATTCAGGAACACAGCCCTTAGCAGTGGCTGTGCCTGGGGAAAGTAAGGGACAGAGGAAGGGCTATACAACATTTGTTGACGTGGTTTTCTTTAGGGTACACCATCAGAAGGTGAGCTACACTTGTGGATATTAAGGGGTATAACTTCACCCCTTCCAGAGTTGAAATTGCTTCTGTGATATATACTACAGTCAACTGAGGCCCCAAACAGGCATGATGCAGAGATATGTGACTGGCGGAACAACCTTGAAGAAGTCTTCTGCTGGCGCAGTGGCCGCTGCACTGGCCTGGTGTGTCGTAAACATGCCCTAAAGCACTTTTGTGATGACTCCAGAGCAGCCGTCTTCAAAGTCCTACTCTAACTTTGAAGATGCTGTAAATGCTTGTGGGGCGGGAAAGGAAGACCCAGCAGCACCGCAGCTATCATGGCACTGTGGGCATGCCTGGGTGTTTTTTAAAGGGATGTCCAGAAGGTTTGGGGAGGCCCACAGCCACCTCATCGGGCCTCCTCGATGCTTAAAATAGCTCCGGGGCCAGACTGGAGCTTACTTCCTCTTTTTGCGTGCCCCCCACAGGTAGGGAACATCCCCCTAAATGCCCACGGCACCACAATCGCTGCAGCACTGCTGGGCAGTAATTTCTGGGGCCACTCCCGTTAAGGGGAAATGGCCCTTTTCTGCACCTTACGATGGGTTGCGACTCACCATTTGAAGAGCACTGCTCTAGACTACATACTGCCAAGCAGTGCTATATATCCAACCCCCTAGCCTCCGGCAGAGGTAAGTAAAGCATCAATCAGCACAGAGGCTGGAAAAAGGTGGCAGGAGGGCATTCCAGAGGCAGTGAGGGGACTCCATTGTGTCCTGTCTTCCCTCCCGGCCTGGAAGCCCTACATGGGGCTGTCTGGATTTGCAGCAGCTCAATAGGTGGCACAGATCCAAGTAGCCCCGTTGGGCAAGCTGGGAAGTTCCATTAAGCGGAAAAATATCCCCTTACCCAAGGAGACTTCCAGCCTGCTCCTAACGAGCGCAGGATAAAGGAGAAGCTGTGCAGCCCTGTTGCGCTACTGCTTGCTAGGATTGGGCTGTGGCTCTCTCAGTGATTTTCCCCCTACATTTTACTACAGCAGCTGAGAGTGGGGGCTGCCTAATTTGATCAGTCGCAGCACTGGCAGATGAGTCAACCCTTTTCCACTGCCCCACTTTTCTGATCTATCCCCCTGTCCCATCCCAAAAGCTGCTATATAGTATAATTACAAGCAGATATAACAGTAGCTTCAGGAGTTATTCAGACTGGGTAAAGGATGTTGGTTGCAAAAGGATTAGACCGCCCCTTCTTCAGTGACATTACTCCAACCAAAATCAAAGTGCCCTGCACTCACAACAAGGGGCAGCACAATCCAACGCTGCCTGTTGCACCAAGGCTGTGTCATAGCATCGATGCAACGTCATTAGCGCTGAAATGGGAGCGCCGAGCAGCACACCCACGTCGGTGCTAAGTTAATGAGACCGGCAGTCCCGTTGCACCCATGCCGCGCCTCCCTTGCGCTGGCTGAAGCCGGCTGGCACAGGGAAAGCGCCATTTTGGCGCAAGGGAGGGGCTGGGAGGGGGGAGGACGTAACTGGGTGGTCTGAGGTCTAACCCCTGCTAACTGGGCAAGAGGCACTTTTTCAAGTGGTGTCCTCTTATATTTAGCAGGGGGAGAGCAATTGTCCCTCTTCACCCCAGCACAGTGTCTTTCTCGTGGCTGTTGCTGGTGGTGTTCTCCATTCTTTTAGATTGTGAGCTCTTTTGGGACAGGGAGCCATTTAACTTTAATGTTATTATTTGCCTGTAAACCGCTTTGTGAACTTTGTGTTGAAAAGCGGTATATAAATACTATTGATTGATTGATTGATTGATTGATTGATTGATTGATTGATTGATTGATTGAGGGAGGGAGGGAGGGAGGGAGGGAGGGCCAGCCTGGGAGGCGGGCGGGCTTGGGACTCGGCCATAAGGCCAAATCCTAAGCCCGTTTGGGAGGCTGAGCGGCCACACGGCCCCAATTCAGGCTGCACGGTCTCCTCAGATCTGCACCTGCTGTTTAGCAGGCGCAGATCTGAGGAGGTCATAGGGGAGGCTAGCGTCTCCCCTACAGTAAGGGCACGAATGTGCCCTTGCCACGGGGAGTCTCCAGCTTCTGCTACACTGCGCTAGGGTACAGCGCAGGCCCGTCGGCCTCACCATTCCAGTGCAATACAGGATTGCACTCTGAATCAAACAAATGAAGGCAACACATCTGTTTCAGACCTCAAACATCACAGTAATTCTGGCAACCTGTTCTGGCATAAACCTTGTGCAGGGGACAAAAAGGAAGGGAGGATTACTAGCATAAAGTTAGCATCAGATATTTAGGTACCTGTGCTGCCAGGCCCTTGCTGATTTCATTTCATTCATTTTTTTATGGATTTCCTTTGTAAACGATATTGACAAATACAATAGAAAAGTATGACTCAAGAAGAAAGCATTGCGGGGAGGGGTGTTCCACAAGTCTTCTGAGGCATTACGTTCAGTTTTCAGACAAGCCACAATGATCACATGAACATAGTAAAAAAAGAAGCCTGATCATGCTGACAGACCAAAACTGTGACTTGTCAAAATGAACCTCATCCTTCTTGCCATGACTACTTATAGAACTCTCCTGGAGCACAAGAAGTTTCTGTCTAACACAAAGCTACCAAATACATAAGTTTATACCCTACAGTTCGCTAGGCAGTATGTATAGAGTAGCAGAGCCCATGAGCAGGAAATGCAGGGAGTAAGTTGTACCCAGGCCCGAGATCAAAAAGGAGGCCTGGGAGCAAAAGGAGGGGAGCTGGAAATTTCCTGGGATCTCAAAAAATGTTTGCATGGATTGTGTGAAGACTAGCATTCACATTTTGTGCAAGCTTACACAAAATTTATATATCGTAATTCACAGAAATTATTATCCATGATTGTATGAAATTATGATCCAGTGGAGAAGGGAGCCCAAAAACACTTTGTACCCCCTGATAAAATTTGTATCAGGCCCTGTAGGGCAGTTCACAATTGATAAATGCAACTAAAACACATTGAGCAAATCCTCAATGTTAACGGTTAAAGCCAGCAGGACTTATATAATAAAACACACGAGCTATCAGGAGAGTAGGCTAAAATCAAATTCAGTTTTCATTTTAAAAAGCCTGGGAAATAGAGATCTTTGCCTGGCACCGAAACAAAAACCAACAACAGTAGGCACCAGGTGAGATTCCCTGCGGAGAATGTTCCAGAGATGGAACACCACAGCCAAGAAGGCCTCTCACCATTCAGTTGCCACCTGCCTAACGTCAGGAGGGTGGGGACCTTCTGAATTCTCTCCTCACACCAAATCGCCTTCTCAAATTGCTTTTATTCCCATTGCAGAAAAGATAGTGAGTAGAGTATATTTTTTCCTCAGTGGGGGGAGGGGACAATATGGGGTGAGAAAACCCTGAGGGGACAATTTGGGGTGAGAAAACAGACCAAAGGGGAAGAGTTCAGGAAGTCCTCTGCCCTCACATTTAATCTTCCAGCCTCAGCTTAATTGCTTTTTTTTTAAAGTCCCCATCCCCAAGTAACCACACAACATGTACAGTACTTCTGCCTGCAGAATACCTGTTATGAAAAGCCCATATTCAGTATTAGCTCCACATATCATCCAGTACAAAAGGGCTATTCCATTACATAAGCGCTTCTAAAGGCCATCCTGACAGACACAAATAATTGCGGGAGGTATTACAGTGAAGGAAGAGAATGGTTGACAAAGGGCTTGAACATTAATATAGAACGCAGCCTTCGGAAAAAGCCCAAAATGTGCTTTCTGTGTCTGCTGTGTAAATAAAATCCCACAGGGAGTTATTCACTTTCTCAACACACACACGCACACACGCACACACACAGAGCAATTTCCTCAGCCTGGTTGGATAGTGGCACTGAACTTGCCAAAAATGTCTGAGCCCTCTGTGTTTCTGCAACAAACAGCATCTGAGAGAAGGGTGCACCCCAAGGGCCATCAGTCAGCACGACAACATGAAACAAGCAAACTTCCTGCCCGCAAAAACGAGGTCAAACTGCCACAGAAAACCTGACCAGCTTGGGTGAGTTTGAAAAAAGGAAATAAAACGAAAGCCTCACATGCAAACACAGCAGTTGTGTTTTTGTATTCACTTCTAATAGGCACTTCTCCATTCACTGCTATGAGCTCCCACATCCCTGAGAAAATCAGGAAAATGCCAAGTGCTTCGATTTCTGGGGCACATGCATGCGGGTGCTTCCAAGTTGTGTTTGGTCTGTGCTCAGGGCTGTTCTAGCAATGAGGCCGAATAACAGCCCAATCCTAACTCCCTGCGTGGAGATACGTTGGTACACTAAATCCCATGCAGGTGTTTTGGCATCTGGAGGCCTTCTCAGAGTAAGGGAACATTTGTTTCCTTGCCCCAGGGTAAGCCTGTGCCAGGCCACTGAATCTACTCAAGAGTCCATGTGGACCTGGGTCAGGGGATCAAGGTTGGGAAGGATCAAGGATGCTGCCAAACCTGCCCCCTTCCCGGTCTGTAAGGCTGAGAGTAGCAGGATTGTAGTTGCCAAGTCACACCTTGGAGAGTCTCAATCTGCCTTTATAAATCCCTGACGAAGCAAGAGACAAAGCAGCCGCGGTTTCTTTTACCCTTTCCATCTGCAGTCCTCTCCTCCAACCTTCTCACCAGCCAGAAGAGTTACAGCACGGTGGGGGTGGGGGTGGGGAGTAGGCAAAAGGAAGGGATGGCTACAAACGTTGCAGATGCTTCCGTTCCCACCCCTGGAAATTTTACCGGTATAATATCATCAGGAATATTTTTACAGGTATGCACTGCATGATTTTTACAGGTATGCACTGCATGATGTGTTGGTCAATGGCCTACTGCATAAATAAAACGATGGTGGTCCCATAATGGAGCTGTGGTTCCCAAACTCTGCATTGTGACCCATCCTATTTTTGGTGGCTCATGGAGGCTGTGGCACTGCAAGGCATTCTGGAGTGTTCCCCGGCTGCTACAAGGCATTCTGGGACACTACCCAACCACTGCAGCCACCAAATGTCGCATAGAAACAAAATAACAAAGTATTTTGAAGGACATATCCCCGTTATTAAGGACGCATATCTGTATACTTCTTTTTAACAAGCAGTTCACAAAGTGGTTTACAAGGTCAAATAAATCAATAAATGGTTCCCTGTCCCCAAAGGTTCACAATCTAAAAAAAAAAAAATACAGAAGAGACATCAGAACAGTCACTGGAAAAGACGCTGGGCTGGGGTGAAGAGAGTTTCTCTCCCACTGCTACATATAAGAGGACACCACTTAAAAAGTGTCTCTTTGCCCAGTTAGCAGGGATTACAATAAGGTTCTCTGAGTTGCAAACTGGCAAATGCAGACATTGGAGGAAGAAGCAAACCCTGCTCAGGGAAGTGACAGGAAATAAAGACAGAAAAGAGTAGTTGAGGAAGAGAACTGCAGACCAAAAAAATAGGGGGCAGCAAGGTCCAAGAGAGAAAAGTGGGTCAGAGGCTGCAAAAAGAAAAAGACTGGGAATGGAGTGAGGGAAAAGGAGATGCAGGAGCAGGAATGGGAAAGAAGAGGGCTAGAGTTTTTAGAGGGGGTGAATTTTAGGGGAGGAAAAAAAGAATTTTAGGGGAGTTAAAAAACAGAAAAGCAGCAACTCTGACTGGAGGTAATTGCTGGAGGTAAGGAAGGAGGTAAAGAAGACTGTGCGTGTGAGGGGAGTCTATGTGTGGCTGCCTGGACTATGTAGATGTTTAGGGGAGGGGTTGCTGGGCGGATCCTCTTTTGCCCAAACCTTATTTTTGGTTATGACGAAGACTCAGCTGCCACTATGATTAAACCCCATGAGGTGGAAAGTGTCCGAGGACTTGACTTCAGAGAAGAGATGCTGCCAGAGCTTAGAGGTTACAGGAATGTTGAGGCAGCACTTTTAACTGGCTTGTGCCATCAAGGAGCTAAGAGCTTTCAATTCCCATGAATATCAATGGAAAATAAAGAAGATTCAGCACTCTAGGCTGCCTATGTAAACACCCCAGGGCAAATTCTACGGTACAGCCCAAGATAACTTTTCCGATTCCATTTAAAAGCAGGGTCCAGGCAATTTAAGACACCAAATCTTGAGTCTGAGGGGGGCTCTAGAATCTAATGTTCCAGCAGAGGGCAATGGAGGGGGGGGGGTCTTGTGCCATCAAGTTGCGATATCTTGTCTCTCAAGCATTTTGGGCAAAGTCAGAACCTACAACTAGCTTGCCTCTATGGGTAAAAGAACACTGCGTTTATTCTGAACAGATGCAGAAACACAGTGAATGTGTTCTTTCCTAGGCAAATAATTTTTTTAAAAAGCAACCCAGTAAATGGGGAAATGGAAACAAAGTAATTTGTTATGTAACTCAGACTAAAGGAATAGAATAGCACTCAAACTACAGCAGAATGATGGGATTTTCAGAGTAAATCTCTTTTAAATTCTAAAGGGTCAGCCAAAATACGTTAGTGCTTTAGATTTTTCATTTTAAGCTAATAGCAACTATTTCTGTACATATGCACCAAAAGGCTAGACCCAAGGCCTTGATGTAATCAGAAAGATCTCAACTTGCCATCTTGACTTATATGACCCAAAGAGCAAAGCTGTGGGGTTTTTCTCATTTAGTGCCACTATAATCATCCAATCCAGCCCAGAGTGAGCCATAAGTAGAGGTGTTTGTTTCCAGTGAATAAGAAATGTTTACAGCCCAAGTCTTACTGAATGGGCTTACTTCTGAGTAAGTATGGGCTTACTTACAATGGGCTTAGTTCTGAGTAAGGTAAATAACACCATTTTGAAATACCTCTAGCCATAAGTAAACCTATTGAAGTCCACAATGTCAGCAGACTATCAGTACAATCCCATGCATGTCTACTCAGAAATAATGCCCATTACACTAAATAGGACTTACTCCCAAGTGAGACATCTACATAGTCCAGGCAACCATAGATTCCCCTCACATGCACCAAATAGGACTTACAGTACTCCCTGGGAAGACTGCAGCCTTTGTGATCTTGTGATGGCATGATCCAACAGCAGTGCAAAACATGTTCCATGGCATTATATTGCATTATACTAGCATAATGTGCACTATGTAAAGCTCTCAAATCAGCTCAAGCTCAAGCTGTGAGCTCAAATCAGCTCAAGCATTATTTATCTATTATTAACATTTTTATACCGCCCTTCCTCCAGGGAGCTCAGAGAGGTGTACATGGTTCATCTTATCCTTTTGTCCTCACAACAACCGTGTAAAATAGGTGAGGCTGAGAGACAGTGACTGGCCCAAGCTTCAAAGCTGAGAGGGGATTTGATCCTGGATCTTCTAGGTCTAACTCCCAAACCACACCACTATCCTGGCTCTCATTGTGCCATAATTTTCATGGATACCAGAGCATCATTTAAAAATCCTAACTTTATGGGAGCCTTCTCTTTCTGGCTTGCAGGGCTGAGATTGCATGAAATCTTGCACAATTGGGTGAGAATTGCACAAGATCTTGCACTATTCTCACACAATTGCATGAGATTTCTTGTAATCTCCGTCCAGTGTGTTAGGAAGAAGAGGCTGCGTAGTGCCCCTGTGAGTACGCTGCAGTTCCCTGGGTGCCCTGCCCTGCGGTACACATAAGACAGTGACTTCATGAACTCCCAACTCCAGGGGAATGGTGATGGGTGAAAGTTGGGGAGAGCCTTGTAATTATAAGCAAATCATTTAGGTATGTTCAAAAGGGAGATACCATATGTTCCTCTTCATAATAGCACACATGCTCTGGCTCTTAAACTCCAGCATGGGTTCCCACCAATTCCTGCCACTGTCTACCATGTAGGCTGCACCAAACATGCACCAAGCACTCATAATTGTATGAGATATTCCCATTGGAATGGTGAGCATTTCACAAGATGGAGCCTTCACAATTGCAAAATTGTTGGCAGATTCAGACAACATAATGGATTAGGTAAGGGTAAAATATGAACTTCACACTTGCCATTTTTCTATAGGATGGTAGTTTCCAGCAGGTTGGAAACCTGTCATCTCCCGCAGCTGTACCTTATCTTGAGCCTTCAATCTTTACGATTATGTCCCAAGCCCGTCTAAGTGGAACGTACCATTTGCAAATGCAAATCTTGATTCCGTGTCACACTTGCAGCAACCCCCTAAAGGAAATCAATCCATTTTATTGTTTTCAGCAAATAAAAGGACGATCCAGATGTCAAAAGCATTAAAGGGCAAATCTAGTTAAAGTCCCAGCAAACCTGACGTGCCCATACAATAGATTTGACAGAAGGATTAGCAAACATCATGTCCCCACCCCCACCCCACACCCTGCATGGAGAAAAATCCTTGCAGTCATTAAAGTGACATCAAAGTATGGTGTGGGGGTAGGAACATTTTGGTCCTGGGAGGAAGACAGAACTCAAACTTCTTTTGACAGTTTGAAATGAAATGAAAATTAAAGGGACACCCTAAAAAATCTAACAAACAGAACTAAAGGATAAAATAAAGCCATGTAAACATTCCTTGAAATAATAAAATAAGGCAGCACTACTCAATACGACAATTATAGCATTAATTGGAGAAATGTTAAGAAGTAGGTTTGGACAAGCAAGCAGCTGTTCTGAGTACCTTCCTGCAGATCTAGGACATGTTTCCACAACAGAAATGATAGACTGATTGTTGTTAGTGGGGAAGTGAAGATACTTCTGTTTTCTATAGTAGGACCCTGGGCAAATGAAGCCATTTGATTTATGTGGGGCGACAAAGATAGACCTGTCCTATAGTATCTGAGCAGCAACAGCCAGTCTTTACCTGTACTGTATTTAACACACCTTATTAACCTGGAAAATTATTATTATTTATTATTATTATTATTTATTGAATTTATACCCCGCCTATTGCCCAAGGCACTCAAGGCGGAAAATGCTACCAAAAACTGAAGTGAATAGACCCGAGGCAGCTGAATCCCTTCACGGGTGCAGCACAGGGCTATCTCTTACTGTTACAGACATAACTGTTGGCACAATTTTAATAGTTGCACCTTAATGGAGATAAAATTTTCTATCTGAAATCTCAGAGAGAGTGTGTGGATAATACTGGCCTAGGTGGACCAACTGCCTGGATCAGTAAAATGCAGCTTCATATTATCCTAAGCCTAATTTCAAAGCAGTATTTTAAGAACCACCCAGGTTCTGAAATTTTGTTTCAGGAACCACAAAGAGAGAAAAAACAGGAAGTACTCTACATGAAAAAACTTCACATCATGTGAACTATCTTACATTATCATCAGGGTTGCATCATTCAGGGAGAATTAGTACATCTGTGGACAAATGGCTTTAACTCTCTTATTCTGAAAGATGTCTGGGGTTAATAAAAGTTTATAATGTGAGAACACAGATTTAAATGAAAGATTTGTGACTAATGCAATGGCTGAGAATATATTAGTGTAGACTGACTGCAGTAAAGGCATAATGAACTGGGTGTGGGTTGATTCTAGGAACTTTATGTAGCACTCCAGATGTCCAAGCATGTCTGTGCACATGAACGTGTCCTCCTGACCCCAAATTGTCATCACCACTCATTTTTGATAGACATCAGCCCCGAGGTCCAAACCTGCTGTGACATGCAGCTGTGTGTGTTTTCCCCCAAACTTGAAACACAAAAAAGATTTAAGTGAAGGAACAGCAGGGAGTGAGAAGCTACTTTTCCTCAGGGCTGCTTTTCTCCCTGATGGCAACTCTGTTTAAAAACAAAAGTAAAAACACCAGAACAACAACACTGAGGGAAAGATATATATGGCTGCATGCATGAATGGCATCTGTTATGACACCAAAATTTTGATTTTCAGCAGGACTTCCAAGCAGGGTTGGCATCACAGGTGAGTAAAGTGGGACACTGGTCCAGGCCCATCAGAGGGTCCAGCTGGCCAGGCTAACCCTGAACCATCAGTATTACGAGCAGTGGTAGCGCCCAAACCATATCAAGGGGCTGCCACAGGGGCCCATTGGCTGTCCAACAACCTGGTTCCAGGACTGTTTCTAAGTCACTTCAGTATTCCTGCAAATCTGTGTGCTGCCCAATTTCCCTTTCCATAACGGCTGGATCCCTGGTGGGTCAGACAAAAATATCCAAATACTGTACTGTGAATATGCACCCACACACAGTACAGCATTTTAGTGTTCGTACTTTCTTGCCTGCTGCCTGGCATCAAATTCAGTTCTCCATTCCAGGAGGAGGGAATGTTACACTTTAGGATGGCCAGCCAGTGACATTGGTGGTAGTAGTATGTGGCATGCCTGGACAGCAGCAGGATGGCTGCAGCACATGGGTAGGCCAGGCTCTTCATGCTGCCAAATGACCAGCTCAGCAATAGAGGACAAAACCACCATAGTGTTGTGTATTTGTGGTAATTATAGCAGAGTTGGAGGCTCGCGGACCCATTCAGCGCTTGCCTAGCGCGATCGGAGCGAAGGAACGAAGCGATCGCTACATTTGCACATCAAAGCCATTTTATTGGTTTCAGTAGCGAAAGTGAGAAGATGAGAAGTTTAGTTTGCCGGTTAGCAAAAGCCGGCGAAGGCTTGCCGCGTACAAGCGGCTTTTTGACGTACTCTTCACAGTTCGAGCGCACACATGGTACAGACAGAAGAACAAAGGGTGCAGTCAGACTATATCTGGTAGGTGGTTACTTAGAGACCCTCGTGCCCCATGTTGACCAATGGGGTGACCTTTAGAACACCATGAGCTCATGAGAGAGTGGG
>JAJKFI010000052.1:6711295-6741393 GCA_029204185.1 Lerista edwardsae | reverse complement strand
TGCCAGTTTCAACCAGTTCTGGTGTGTGTGGTGTGAAACTGCAACACATAGCACATAGGATCTGTTTGAATACTGCAGCATGAACCAGAGCAGCACACTGCCACACATTGTATTAACAAGGCAAGCTTGCCAAAAAGGCTGGTCACCATTGCTTTAGTCATAAGAACATTAAAAAAAAAAAAAAAAAAGAACCCTCCTGGATCAGGTCCATCTAATCCAAATTCCTGTATCTCACATGTGTAGTCCGAACGACGCACTCATTCTAATATACTTTTCTTTCTACCTAAAAGATGAAACAGCATATCGATCCACTTTCAGAAGGGCCGTTTCTGAAGGAACCAGGTAAAGCAGCTACTAGTAGGAAATGGATGGAATGAAGTCAACAGGCTGCCGTGGTTGAAGGTGTGCCAAATGTACCTTTGTTGTTCCCCTTCAGAAATGCTGAACAAATGTGACCTCATAGGATGTTCCAGCAGTGAGATGACTGGTGTAATGTATAAACATCAAGCTGCACTACTGCAAAATATCCTGATGATGAGGGAACTAGGTGTACAGAATATGCATATGACCTCTAATCTGTATTTAGAGATACATTGGTGGTAGAGGATTATTGTTATTTCAGCTTCTTAGAGCTGAAAAATCATCACATGACTCAGGGCTCCGTTCAATAGATCAGCACAACTTCATAGAGTGAGAGGGGTTCTCTGTTCTGAAAATGACCAATATTTTATTTATTTATTTATTTATTTATTTATTAGATTTATACCCCGCCTTATTTGCCTAAAGGTGCTCAAGGCGCTCAAGGCGCTCATAGGCCATATGTTAACCACCTTCTATACTAACAGGGCTCTCACCAGTTTAAAGAAACCTTATTCAATTAATCATATGAGTATATTTGATGAAGCCATCAATTAACCAATTATCGGTTCAATCCTATGGGCCTGTTACATCGGTGGACATTCCTTGTTAAGACCGGATTCCTTGACATGCTGAATGACTGTGCCTTACAGCAGCTAGTCATGGAACCCACCAGAGGACAAACGACTCTGGATTTAATATTGAGTGGTACTCGGAACCTAGTTAGGGATGTCAATGTTACTGAGCTATTGGGGAACAGTGACCATGCTGCGATTGGTTTCGCCATGCATGTCCAGGAAAGAGAGCAGAGTAAATCTGACACAAAAACCCTCAACTTTCGAAGGGCAGATTTCCCTCAAATGGGGAGGCTGGTTAGGAAGAAATTGAAAGGGAAGCTAAAAAGAGTCCAGTCCCTCCAGGCTGCGTGGAGGCTGTTTAAAATAACAGTAGTAGAGGCCCAGAGGAAGTATATACCACAAAGAAAGAAGGGCTAGACTAGGTCCAGGAGGGTGCCTGCATGGCTGACGAATAAAGTGAGAGAGGCCGTAAAGAGCAAGGAAGCTTCCTTCTGGAAATGGAAGTCTTGCCCAAATGGTGAAAATAAAAAAGAACATAAACTCTGGCAAAAGACATGTAAGAGGGTGATACGGGAGGCCAAGAAAGACTTTGAGGAATGCATGGCCAGAAACATAAAGGGGAACAATAATAGCTTCTTCAAATATGTTAGAAGCAGGAAACCTGCCAGAGAGGCAGTCGACCCACTGGACAGTGAGAGAGGGAGACAGGAGATAAAAGGGGACCTGGAAATTGCAGAGAATTATTGCAAATAAGAGGGAATAAGAGGAATTAAATGAATTAAATTATTAAATTTAATAATTTAATAATTATTAAGAGAAAATTGCAGGGAATTAAATGAATTCTTTGCGTCTGTCTTCACGGCAGAAGACCTTGGGCAGATACCACTGCCCAAATGGCCTCTCCTAACTAAGGATTTAAATCAGATAATTGTTAATAAACAAGATGTTTTAGATCAAATTGATAAATTAAATATAAATAAGTCACCAGGTCCAGATGGCATCTAAGAGTTATCAAGGAATTAAAGAATGAAGTTGCTGACCTCTTAACTAGAGTATGCAACTTTTCCCTTCAAACAGCCATGGTACCAGAGAATTGGAGGATAGCCAACGTCACACCAATCTTTAAAAAAGGGAGAAGAGTGGAGCCTGGAAACTACAGGCTAGTCAGCCTAACGTCTGTTCCAGGTAAGATGGTGGAAAGCCTCATCAAAGATAAAATCCTAAAACATGTAGAGGAACAAGTGTTGCTGAAAGAAAGTCAGCATGGCTTTTGTAAGGGTCTTGCCTCACAAACATTTTAGAATTCTTTGAAAAGGTCAACAGGCACGTGGATGTGGGTGAACCTGTGGATATCATATACCTGGATTTTCAGAAGGTGTTTGACACAGTTCCCCACCAAAGACTGCAGAGGAAACTTCACAGTCAGGGAATAAGATGGCAGGTCCTCTTAAGGATTCAGAATTGGTTGAGGGCCAGGAAACAGAGAGTGGGGGTCAATGGGCAATTTTCACAATGGAGAGAGGTGAAAAGCGGAGTGCCCCAAGGATCCGACTTGGGACCCATGCTTTTCAACTTACTCATAAACGACCTGGAGACAGGCATAAGTAGTGAGGTGGCCAGGTTTGTGGATGACACAAAACTTTTCCGGGTGGTAAAAACCAGAAGGGATTGTGAAGAGCTCCAGAAGGATCTCTCCAAGTTGGGGGAATGGGCAGCAAAATGGCAGATGCGTTTCAACGTAGCCAAGTGTAAAGTGATGCACATTGGGGCAAAAAAAAATCAAAATTTCACCAATAGGCTAACGGGTTCTGAGCTGAAATGGAGTGTTGGGAGAATTAAACTGATAAAAGAAAATACTTTTTTACCCAGCAGGTAATTAAGCCACGGAACTCCTTGCCACTATGATGGCATCTGGCCTAGATGCCTTTACAAGGGGACTGGATGGATTTCTGGAGGAAAAGTCCATCTGGGCTATAGGCCACAATGGGTTGGTTTCCTTATGTTAATAATAGGCTACTTCAGAATGCCAGGTGCAAGGGAGTGGCAACAGGATGCAAGCCTCTTGTTGTCTATTGAACTCCCTTAGGCACCTGGTGGGCCCCTGTGAGATACAGGAAGCTGGACTAGATGGCCCTTTGGCCTGATCCAGTGGGGCTCTTCTTATGTTCTTATTACATTCCCTTCTGCTGTCATAACTGCAGCAGTGACTCAGCCCCAATCTCCAACCCAATCCTCCCCCTCCTCACCCATAGCCATACCAATTTACCAGTACTGATGGTGACTGGGACTCTGGTGGCATGCATGTGGGGTTGCCAGCCTTTTGTGTTGGTGGCCTAGCCCTGTTGCACACCTTGTCACTGCAGCTGCAGCACCAATGGAGAGGGCCTTCTGCTGGCAGAATGAGACTTCTGTCAATGGAAGGTGCCCATGGGACTGAGCTATTAAATCTTGCAGCTATTCATTATTAACCTTCTTTTGAACTGGGGAATGGGAGACCTGTGCTGACGAAAATTCAAATCAGCAACAACCAGTTTGGCTAGAAACAGGGAAAGAGAAGAACAGGGCTTGGCAACCTCTGCTCAAAATAGCAGGCATGTTTTTTCCAGATCTTGCCAGTTTAAAAAACAACAAACTCCATTAGCTTGCTCGGGAGCCTGAGGTCTTAGTCCAAGTGGAGAAACTTTCAAAAATTCTGCCACCACTTCTCACAGAAAAGCTTAGGGTCTCCTCCTTACAAATGCATGCACAAGGTTTTAAATGTGCCATTTGATCCTGACATTGTCTAGACGAGGTACAACATCTCAAAAACCTCACGGAGCTGACAACTGCTGCATGTTGATGCACCTCCCTCACTATGACCATACATACTTTCTGCAAGGTTGGCCACTTAAGAACCAGAGCACCACCACTGCATTATCTTCCAGCTCATAATATGGAATCCTGCAGTCAGGATCCCTGCAGAGTCTCGTGAGCCCAACAGCTTCATCCCCCCACTTAAGATGTCCCAAACAAGCCATTGCCTTTGGATGATTTCATGCTCCCAAAGCACCTTGCCTTGCCAAAGGGGAAGTAAGAGGGTTGTACTTACAAAGACTCCTAATAAAGAGTTGAGCAGCAATATCTTTTTCCCAGGACAAGAGTCTGCGTGTTGCATTTCTGGCATGAGGAGCAGCTTTGGTAGCAAGCTCAGTCAGCAAACCTGGCACACGGAACTTCTCCTCCTCCCGTCATGAGTTGAGAGTTAAGGATTGGAAGGCTGAGTGATGATGGGGACATATGAGCCATGAAGAAGGAAGGGGAAAAAACAGAGCCAGGCATGTGTGTTGGGGCTGCTATCTGGGGAACTGAAGCTTATGTATCAGAAGCCAAGAACAGTGAGCCCTGATGATCGTGGTGAAGAACAGAGTGAACCAGCAGGCAGAAAGAACATGCAAGACAGGCGCGGGGAAGACTGTGTCTCCTGGGTGCTTGGTTTGTTCCTCTCCCAACTGTGTTCAGAGAACAAATCTCTTTTTGAGATTTTTGAGTGAGCTGCCTACTCTTGTGTGACAGTGCCTAGGAACAACAGAAATAAAATACCATGGTGCATAACACTATAACCACCAGAGAGATCCTATGCGACATCCCTGCTCTCATGCCTGTTTGGCATATTTCATCTATGTATCCAGACCCAGAAGGCAAAAGGAGAAAGGGGTGGCAGAGGAGATGGTTGGATAGTGTCACCGAAGCAATGAACATGAATTTGGGTGAACTCCAGAAGCTAGTGGAGGACAGAGAGGCCTGGCGTGCTGTGGTCCATGGGGTTACGAAGAGTCGGACACGACTTAGCAACTGAACAACAACAACATCCAGATCCAAGAGTACTTAATGTTCATGACAGCAGTCAACAATCTGTCATTTTGCATCTATGAACAGTGAAATGTGACTGAGAGCATTCCTGGTCTTAGCCAGAGCTCCACTGGAGCATGGACCTCCTGTACTACGGGAATCTGCTTTGGATGCTCTGTAACATAATTACCCCATAGCATGTATGAGCTGGGTGAGCATGCATGAGTTTCTCTGCACTAGCAGATGGCTTGAAGAAGTGCCCCTGACTTCTCTAAGCATACTTCTTCTTTTTCCCCAGTCTCCTTTTCCCACTTACAGTACCCACACATCCTTCTCATGGTTAATCAAGTCTTCTAGAGACCTTCCCAGATATTAGCTCATAAAGTTATTGCTCATTTATTGCATTACGTTAGGTGAGCACTTCTGTTTTGATACGTTTTCTGAGGAAAAATGCCATGAGCTGTACAGCAATTTCTCTCTCCAGGGGAGATTCTTCAAGGGGAGAGGGGAGTCAATCTTTGCCTGAGGTGAACAAAGAAACTCTATAAAACTGATAGGGGCAGACTCTGAACTGCTAATCCATATAAATATCTCTATGTAGGCTAGAATTTTAACATCTAGAAACAAGGTTAAGCAACGGCCTCCCCATCAGTTTTTTGTTTTATAAGAAGTTTCTCCACAACTTCCTATGGATCAGTCTTGCATTGGGCTTGTTGGGAAACTTTTCTTGCTACCTCCTGTCATCAAAACACAAAGCTGCAATACAGAAGGCAGAGATTTGACTCTGTTGAGGGGGGAAAATGTGACCCTGGGCAGGCTTTTCTAATTAGTCTCTTAGTTCCTCATTAGTAATATGAAAACAACATTTTTTTCTTTCCATGCTGACTGTGAAACATCTTGGTTGGTGGCCATATCATTGCTTGCATAACGGGAAATATCATCATTTTTGCAGCGCAAAGCCTCACTCAGAAATGGAAAAGACAAGGCAGCGTTGTTCTAACTTTATTCCTCTGCAAACAATTCACAGCTTGATTTTTCTTATCTTTATGTTTTCTATATAGTTTTAACATTGTTTTCAAAATGCTGCATATTGCTCTGAGAGTCTTAGAAACTCTATGATGAAAATTGTTATGACGAATCAATTACACCACTTTTAACTAAGCTATTATTATTATTATTATTACTACTACTACTACTACTACTACTACTACTACTACTACTACTACTACAGACAAGGGGAATTTAAACTAACGCCTGAAGATTTAACTCTTGTTCTGTATAAACAGCAGGAGTGGTGGAGTGGAGGAAGCAGTTCAATGTTAGCACCAGGAATTGATGTGGAGGGTCAAGTGAATAAGAGGATATCACTGCATGAGTAGCTCAGATTGGTCCATTACAACACAGTGACTAACCTCAACAAATCCAGATCATTCACTGAGCATGAGGATTTGTTGCCCCTTGGTTGGGATTCAGAAGTGAAGAAAACTATTTAAGGGTTGTTGTTGTTTTTGAGCTAGGGAGAGTCTCAGAAGCACTCAGAAGCACTGATTATTGCTGGTGCCCAACCCAGACCCGCTAAGGCAGGCGTGTCAAACACAAGGCCTGATGTGGCCTGCGGAAGCTCTTTATCCAGCCCTTGTGCTCTCCCAGCTTCTGAGCTACGCTGTCATTGTTGAAAGTGCAGTTGGCATGATAACTGGGCTAGACCATATCTTTAAAATATGATCAAGATTTGCATGTTTTCTCTTTGCAGCTAGGGAGTTCCGAAGTGAAAGGGGAAATGTGCTTACAGAAATAAACCTGCATGACCTGCTTAATGATATCACTTCCTGCTTTATGTTATCAGTTCTGGCCCTCAGCAGGCAACATGAATGCTATAAGGCCCACTATATGAAATGAGTTTGACACCCCTGCACTAAGGGGGCCATTGCATGCTTGGGACTGCTGGCAAATCAACAAAGCTTGCACTGAAGAGCTACATTACACAAGGCCTGCAATAGGTTGACATCTCTCTGCATGCTCTCTCTGAAATCTGTCTTCTCTCCTTTATTATCTCAGTTAATTAAAGTTTCATGAGCTTTGGCAACTCAGCGCACAACCGGGAGCACATGAAATTGTTCTCCAGTATGGGAACCAGCAATGCAGCCTGCCTGATCTATGCTGGTTCTTGTCAGCCATGAGCACCATCAGCAAGCCCAGCAGACTGAGGCACCACCTGCTGATTCCAAGATGAGAAGTGAAATGCATGCATACCACAAGAGATTGCCCTCAGTCAGTTGTTCACTGTGTGGACACAGTCTTATTGTTTGTAACAAACTATGCTGTGTGTTTGTTATGCATCTGCTATGTGCTCCCTCTCCCAAAGGAGATCACAATCTAGGAAAAAGACCGAGGGGAGACAAAAGCAAACAGCCACTAGGAGAGATACTCGGCTGGGATGAACAGAGAAATATGAACAAGTGAATGGCTTTTTACAAACCTAATTTTGAAAATCCCAATTATGAGCATGATTGCTAAAGGGCATTAAGGGTAACTAATCCACAGTAGCTGAAACAAGATGGAGGCTGCCCCTGCCACAATCCTCAGGCCTCCAATTTCAGCCATCAACCAGTTCACACAAAACCCAAAACAGGAGTAATGAATCATGAAGCAACCCCTGGTGGTTGGCCTCTTGTGGGGAGCGAACTTTTAATCAGCATACCCAAGAACAGCCAGGATTGAAATTGCTATTTTTGATCTATTATTTGCCTATTCATTATCCCTACCCCAGTTGCACCTACTGATTCTACATGGAAAATGTTACATAAGAACAAACAAGAGATTTGCAAGAAAGATATAAACAGCAGAGTACATAGGAATTGTGCATCCTATCCAGTATCTTTCTTGCAAAATCTATGCGAGCTGAGCAAAATTTATGGAGTGTTTGTTGTTTTGTATCATTTCGGTGTAACATTTTTGACATATAAGCTTCCATGAGTATGTAACATCAGAATCTAGCCTACGTCTTAACCACTCTTTCTAAATACAACTGACTAGCTAGCAGCAAAGCATGACTACAGTACTTTCTCTCTTGCAGAATCAGCATGAAAACATTTCTTGGTCGGCAGCTGTTATGAAATCACAGGGAAACTATGTGGCTGCTCTTGCCCACATTTGACTGATGCACTGCTGTCAAAAATGAACTGCGTCCTCCATGTGGAAGAGGCTTTTGTAAGGCAGTTAGGGGTGGGGAGAAGACACAAGGTATGGCCGTGATTTTCAACCTTTTTTCAACTCACGGCACACTGACGAACGGCTAAATTTGTCAAGGCACACCATCAGCTTTTTGACCATCGACAAATTGGTGGGGAACTTCCATCCCCTTATGGCTCTACTAATAAATAACACTCCCCAAACTCCCGCAGCACAACTGCAGACTATTTGCAACAAACCAATGTGCCACAGCACATTGGTTGAAAATTGTTGGGCTAGGGTGTAAAGGCTGCATGATATTGACTGTTTGCCACCATTCCTTCAGCTACAGAAAATTACATTAAATATGGTTTGTAGTCTAACCAAAGATATTTACGTATATAATAGATTTAAACAAAACAGACTATTTTTTGTTAATATAATTTATATTTATATTTATATATAAATGATACTATATACTATTATATATATATTTACAGTGCAATCCTATGAATGTCTGCTCAGAAGGAAGTCTTATTTTCAATGGTACTTACTCCCAGGTGTCTATAGGACTGCAGTCTTAACTCACATTTCATCCTCTATCTATCCCCATTGCAGACCTCCTGACCAAAAAAAGTAAGCATGAGATATTCTCTCTGCCTTGGAGAAGAAAAGAAGATTCTCAGTTTAAAAAATTCACACGAATGAGCGTGATGGAGGTCCTGCTCCCACCTTCAAGCTACAATATTTCAAATGGTATATAAAGGATACTCCTGGGGTTGCCGTCAAGTCAGTCTTGATCTCCACTGTCCTCAGTTCACTGTGCTATTTATTCTTCAACATGTCTCTCAAGGAAGCTCCTTTTGCCTGCACCACTGTCTTCCTTTCCTGCTTGGAAAAACACTTCCCTCTTCTAGTTTATGCTCTGGTTTCTGTCTGGCTTCGGATGAGTTTCCCTTAAACCCGTCCAAACCCGTCAGCTCTCTGAGGCCGTTTCATCCCCCAGACAGTTGGTGACTCTGACAAGTTCTGAGTAACCCAATGTTTAAAAGGGCATGGGGAGGCAAAATCCTGAAACCCAACACGGTCAGCAGCCAGCTGGCACAGGAAGGAGCCACGGTTGTGTCCAAGTCCCATCACTGCCCAGGAGAAAATGCCTTGTCAGAAAGGCAAACCTTGGACAGACGTTCTCCAGCAACATGCTTCTGTCTGCAGTGCAGGCGGCTCACTGAAGGCATGCCAGAGCTGTCAAGGATGAGAAGAACTCAGCCCTTGAGACGTTATAGGACTAGTCTGGCCTTCCCCAGGGCACCATGTTAAACCTTAAAGGAATTAGGACAGAGGTCATAATGCAATAATCAGGAGAGAAACTTCAAGCAATGGAAAGTCAGGCTCCACTTTCAGAAGCCCAGTCCTATGAGGTCGTCAGAACAGCTCTGCTGGATCAGGCCAAGGACCTATCTAGCCCACTTTCCTATATCTCACAGTGGCCCACCAGATGCCTTTGGCAGCACCCAAGACAAGGTACCTGCATCCTGTTGCCGCTCCCTTGCACCTGGCATACTGAGGTAGCATACTTCTAAAACGAGGAGGTTGCATATATCCAATGTGGCTTGTAACCAGCTAGGTCCTTAAGAGAGGCTTTAGATGTAGTTCTGCTCCTGAGGGTTTTGCAAATCAAGGCACTCCAACAGAAAGGGCACCTCTTTCAAACTAGTCTGACAAAGAAGTACCGCGTAATTTTTAGCAAAGATGGAACACCCAAGACAAGTTATGCAAGATGAGCATCACAATGCTTTAAGCCACAGATATCCAAACACACATGTGCCTTGTGTGTGCATGCACGTATGTGTTCATAATATGTGTATTTATAAATTTCTGCTAACTGGGCTAAGAGGGACTTTTACATTTAGCAGGGGGAGAGCAATTGTACATGTTCACCCCAGTATAGCATCCCTGTTTAATAGTATCTCTCTTTTGAGACTGTGAATCCTTTGAGAGAAGGATTATTCTTTCTATTTATTGTGCTATGTCATCCATTTGGGGGGTTGAACAGTAATATTTAAATAGTATAATTCCATACGTTTATACATATCTGTCAAACAGTATTTATATACTGTGTTAAAAAAAAAAAGTTCACAAAGCGGTTTACAGGCAAAAAATAATAATAAAGTTAAATGGCTGCCTGTCCCAAAGGGCTCACAATCTAAGTTACACTATCTGTTAGCGCCTGACCCCCAATGCAGGCGGGTGGAAGGGCCGGTGTTCCAGCAGTACCTGCCGCCAGTAAACCTGTTTGGGGTGGGGGAAGATGGGGAAGGGGAGGAACTGGGCAAGGGGAGGGGAGGAGGCAGCCCGCAAGGGGATTGGACCCTGCGGTGGCTGCCAACACTTGATCCAATGCCCTGCCTCAAACCTGGCAGCCCGACACGAGGCTGCTCAATTCACTGCTGGCAAAACAGCCGGTGGTGAGCTGAGGAGCCCCACGGTGGGCAGTGGGGCTTTCCCAAGGGAAAGGGGACAAATGTCCCCTTCTTCTAAGGAGACTTCAGCAGCTGCCTGGCTGCTGCTGGATGCAGTGGTAGCCATTGCTACCACTGCTCCTACAGGAGCCAGGCAGCTCAGGATTGTGCTGCTCCTCTCCTGCGTCTTAACTGTCTAAGGTGTGTAATTCTTAATTACATATATACACATTCTGTATGCATGTGCGCGCATGTGTAAATTAAATATGCATCAACAGGATAACACTGAATGCGTTTGAAGAAGCAGACTGTAGCCCATGAATGCTTATGCGTTCATGAAAAATGGATGGCGAGAAGAACAGGCATTC
Organism: Lerista edwardsae; assembly: GCA_029204185.1. Taxonomy (NCBI): domain Eukaryota; kingdom Metazoa; phylum Chordata; class Lepidosauria; order Squamata; family Scincidae; genus Lerista; species Lerista edwardsae. The sequence goes on along the minus strand of JAJKFI010000052.1, from coordinate 6,730,629 downwards.
TTTCTCAAGTATACATATTTTTGTATTTCTCTTCTATTTTCCAGCCTTACGGCTGATGAACTTCATAAATAGACTTGATTGGCATAAAACAAAGAACGCGACACAATCATACATGCCCCTGCTTAGTCAGACCAAAATATCACATCATGCTTCACCCTCGAGGCAATGTGATTGTGTTTCACTGCTGGATGGTGTTACATTTGTATGTGGCAATCGTCAAATGCTGCGGGGAAACATTCCAGAGGGAATGTTGGACAATTTCTGCCCCATGAGAACTTTGATGACATCTACCCAGTTGTGTCGTTTTAAATTTGGCCATTACAATCAAGCAAGGGAGGTTTCAAACTATTTTGAAGCCAACCAGAGCTCCAAGCAGCTGTGCTACTGGTAAGTCTAATGACTGAAGAATATTTAAAGCATTATGACAATGCTTCAGGGAAAGGGAGGGAATCGGGCACAGCTGCTGCTGTCATTTTTGCATAGCAGCTTTACTCTGTCAAGACAGCCCATGGGGGCTAACAGAGCTGTGCAGGGGGGGGAAAACAGACTGGCAGCACCATCCAATCCCCCTTTTGAGCCGATGCAAGCCACTTGCTTTGGCCCAGCACTGTGCGAAGGCGCTATAAATCATGTTGGCGCCAGTGTAAAAATCACTGGGCCGACGGAGGGAGCAGGATTGGCCCAGCACCAGCATCGGCCCAGGTACATTGGTCCTGGTCAGGCCGGGTTTGGCCAGTGCAGAGCCATTTCTGGGCAGGGGGAAGACGGGAAGGCAGGTGGAATGTTTTCATGGACAGGGTGGCCCAGGAAGGGGGGAGAAGCCAAGATCCGACAGTTATACTGGATCTAACCCTCCGGGCTGCGCTGCTCTGATCTGGGCCATAGCAGAGCGCTCAGACTTGTACCTGCTAAACAGCATGTGCAGATCCGTGAAGCCCCATCGACTCAGTTGGGGCTTACCCCAGCGGTGAGCTGCAGCAGTCGCGGTCCTACTGTTTTGCAAGGGGGGGACAAATGCCCCCGGTGATGCAATTCTGGAGCAGGAGGGCGGCAACGAAGCGGCTTGCCTCTCCAAGACGCCACCATTGTTTACAACAGTCACAAAGTAAGTAGTGCTGGTGGAACGCATAGGATTGGGCTGAAAGTCTTCCAAACACATTCTCTCCAAGAACGTAGCCATGTTTGATGTTTCTAAGATGCCATCTGGAGCATACTCGCCCTCCAGGATGTGACAGATCAAAAGGAAAGCAAATTCAGTAGATGTTACTATGGTCGTTACAGAGGTTTTTTCATTAACACCAGACCACCAGATGGTAGAATCCAAACTGTGACTTCAAATCACATGGTATCATGGATTTACTATTTGCAATATATGTAATAATTTATATCCCTTTCATGGATCACTGCCTTGTCGTGGCGAAGGGGCTTGAGTAGCTCAATGAAGCTGTGAGCTATGCCATGTAGGGCTACCCAAGATGGACAGGTCACAGCAGAGAGTTCTGACTAAACGTGGTCCGCTGGAGAAGGAAGTGGCAACCCACTCCAGTACTCTTGCCAAGAAAACCCCATGGATTACAGAACAAAAAGGCTAAACGATATGACACTGGAAGATGAGACCCTCAGGTCGGAAGGTGTCCATCATGCTACTGGGGAAGAGCAGAACACAAGTACTAGTAGCTCCAGAAAGAGTGAAGTAGCTGGGCCAAAACTGAAAGGAAGCTCAGCTGTGGATGTGTCTGGAAGTGAAAGGAAAGTGCGATGCTGCAAAGAACAATACTACATAGGAACCTGGAACGTCAGATCTATGAATCAAGGCAAGCTAGATGTGGTCAAACGTGAGATGTCAAGGCTGAACATCGACATCCTGGGAGTTAGTGAACTAAAGTGGACAGGAATGGGAGAATTTAATTCAGATGACCATTATATTTGCTACTGTGGGCAGGAATCCCTTAGAAGAAATGGAGTAGCCTTCATCGTGAACAAGAGAGTGAGAACAGCAGTACTGGGGTATAACCTCAAAAATGATAGAATGATTTCCATTCGGATCCAAGGCAAACCTTTCAACATCACAGTAATCCAAGTCTACGCCCCAACCACTGGTGCTGATGAGGAAGAAGTTGACCGCTTCTATGAAGACCTAGAACAGCTTCTAGAATTAACACCCAAAAAAGATGTCCTTCTCATCATAGGGGATTGGAATGCTAAAGTAGGCAGTCAAGAGGTAAGAGGAATAACACGCAAGTTTGGTCTTGGAGTACAAAATGAAGCAGGGCAAAGACTGATAGAGTTCTGTCAGGAGAACACATTAGTCATAGCAAACACCCTTTTCCAGCAACACAAACGGCGACTGTACACATGGACTTCACCAGATGGTCTACATCGAAATCAGATTGATTACATTCTTTGCAGCCAAAGATGGAAAAGTTCCATACAGGCAGTCAAAACAAGACCTGGAGCTGACTGTGGCTCAGATCATCAGCTTCTTCTTGCCAAATTCAGGCTTAAACTGAAAAAAGTAGGGAAAACCGCTAGGCCCTCCACGTATGACCTAAATCAGATTCCCTACGAATATACAGTGGAGGTGACAAATAGATTTAGGGGCTTAGATTTGGTAGACAGAGTGCCTGAAGAACTTTGGACGGAGGTCTGTAACATTGTACAGGAGGCAGCAACTAAAACCATCCCAAAGAGGAAGAAATGCAAGAAGGCAAAGTGGCTGTCTGACGAGGCTTTACAAATAGCTGAGGAAAGGAGAGAAGCCAAAAGCAAGGGAGAAAGGAAAAGATATACCCAACTGAATGCAGATTTCCAGAGAACAGCAAGGAGAGATAGGAAGGCCTTTCTAAATGAGCAATGCAAAGAAATAGAGGAAAACAACAGAATGGGGAGGACTAGAGAACTTTTCAAGAAAATTGGAGATGTCAAAGGACAATTTCATGCTAAGGTAGGCACAATAAAGGACAAAAATGGCAAGGACCTAACAGAAGCAGATGAGATTCAGAAGAGGTGGCAAGAATACACAGAGGAACTCTATAAGGCCGATCTTAATGTTCCTGATAACCACAGTGGTACAGTCACTGAGCTCGAACCTGACATCCTGGAGAGTGAAGTCAAGTGGGCTTTAGAAAGCCTCACTAACAACAAAGCTAGTGGAGGTGACAGCATTCCAGCGGAATTACTCAAAATCTTAAAAGAGGATGCTGTCCAAGTGCTGCTCTCCATATGCCAGCAAATTTGGAAAACCCAACAGTGGCCACAAGACTGGAAAAGATCAGTTTACATTCCAATCCCAAAGAAGGGCAATGCCAAAGATTGCTCGAATTACCGCACCATTGCACTCATTTCACATGCTAGCAAGGTCATGCTCAAAATCCTACAAGCTCGGCTTCAGCAGTATGTGAATCGAGAACTACCAGATGTACAAGCTGGTTTCCGAAGAGGCAGAGGAACTAGAGATCAAATTGCCAACCTTCGCTGGATCATGGAGAAAGCAAGAGAGTTCCAGAAAAACATCTACCTCTGCTTCATTGATTATGCTAAAGCCTTTGATTGTGTGGATCACAACAAACTGTGGCAAGTTCTTGAAGAGATGGGAGTTCCAGACCACCTGATCTGCCTTCTGAGAAACCTTTATGCGGGTCAGGAAGCCACAGTTAGAACTGGACATGGAACAACCGACTGGTTTAAAATTGGGAAAGGAGTACGACAAGGCTGTATATTGTCACCCTGCTTATTTAACTTATACGCAGAGTACATCATGAGGAAGGCAGGGCTGGATGACTCACAAGCTGGAATCAAGATTGCTGGGAGAAACATCAACAACCTCAGATATGCAGACGATACCACTCTACTGGCAGAAAGTGAGGAAGACCTAAAGAACCTTTTGATGAGGGTGAAAGAGGAAAGTGCCAAAATTGGTTTGAAGCTCAACATTAAAAAGACTAAGATCATGGCAACCACTCCCATCACTTCCTGGCAAATAGGAGGGGAAGAAATGGAAGCAGTGACAGACTTTATTTTCCTGGGCTCCAAGATCACCGCAGATGGTGACTGCAGCCATGAAATTAAAAGACGTTTACTTCTTGGGAAGAAAGCTATGGTGAACCTAGATAGCTTAATCAAAAGCCGAGACATCACCCTGCCAACAAAGGTTCGCATAGTCAAAGCGATGGTTTTCCCAGTAGCCATGTATGGCTGTGAGAGCTGGACCATAAGAAAGGCAGAGCGTCGAAGAATCGATGCTTTTGAATTATGGTGTTGGAGAAGACTCTTGAGAGTCCCCTGGACTGCAAAGAGATCCAATCGGTCAATTCTCCAGGAAGTCAAGCCTGATTGCTCCCTGGAAGGACAAATGCTGAAGCTGAAGCTCCAATACTTTGGCCACCTGATGAGAAGAGAGGACTCTTTAGAAAAGACCCTCATGCTGGGAAAGATTGAAGGCAAAAGGAGAAGGGGGCGACAGAGGATGAGATGGTTAGATAGTGTCACCGAAGCAATGAATATGAAATTGGGTGAACTCAGGAAGCTAGTGGAGGACAGGGAGGCCTGGCGTGCTGTGGTCCATGGGGTCGCGAAGAGTCGGACACGACTTAGCGACTGAACAACAACAACAACAATAATTTATATACTGTTTATTATCAGCCTGATCCTATCGGGTGTACCACTGTCGCTGCTGCCTCACCACTGGCCCATGCCAGTCAGTGCTGGGCCGCAACACCAGATGCAAGCCAGGAGCGCTGGGCAGTAAGATTCCCTGCCAGGCAGCAGGAAAGCTTTTTGGAGCAGGGGCAGGCGGGGTGGTGGTGGTGGCAGGGAGGGCATGGAACAGGAGAAGATCAGCCCAGGAGGGAGTGGAGACAGCGGCAGATGCTGCCACCAAATCCTATGCCCCTGCCCAGGCCATGGAAACCAAGGTCATCTTGGTTCATGGCCAAGGTCTTCTTGATTTTGCACCTTCTAAATATCAGACACAGATCCAAGTAGACCCATCAGAGCCACCTAGGTTCAACATAGGGTAAGGGAACCAATGTGATCGCAACAAGACCTCTGGTAGCTTCCCCAGTTCCACAAGATACAGGGGCGGCCATTTCAGTGCCGTTGTACCACTAGGCATTGGGGAAGCTTATGATTGGTTGTAAGATGGTCTAGTGTGGGTTGGCACTGGAACTTAAGAACTGCAGCAGAGAGAGCCATGGAGTTTATGCCTGTGCAGGCATTTGACTTGACATCCCAAGATTACATTTTGAGAACCAGTGTTTCAGAGTGGAAGCTTTCAACGTAATGTTAGGGTAGTATGCCTGAGTGACAGTTAAATTGATGGATGTCGTAAGTCTAATTCCATGACTCTTCAACTAAAAGGATACCAATGACTTATCGAAGTGACAAGCTTCAGTTCCTTCTCTATACTTTCAGTTCCTGACCAGATGATGTCAGAAAACTCTTTTTGGGTGGCACAACATTTTTGAGTAGCACATACATGCAATGACTGGACAGCAACCTCCTCTGTGCCAAAGTGCTGGGAGGAAATTCACTGACTACTCCAGATGCAAACAGAAAACAACCAGCATCAATTATCTTCTCTGGACGAACAATGTAGAACGTTATGAAATTGAACAAAACCAGGACTCACATGTGCAGGGAGTCAGGCAGGGGGAGCAAGGATGGTAATCATGAAACAGCAAGTTCAGAAGCTGGTACATCAACAACCCAGGGGGAATACTGATCCCCCCAAAAGTGCCTGAAATTAACTTTTACTGCCAGTTCTTAGGTAAAAATGCAAACATTTCTACAACAACCCTGAATCCAAAGAAGCTATATAGCCATGATTTAGAGGCTGAATAGAGACTCATCTAGAGGCTGTGTTAAGAAGTGAGTAAAGCACTAGACTTAGTTTGGATCAATTCCATTAAAATCCCTACTCAGTTACAAAGGAAACCTACCTCACAGGGTTCTTATGAGAACGAAATGGAATAACCCCAAGGGCATTGCCCCGGGAGGAAGGAAAAAGGGCAGGGTAGAAATGCATTACAGAAGACTGTTGAGAAGAGCTCTTCAGACTGCTTATAAGAAGTTCACCAGGACTCACTCATATCATATCATCATCATCATCATCATCGTCATCGTCATCATCATCATATAGCACCATCAATATTCATGGCATAAACAAGAAGAGGGAAAAAAGAGAGATGTCCCTTCTGCAAGGAGCTTACAATTATGTTTCAACAAGATGGGAGCCAGTAAAGAGAGGGGTGGGGAGAAAAGGGGCAGGATAAGGAAACCTACCAGGATAAAGAACGAACAGAAAGGGAAGATAAGGAAGGCAAGGTGACCAAGGGAGGACCATGATCAACCTGCTGGTCTAAATCCAGAGCAAGGGGAGAAAAGCACATCATAATTCACCTGTCCTAATTATATCGTACAGCATAATTAACCAAAGAAAATCACGTACTACCATTTTGCAATGACTATTCGTGTCTTTAAACTCAGCCACTGATGGCCCCGTCTTCCAGATCTATAAAACTTGAAAGCTAGGAACAGAACCTCCATATTCAGAAGCAATTGACTCCTGATTACAGGATGCCGGAGACAAGCAACAAGAGGTGCCTTTTGCAATATTGCTCTGCTTGTGCATTTGCCTTGGGCTTTGGTTTGGCTTCTGGCAGGAACAGAATCCTGTGCTCAGCAGCTGCAACGCTGGATTGAAACAGCCGGGCAGTCCTTTCTGTCTGGAAACTACCCGACAAATTAGGATTGCCTTCAAAACGCTAAAGAGATTCTGAGAAGAGCTTTCTGAGGTGCTGGAGCCATATTTCAGGCATTTCAATGACATTACAGGAGCAAGAGTCTCAAGGCAGGAACAAGTCATCCTAGTTTGTGCAGAAGCAAAACGACAATTTTCCTGGGGTTTGTGTTTTGCTTTAAATCTAGGACATGAATCCATGACTCCCATGCTGGAGTCAGGCAACTACTGTAAATAGATCAGCACAGCTGCTCTGCCTCCACCCGCATGAGCCTACAGTCAGCCTGCTCTATCACAGGTGCAAGCGTCCCACACGCCCAGCACACTCACATCACAGCAAACATCACTCTTCCCACTCTCTCGCAAGGCAGCAGATATCACAGCAAGAGGCCAAGCTGTCTTCATCTCAACTGTCTCACTATCTCTAGAACATTGTCAACAAAGGCCGCTGGTGGAGCTTTGTGTTTCAGAAGTGGTATGGGAGCCATCAAATCAATCAAATTGGAATATGACGACATATGTGGAAACTCTTCCACACCTCACATTGCATCCAAACCTGGATAGCTGCTAAAATCCCATCAATAAACGAATTCTGAATGATGCTAATCAGTTACCCTCTTTGTTCCACTTTTCAATACCCCCCAAGTATAGTCTAACCCATATCCCCCTCCCCTTCTGACATGCTCATTCTAAAGCTAGAACAACATACTACAAGATGGAAACGGAGGGAGAATGGATGTCCAGAATGAATGCTCACCTGGGTATGAACCATCGCGTGGAATCAGGCAGGGTATACAATCGCAGGTGACCTTCTGCCTCTCTCTACTGCATCACCATGTACAAATCCTTTTCGCATTCCCAGAGTACTACAACCTTTCTTGGGAAGGCAGAAGGTTGGAAGGGAGAATATTATTTCAGCCATACAGAAAGACTCCAACCCCAAAGGACGCCTATGTTCTGCTTTAATCCGATGGCGCCTGCAAACCATCCTGCCTGAGCGACAGCCAGCAGGGATTAAGGCCTTCAGGTGGAACACCGGTTATTCCCATCTCTCCCACTTCCCCCTGTGCCTGCCCAGCAAGATGGGTGATTCCATCTCAGTAATCCCTTTCTGTCACTCTCTTCCAGGAAAGTCTGGCAGGTCACCAAAGGAGAGATTAGTGAGATAATGAAAATGCCTCCTTCGTAGAACTCCTACTCCCATCACTGGGGTCTGCACAGCACCACCCTCTCCCGGAGAGCAGATGCTTCAGTCCTCTAAGCTGTGGCTTGATGTACTGATGGGAAATCTGTACCCTCCACTACCATACAAATTCTTCTCATAGGCTGCAGCATCACCTGCTGGTCTCAGGCAGAAATGCTGCACTACCCTATCTTACTGCAAAGAAAACAGCAATTTAATTCTTCTCCTCCTCCAAGCGCATTCAACAGACCTATATAACATCACTGATGTTCAGCAATGCACAAAGGCTGAAATATATTAACAGAGGATTTGTGCCTTCTTCACAGAGCCCAGATATCAGACACTGTAAGATGCGAAGTATCTGATTTCACAGACCAGTAACCTGAACTGCAACAGGAACTAATCCTATGCTCCACATCCCAACCACACACAACTGTAAGAAGTATGCCAATGTATCCTGATAGTCAATATTCCCTTTGTGCTAAATTTTAAATGAATATTGAATGATGATGATGATGAAAGAATATGGGGGAATCACATTAAGAGCACAATCCTAACCTGGAGTTAGGCCGGCACAAGTCTCTTGTGCCAGCCTAGGAGTGTTGCAAACACACTGTAAAGCACATTTGGACCACTCTTGAAGTCAGGGAGGCCGGTCTCCCTGACTACAAAAATAGTGCTAATGTGCTTTGCAGCACATTTGTGACACTCCTGGGCCAGCAAAATAGACTTGTGCCGGCCTAACTTCAGGTTAGGATTGCAGCCTGAGACTTAATGCAGCAGAAAAATGTAAGGAAAATGTTAAGGCTGCAATCCTACTCATATTGCTCTGGGAGTTAGTACAATTGAATTTGATGGGGCTTACTTTTGAGTAGACATGCAGAGAACAGTGCTGAACCCAAATCCTGGAGGAAGAAGAAGAATCATAGTGTTATATATCACCATCCCTGGCCTTCCTGGGGGGAAAAGCTAGGTTTTGCAGGAGCCTGACCTCTTATACAACGCAGCCCCTCCCCATCGCCTTCAGAACAATTTGTGGTTTGGAGAGCTGGCTCCGAAGCTTTGCTCTCCGAGCCATAAACAGCTCTGGAGGTGAGGGGGTAGGTCCACGTTACACAGGAGCTCAGGCTCCTGCAAAACTGAGCCCCCCCCCAAGAACACCACTGAGCACCATCAATATGTATAACTGTACAGAGGGATAGAAGCCAAAAAAAGACCTCTATCCAAGAAATTTGCTATCTAAAGAATAGACAGTAAAAAGAGGGGGGGTGCAGGAAGGTTCATGGGCAACAAACAATAGTCACTTCTCCATCACTATCTCTTCTCAAGTCTACTCTGTCTGCAAAGGCCTCGATCACTGCTGCAGCTTCGCCTTTCATATGCTTCCCATTGCCATTTAACCCTATCTTAACTCCATATCAAACCTCCCCTGACCTTGCCTTTGTTCTGGGTAACTATAGAAGCAAGTCCTCAGGGCACCATCACTTATGTTCAATGTAGTGCTTGCCTGGAATATAAAGGTAAAGGTTTCCCCACGACCGAATGGTCTAGTCGTGACCAACTGTAGGGGGCGGTGCTCATCTCCGTTTCAAAGCCTGTAGAGCCGGTGTTTTGTCCGAGGACAAGCTTCTGTGGTCATGTGGCCGGCATGACTCTACGCCGTAGCGCATGGAACGTCGTTACCTTCCCACTGAAGTGGTCCCTATTTATCTACTTGCATTTTAGGTGCTTTCGAACTGCTATGTTGGCAGGAGCTGGGACAAGCAACGGGAGCTCACTCCATCACGCGGTCTTGAACTCCCAACCTTCTGGTTGGAAAGCCCAGCAGCAGCAGTTTAACCTGCTGCACCACCACGTCCCCTTGGAATATAGCTTCCTCCAAACAGTAATCACAATAGGGATGTGGTGGTGCTACGGGTTAAACCACTGAGCTGAGCTTGTTGACCAGAAGGTTGGCAGTTCGAGACCATATGATGGAGTGAGCTCCCGTTGCTTGTCCCAGCTCCTGCTAACCTAGCAGTTCAAAAGCATGTAAAAATGTGAGTAGATAAATAGGTACCACTTCGGTAGGAAGGTAACAGCGTTCCGTGCAATACAGCGTATAGCCATGCTGGCCACATGACCATAGAAGCTTGTCCTTGGACAAAACGCCGGCTCTTCGGCTTAGAAACGGAGATGAGCACCACCCTCTACAGTCGGTCACGACTAGACCATTCGGTCATGGGGAAACCTTTACCTAAACTGTAGTCACAGTGGTGGTAGATCTGAAATAGGAAGTTCAGTCTGCGGCAATCTGCAGGAAAGACCACATGTGTTGTAACCAGTGATGTGATGCAGGGGGAACGCGGGGGAACTCAGTTCCACTAGTTAAAATTAGGGCTGACTCCGCCCACTTCACTCTCCTCCTCCCCCCTCCCAATTCCTCTGCAAAGAGCTTTTTTTCTTGGTTGGCCGGCACTCAGAGGGTTAAAGGGAGAGATTCCGGATTCCTAGGGGGGCGAAGTAACTCTCTTGCGGACCTATTAGACTTTGTTCTTATCAGGCAGCCTCTTCAGGCCAAGGGACCCAGAAGTTACTAGGCTGCAACAATTCAAATGGAAACAAGGGGGTGGCAAGTCTGTTCACAATTCCTAGGGGAGAAGACAGGAAGGTAGTAAGCCTGCCAAGCTCTGAATAGTGTGGACTGAAGTGACAAATGAACACCTACTACAACCTATTCTTTCTTGCCTGGCCTTCCACTCCTGCAATAATCTTCACGCCAAGGTGCCAGGATGTTAGAACCCAAACATTACTAATTTATGGCAGTCTAGACAAAGTTGAAGGAAGTAGCTCCCTGGAGAAAGCCTGACCTGGCAGGTTCTGGCAATCTGGATGGTGGTGGAGAAAGAACTTAATAGGCTGCTCCCCATTCTCCTGCCAATACATTCTAAATAAGCTTCATGCTAAGGGCCTCAGCCAAAGTCAGGTGCCTGGAGTAGCATATGGGAAATTCCCTATATTCCCTTCCACAGGATGCCTTTAAAAATCACTGGTTCCAAATACAGCATCAGCTTCTATCTCATCAGAATACAGGCAGGGAAGCAGTGGCCATGTTGCCAACTATAAGAAAAAATGCAATTCAACACAATAATGTGATCATCACAAGTTGTGGGACACTCTTTATCCTGCAAAAGCGTTTTTTTTAAAAAAAGATACTTTGGTGGGGGGTGATGAATGGGGTTGAAACTACATGTGCATTTCTGTATGTAATACATTTGAGAAATCAACGGAATTCCAGAATATGGATGAACATGTGGCTGCAGTAGCATAGCTACAGGGAACGGCATAGTAAGTATTGCAGGTATTGCAACGCACCTTGTAAGCGACTTTCCCAGTCTCTGTTGGAGCCATTCTGGGCAGCAATGACAACTGACTTGAATAGTTCCGAAGGTGAGTGAGAGGGACTGCTTACATGGCGTGTTGCGACACCTGCAATGTTTAGTATGCGACTCCCCTGTAGCAATCCTACTGCCGCCACATTCCTTAATCTCACACGATCATTCTAATAATTTGGTTATTTGTACAAAAAGCTTAAATTACCTTAAACTTAATTTACTGTAAATGAGTTCATGCCAGAATTAAATATTTATTTAATTGTTCCATGAACCCATTCACTGAGTTTTCCTCCCTTCTCCTGCACAGTGTGATTCTGGTTACATTCCAACACGTAAATAACTCAGCACCCTTTTTGCTGCCAGCAGAGGGAGACCTGCATCAACATAACCTGGGCAGAAGCAGGGAGTCGGCTGCGATGGCTTGGGACAGAGATAGGTCTTTTAAACAGACATGCCTCAAAACTCTGATAAGACAGATGGCAGGAACTTAATTAAAAATATCGACAGCTACTCAAGGTACTTGCCAAGGCAGAACAATTATGTAAGAAATTAATCTACCTCTTATACTTGATGCCATTATGCAATTAACTCCAATTTCTTTTAATTCCTTTCATTTATTGTAACTGTAATATATGATAGGCTCGATCCAGATATGCCCACATGCAGCAAGGAGCTGTAGAGCAAATCACTCCAGCATTTTGATGCATAATACGTTGATCTTGTTTGCCATTCTCCAAAAAGGCACAGAGAGGCTACACTGTTATTAGGTCTGTATTTTCTGATGATCCCCAAACTCGTACTGTATATTCAATCATTACATTTGGTTTTGTTCAGGATTCAACAAACCTGGACCTTAATCTAGAATTAACTTGAAATGTTGTATTGTCACTCATCCACAATACTCTCACAATACAAAGCTGAATCCCAGGCACATCTTTGGGGAATTCCCCATGTGTTGAGCATCTGAGATCTCCCTGCCTGTTTCAAAGAATCACAGAGTTGGAAGGGATCAACAAGGTTATCTAGTCCTTCCTGTAGCTAGAAATCCTCCTAAAGCAATGGTTCCCAAACTGTGGGTCGTGACGTACCAGTGGTTCGCATATCAATTTCAGGGAGGTTGCAAAGCACCTAGAGCAGCAGTATTGAAAATATGGGACAATGGGATGCTGAAAAGCGGGAGGTCTGTGTGGTTGTTTTGCTTGTGTCAAGGTTGTAAATAGGTTTTTTTTTTTCTTTCTGATTCATTTAGCTATGGGAAAATGGCGGAGAAATAACCCAACTTCTTGCTGCATTCTGAGGAAAGCAGCCGGCTCTGGTATCACAATGATGGCACTTCCGGCCATGACATCACTTCTGGTGTGTCCCGGACAGATTCTCATTCTAAAAAGTGGGTCCAAATGCTAAAAAGTTTGAGAACCATTCTCCTAGAGCGGGGGTCGGCAACCCCCGTTTTCCGAGCCGCAAATGGCTCTTTCCACCATCTGGTGCGGCTCCGGAGCTGCTAGAGTTTGCTGGGGCCTCGCGCATCCGGCTGGAGCGTTGAGGGCGGCCCCTTTTCGGCCGCGGCGGGAGCTGCGTTGGGCGACGAGGCAAAGGAAAATGCTCAGGCCGGCTGCGAGGAGAGCAGCAGCAGCAGCAGCAGCAGCCACCGCCTCCTCCGCCGCCGCCTCACCATGATGCTCGCCCAGCAACAGCAGCGGGAGCCGCTGCCACTTCTGCCGCCGCCTTGGGACTGAGCCTCCTACGGCGCGAGGTCACTCCTCCTTCCCCCTCCCCTCCCAGCGAGGCAGGCTGAGGCAGCCGGCCCCCCTCAGGACTGCGCTGCATGTTCGCTCCCTGCGACTGCGGGAGGCGAGGCGGCAGGAGGACGATGAAATGCACCATCCGCTTGCTGGATGACTCCGAGATCTCTTGCCACATTCAGGTGCCTCTCCCCGGCTGCCGGGAAGCCATTGCCTCGCTGCCCTTCTTCCACTCTCAGCCCTCCGCTTGCCCAGTCTACCTCCTTCCTCACAAAGAGGATGCGGCTGCCAGGCACCCCCTCCCATGCAAACGCTGGAAGCCCTGCCGTGCTCATGCCCCCCTTCCCTGCTGAGGAGCCATTTGCCCATCACTCCCCCCCCCCAATTTTGCTCGGTGGCCTCAGTGTAATGAGAAGTTGTTTACATGCAAAGAGTGAACCTAAGGAAGACAGCGGGAAAAGGCAGGGTGGTGACCACGGGGGAGTGGGGGGGGGGGGCAGAGAGAGAGAGTGGACGGAGACCTGACGTGGATCAAGCCAAGTGTGCTTGGAAAGCCCAAAAGTTCACTAAAAGAAGGTGCATTTCTTGATGGCCGCTTTATAGAGCGCAACAAAAGCACGCTTGCTGTGCCTTGCTGTTCTGCAAGAGCCAGATGTCTTTCTTCAAGGAGGCTTTTCTGTTTTGCATGTAGTATCTTATTTGAATGGTCCGCTGGCCCAAGTCAGGTGGTGGAAGGATAGGCTTGTGGGCAGTATGGGGATGTTCTGGGTGGGGAGGCAGGAAGGCAGAGGGCAGGCTGGAGGGGTGGAACTTGGCATCAAAGTTCCATGCTTGATCCTATCTCCATTCAACCTATCTCACTTCCTTCCTCTCCTTGGACTTACGGCAGCAAAATAGCTGGTGTGGATCTGAGGTTACCCATAAGTGATCAGGCAGCCTACTGGGAGATAAGTAAAAAACCTACCGTCTGATTGCTCATTATAGCATGCAGTGTGCATAATATGTATGCTATGGAGTGTCAGGGGATAGGATTAGGCTGGTAGTTACAGTGGTGTTGAACTAATTACTCTCCTCTGCTAACTGGGCAAGAGGCACTTTTCAAATAGTGTTCCTCTTTAGCGGGGGGGGGGGATTAATTGTCCCTATTCACCCCTGTGCAGTGCCTTTCTAGTGGCTGTTGCTGGTTTTTTATTCAGGTTGACAGCTGACTGCATGCTCCAGTACACGCTATAAAAGGATGACAGCATTTTTGGTTTGCTGCAGGGTGATAATTAAAGTTCTGCTTTGAATTTTGCTACTGAATTCTGCTATTTGAAAGTTATCTTCAACCCGGTGTTTTTTTTTTGACATTCAAAATATTTTTGTTGCACGCTGAAATAAAATTTTGTTTTCTCTGTAGCAGTTCATTCATTTCAAAAATGCAACACACTATAGTTTTTTATACATAGCATAAAGGTTAAAAAAAAACTATATATGCAGTGTTATATTCATTTTAGATGTCAAAAGGCATCCCGGGTTTTTGTGGCTCCCGGGTTTTTCTTTTCTCCGGAAAATGGGTCCAAATGGCTCTTTGAGTGTTTAAGGTTGCCTACCCCTGTCCTAGAGCATCTCGTGCCTGTCGAGCCTCTGCATGAAGGTCTCCAGTGAGGGAGAATCCACCACTTCCCTTGGCAATCTGTTCCACTGTCGAACCACCCTCACCATCAGACATTTCTTCCTGATGTTCATCCAGAATCTCCTCTCTTGCAGTTTGTACCCATTGGACCGAGTTCTACTGTCAGAGGCGGGTGAAAACAAATGTGTCCCTTCTTCCATATGACATCCTTTCAGGTATTAGATAAACCTGAAGGTCACAACAATGGGGTACATTTATCATTCAACAATAAACACATGAAATTATTCTTCAGATGCAGAAAGCAGGCCAAGGGATAATCAAAATAACAAGGAGAGAATTGTGAAGCATCAGATTCAGTTGCCTTATATCAACTGGGAAGTGGTTTCATTTGCTTGGCCCATAAGATCACATTTAAGAGTTTTAAAATAAAGGAAGTCATAGGGTTGGGGCAGGTTTTTAAATAGGAAAGAATGATGCTATTGCTTTTATCTTAATAACTGTAGCCTGTGGTTTTGTCATTGATTTTCAGTTGTCTGAGAGCATAAAACATTTTAATCATATTGAAAGGCCCCTGCTTATACAGGAGTCATGCTGCTGGAAAGCTATCACTTAGGTACTGATTTAAAGCCCTAACCTGGGAGGGTGGCTTCCATTCAGAGGAGATGGACAATCTCAGATAGAATCTCCCTGACATCCTCCTTCATTATCTCTAATGCCAGAAGACATCCTCTCGGTAACAGTATGAAAAGCTACCATTTGGGGAAAGGCACAGCCTGTCCATGACCACAAGATCAAAGGTTCCCATGACCTACTTGAGGAAGAGAAGCTACATTTGACTGTTCCCATTGTCCAGACCCCTAATTGATCACACTGCAGTCAGTTTCCAACAGTCACAAATTCAGTCTGAATGTACTTACGCACTATAAAGCTTAATGCAACAGGAAAAAGCTCCAGAAGGTCACCATAGAAAGACCAGAAGCCAGAGAATTAAGCCATAGGGTGCTTTCAGAGGGGAGTAGATGGTGAACATTTCAGAATGCGAGACGTCATTAAAGCAGCCATGCCAAAATATACTTTTGACTTCCAACACACTTACTATTATTAGTTTTATAAAGTGACTAATGTTGCACTAGGCAACCAAGTATTCAATACCAACTCAGGACAGCTGTTAGTAATTAACCAAAGCCCTGAAGACCAACCCCGTGGAAGTATGTGGAGTAACTGTCTAGGAATAGTCATGTCATGTGCATAAAGGAACACCATTCAAACTATTTTGGTTTGGTCTGCATATCGATGCCGGATAAAACACTTGCAGATTTAAAGGGCTTGCCACACATGCGTTGCCCAATTGCAAACTGAAGATCCATCCCATACCTTTAAAAGCAGCATTACCAGAAACAGGAAAGAAAAGAAGCAAAGGTAAAGGCCCACGTCTGAATAGGAAATTTTTATAGCCCTTCTTGTTGGTGAACCAAAAGACAGCCTGGATAGGAACAGTCATGCCAATTCCTGAAAATCCTTCCCTACCCAGGTAGAGGTTTCATCCTGATGGATGGTTCACCACACTGAACAGCTGTGCTCAAAGCCAAGGGTCCCTGTTTCTGGTAGTAGTGCTTTGCAACATTGCTCTGTCCCACATTATAGCAGCAGCTCTGTCTGAGGCAAGGAGGACTGAACCAGGCAGTGCAGCCCTGCTTGCCTCTCCTCGCAACAGTCTTGGCACAGCAACAATTTGGGAGCTTTAAGGGCCTGATGGGGTCCTGCCACCTGCACTGAAGCAACTATACTATGCCCAGCTCCCAATCAAGCTCCAACGAAAGCGTACAAACCTTGCACTGACACAGACCCTTCTGCAAGGAGAAAACCCCTTTGAGTTACAGACAACCCCAGTGGGGGTAAGGTTGGGTGTCAAGCATCCCCTTAACAAGTAACTCCCCCTGTCCATTGCTGGACCTCTGTGGTGACTTGAGGAAATACACTTTAATTCTCAGAGTGCTTTTCTTTATTATCTTCAATCGATCAACCCTCGTGTGTGTGTGTGTGTGTGCACACATGTATATGTTATACATACATACATACATACATACATACATACATACATACATACGTTCCACTATCTTAGATCAAGAGAGCTTAATTCTAGAAGGATACAAATACAGATCAATAATATACTAATATAGGTGCCTCAGCTCTGTCAAAAAACTAGTAACGCTTTGACAAAACCATTATCATTATCTGCAGTACATCTGGAGCTGCAGAGATCACTCAGGGGTACGTAGAAAATAAAGGCTAATAGTTCACCCCCAAAAAGGTAAGCTTGTATTAACCATACTTCACTAGTTCTTAGTATGTTGACATTAGTTTGTTGTTTCCTCAGAAGCATATTAATAAACTCAGCAACAGTGATGCAAGAATATTGGAAGTCAGGAAGTTCTTTTCTTAGATCGCTTCCTGATTTATAATACTCTTACATACTATTGCTGTGTGTTGTTATTATTATTTACAGTATCGGTTTTCAAAACATCATATCCTATCTTATTCCAAAGACTTGAGGAGGCTAACAATTCCATTGCACTAACAGAGATGTGGATAACCAGGTCAGACTTGATTGCAGATGCTTCTATTATTCTGTGGAATCAATAGACTCATGCTGACATATTTAGAACTCGTGAGATATGCGTAATGCAAGCTTCCCACTTTTTCGTGAACTACTGGCCTTCATTTTTTATGCACCTCCCAAAATGGCTCCTTTAGAACGAGTGCCCCTAATAGACCATTAGCCTTCTGTAGGCTTTAGTTTAAGTGCCAGCAGGCAGATGTAGGTTCTGTGAAGCACATGTAAGAAATCCCTCTCGGGGGAAGAGAAAAGCTCACGTCAAATATCTTTACCCCTGCAACCACTTCACAGTCGATTAGGTCAGTCAAGGTCATCACACACTGCACATAGAGCGGGAAGCAGAGCCTTACATAGGCATCCTGTAAATGCTGGCCACAGTGTAGGGACAACACACAGTCATTTTCTTAAGGCATAAAGAGACCAATGGGGCCCATTCTTACTGTTATGCAGTGTGTGCATATATGCTCTGTGAATGCTCCAGAATATGGTAACGTATGCTAGAATATGCCAAAGTCCAGGCAGGTGATTTAGGGCGCAATCCTAACTTGAACTGGAGCAGGCAGGCCGGAGTGCTTGTGCCATATCCAGCACATGTTAAGAGCTGGCTGGAGCCTCCATGGGCAAGGCACAGTCGCACCCTTACTCCAGCGTAGGCGCCAGCTGCTCTGATGGACTTGCTCGGACCAGTGCCTGCTATTTAGGCCTGAATTGGGGCCGTGAGGTCTGGGAACAGGGCAGCTCCACCTCCCTCCCTGGGCCAGCACGCCTCCCAGGCTGCCCAGCCCACGCCCCATTCCACCCTCCCTCCCGCCCTTCCTCTGCCCAGAAACGCCCCTGTGCTAGTTGAATGCAGCTGTAGCAGGAGAGTTGCGCTGCCAGTTTTGGCTGTCGCTGCTGCGCTGACGCTAGCTGCTAGCATAGGCCCAGAGGCAGCAGTGCTAGCACGAGGGGGCTGGTTGGCGCTTTTGCGCCAGTGCTGCTGCCATTGGGTCGACACCAGCAGCTAGCGTCAGCCCAATGTGGGAGTTTGGATGGGGCTGTCTGATTTAGGATGGTGTGCTTATATATTGCGAGTATATGTATGTATGTATGTATGTATGTATGTATGTATGCATGCATGCATGCATGCATGTATGTATGTATGTATGCATGCATGCATGTATGCATGCATGCATGCTAGAAAGCCTGCACATTAAAAAATGTACATGATTCTTACAGCATAAGATTCTTAAGCCACCCACTGTTACTGAGATTGGAAGTGGCAACACCAAAACTTGCAGGCAGACCGCCCTCCACTTCACTTGTATTTGTTCCCTGTTTACACGTGAACATATGGTAAGCATGCACAGAAAAGAACAATTTGTTGTTGTTGTTGTTCAGTCGCTAAGTCGTGTCCGACTCTTCGCGACCCCATGGACCACAGCATGCCAGGCCTCCCTGTCCTCCACTAGCTTCTGGAGTTCGCCCAACTTCATGTTCGTCGCTTCGGTGACACTATCTAACCATCTCATCCTCTGTCGCCCCCTTCTCCTTTTGCCTTCCATCTTTCCCAGCATGAGGGTCTTTTCTAAAGAGTCCTCTCTTCTCATGAGGTGGCCAAAGTATTGGAGCTTCAGCTTCAGGATTTGTCCTTCCAGGGAGCAATAAGGCTTGACTTCCTGTAGGATGGGCCGATTGGACCTCCTTGCAGTCCAGGGGGCTCTCAAGTCTTCTCCAGCACCATAAGCCTTTTAGTTTTGTAATCCATGAGGTTTTCTTGGCAAGAGTACTGGAGTGGGTTGCCATTTCCTTCTCCAGCGGATCACGTTTAGTCAGAACTCTCTACTATGACCTATCCATCTTGGGTAACCCTACATGGCACAGCTCACAGCTTCATTGAGCTATTCAAGCCCCTTTGCCACGACAAGGCAGTGATCCATGAAAGGGAAAAGAACAATAGGAATAATTAAAAGAAGAGACCTGGAATTTCATTTCAGAAGAAGGAGGAGAGTTGGGTTTCCCTGACCAACAAAAACCTTGTGTGTGTGTGTGTGTGTGTGTGTGTGTGTGTGTGTGTGTGTGTGT